>VDFB02270651.1:161703325-161972394 GCA_007258455.2 Sequoia sempervirens | reverse complement strand
GATTTAGTTTAGTTTACTTTCCTTTTCAAAGTACTTTTGTCAAGCACAACGAGGTAGCTTCCCCTCCTAATTTGAAGAGAACTCATTGCGTAGTGTGCATAGCTGTCCGTACCAACTCTTACTCCAGAGGTGCTAGTTGTTACGCCAACACACGCCTTGACAATTTTCTCAATCACCACTGAGCAAGTTGGGCGCATTTGACAGGGTGAGCAAGATTTTGTCAGACTTTGAATTTTTCTGGCCTGCTCGCTCATGTCTTACTATATTTAGTAAGCCCTCTGATTTTCATACCTTTGAAGCCTGGATTGATCTAGACTTCGCGCCACTGGATCTTCATGACCTAGGTGATCTGTTCACACTGCTGTCTCGAGCTGACTTGCTATTTATAGCATGTTTCTGAAGGTGCTTTACTATTTATAGTAACTGCTTAGTTTCATGACTTCCCCAACTTCGTTTGACTTGAAATTTGGATGGTGTGAGCCTTATCGGTAGACTTGCCCATTCACACTGGCGCCTGCTGCTGACTTACTATTTATAGCCAGTTTTAGAAGTGGCTTACTATAAATAGTAAGTGCTCCGATTGCCTTCAAATTTTACCGGTGGATAGCTTGAAAGATACTTATCGCAGTGGGATACACCGGTTTTGGAAAATTCTAGCATTTTACCCCTCATTTTGGGTCCCGAAGTTGGAAACCCTAATTTGACTTGCATGTCGATCAAACGACCTCCGTTTGACTCCGTTTCTGTTGCACTTTGCTCTGTTGGTGATACTGATATGTTGGGCAGTTGCCGGAATGGTCCTGCTAAAAGCCAGTCTCACGAAAAGTAATCATCTCGGCTTGCATGTCACATCAGCCAGCTCTTGAAAACCATAAGGAATAACGACATGCACCAAAAATACTCGAGATGAAGCCGAAAAGAGATCCACGATCTGGTTTGCATGTTATACCACTGCGAAGCCCTCGAAAAACCCACAAGGAATGTTCAAACATGCAAAGAAAATTTCAACATGCAAACCCTAAAAATAGCCTCCCAAGGCTGAGTTCTGAAAGTCATCATCTCACTTTGCATGTTATATCACTGCGTAGGTCTTAGAAAACCCAAAAATAATCTCCAGACATGCATTGAAAAACTTCGCATATAAACCCTAAAATCTGCTCCTGAAGGTGAACCTACTAAAAATAGAAAGTTGTCCGTTTTAGCTCAAAATTTGCAGACAAATAGCTTGACATGTTCTGGATGCAGTGTGTTTGAGAGAACTTCAGTAGTGTTGAAAGAACGTCACAAATTAGGTACTTACTAAAAATAGTAAGTTGTTAGAATTCAGTGAAACTTTGTTGGGAACCTGCTGGGAGCATACTGACTGCAACGTGAAGCTCAAATTCCAATTCACTTACTCCATTTGACTTGAAACTGGCCGGAAGACTCAAAACCCTAATTCTCAGACTTAGCCAAAATTTCATGTTCAAGCTCAATGGCAGGCACATCCCCAGCAATAGACAGCAGAAAGAGACAGAAAGAGAGAGAGAGAGACAAGACCAAAGCCAAAAGACTAGAATGGAGCAAAATTTAGGGGGTCCCCATTTGAATGGGGTGATGTGTGAAAATGTCACAACATCTGGCGACTCCACGGGAAAGTGTTGAAAAACACTTTAAGAATTGAACCTTGATTAATCTTCCTCAAACCATCATACAAAAGGACACTTACTCAAAAGGGGAGAAGAATCCGATATTGAATCAGAACACTTTCATCCAAGACCCTGTGAGTGTGTGTGTATTTGTTCCATCTCTAAACCATCCTGACTTCCGGAATCGGCCGCAGCAAGTTATAAATATCTTAACTTCAAAAGCATCCTGGACATTGCCTTGTTGCCAGTTAGGCGTCCATAGCCCCGACGAGGTTGTCGCTACAATTCTCACGAATATTACTCCACTGTCGGCCGGGCGTCCATAGCCCCGGTGGAGTTACTTGTATATTCCCAAAACCAATATTCAAAGTACAATGTTTCTTTCATTTTTCTCTTTTTCTTTCTTTCCTGATATTTCTCTTTAGCACATTTTTCTTTCCTTTTGATTCTCCGTCAATTCCTCAATTGGCTGACAGGCAATAAAGCCTCCAATGGGTTTGAGAATTGTAGTGGCACTGAAGCAAGATGTAAGATTTTCACTTGCCATAACCTTTTCCAAGAAACCAAGAGACTCAAAGTGGAAATAGGTAGGGTATTTAAGATCTTTAGACTCATGTGTTAACACACAATAACGGGTTGACCTCCCGAGACGAGCTTATTCTCAAACTGGATGATGACAAGAGGAAAACAACCTTGGCTTTTCAAAATTTCCACACAGTCCGGTGGAAAGAAACCATGTTGTGAAAATAAAACCATCATCACCCCCTTCACAATGGGAAACCCTAAAATCTCTGCCCATTCAAACCAAAACCACTTGAGCAAACAACTCAAGGGAAGAAAATGCCAAACCAAAAACCCAGAGGGCAACAAACCAAAACCAAAACGGAACAAACCGAAAAGCAAATGAGAAAGCAAAACCTAATCTAACTATGTTACAAAGTAGGCTCTCAGAGAGAACCTAGGACTGGAAATAATTTATCTCTATCCTAAAGGCGCATTTAGAGGGTGTTGTTTTATTTCTCTCTGCCTTAGAAAATTTTCCAACCAACATGATATCCCCTTTTTGCCTTTGCCAAATTTCCAACCCATCTGCCTTAGAAATAATTTATTTCCTCTAGAAAATTCATCAACCAAGTGCCCGAGTGAAATTTCAATCTTAAAGTCCTTGGCAAGGTGTGAAAAGTTTCAAAATCATCTCCTTGTCGAAGATATCCAGTACCCAAAAGAAAATTCCCTTCAGAAAGCATCAAACTCATGGGTCTACGAACGAAGGGGTTCATTTAATTTTTGAATTTTAACCTTAGAAAAATATTTTGCCATCAGATTTATTCTCATTCATCACCTCTGGGCATTTTTTTTTTTTGGCTTTGAAAATTTGTATCATCCTCATGAAGCTGGTGCCTTTTGACATATCTTTGTCAATTTTATTCATGTCTTAACAAATTTCACCACCTTCTCCAACTTGGGCGTATTTTCCTCTAGAGGTGGAATTTTGTGCCTTAGAAATTTTTTAAATAATATCATCGACATGGGCGCATATGAGGGGTCTAGGGGAAATTCACACGCCTTAGACAATTTTCTCCATCACCACTGAGCAAGTTGGGCGCATTTGATAGGGTGAGTAGGATTTTGTCAGACTTTGAATTTTTTTGGCCTGCTGGCTCATGTGTTACTATATTTAGTAAGCCCTTTGATTTTTATACCTCTGAAGCCTGGATTGATCTGGAATTCGCGCCACTGGATCTTCATGACCTAGGTGATCTGTTCACACTGCCGTCTCGAGCTGACTTGCTATTTATAGCATGTTTCTGAAGGTGCTTTACTCTTTATAGTAACTGCTCAGTTTCATGACTTCCCCAACTCCGTTTGACTTGAAATTTGGATGGTGTGACCCTCATCGGTAGACTTGCCCGTTCACACTGGCGCCTGCTGCTGACTTACTATTTATAGCCAGTTTTAGAAGTGGCTTACTATAAATAGTAAGTGCTTTGATTGCCTTCAAATTTTACCGGTAGATAGCTTGAAAGATACTGATCGCAATGGGATACACTAGTTTTGGAAAATTCTAGCATTTTACCCCTCATTTTGGGTCTCGAAGCTGGAAACCCTAATTTGACTTGCATGTCGATCAAACGACCTTCGTTTGACTCCGTTTCTGTTGCACTTTGCTCTGTTTGTGATACTGATGTGTTGGGCAGCTATCGGAATGGTCCTGCTAAAAATAGTAAGTCTCTAAAAAGTGATCATCTCCGCTTGCATGTCACATCATTGTGTAGCTCTTGAAAAACCCATAAGGAATAACCTGACATGCACCGAAAAGCCCTACATGCAAACCCTAAAAATAGCCTCTAAAGACGGCTCCTAAAAAAGTCTTGATCCTGGTTTGCATGTTATACGATTGCGAAGCCCTCGAAAAACCCACAAGGAATGTTCAGACATGCGAAGAAAATTTCAACATGCAAACCCTAAAAATAGCCTCCCAAGGTTGAGTTCTGAAAGTCATCATCTCACTTTGCATGCTATATCATTGCGTAGGTCTCAGAAAACCCAGAAATAATCTCCAAACATGCATTGAAAAACTTCGCATATAAACCCTAAAATCTGCTCCTGAAGGTGAACCTGCTAAAAATAGAAAGTTTCTGTTTCAGCTCAAAATTTGCAAAAAAATAGCTTGACATGTTCTGGATGCAGTGTGTCTGAGAGAACTTCAGTAGTGCTGAGAGAACGTCCCAAATTAGGTACTTACTAAAAGTAGTAAATTGCCAGAATTCAGTGAAACTTTGCTGGGAACCTGCTGGGAGCATACTGACTGCAACGTGAAGCTCAGATTCCAATTTACTTACTCCATTTGACTTGAAACTGGCCGGAAGACTCAAAACCCTAATTCTCAGACTTAGCCAAAATTTCACGTTCAAGCTCAATGGCAGGCACATCCCCAGAAAGTAGACAGTTGAAAGAGACAAAAAGAGAGAGAGAGAGAGAGACAAGACCAAAGCCAAAAGACCATAATGGAGCAAAATTTAGGGGGTCCCCGTTTGAATGGGGTGATGTGTGGAAAGGTCACAACAAGTCTCCCAAGAGGTATGCTACCAAATACCTTACTCTTCTTGGTGATCAATGACTGAATAGCAGGGTGGTAATGCCTCTTATCTTCAACTAGATCAGATGGCAAGATCATACACTCTATTGCCCATTCAACTTGATCATGACGAATCAGCCTTTCCATTATTTTGAAAGACACAATTCGTGGGCCTCCATTTGACATTCCTCTTAGCATCACCTTCTTTCCATCTGATTGAAACTTCAACTCCATTGTTTGCAGATTTAAAGTGATCTCTGCAAGAGATCGCAGACACTGAATACCAAGCACTGCATCAGCATCTCCAATGCCAACAACATAGAAGTCGTCTTTGACTTCAAAGTTACCCAATTGCATAGACATGTTAGAGATTTTTTGGTTGCAAGATATAGCAAAACCATCAGCTACCATTACTTTGAAACATTCAAACTCTTCCGTCTTGAGCCCTCTCTTTGCAACCAAACCTTTGTCTATGAAATTATTAGTTTCTCCCGTGTCAATCAGAGCAACGATACGTTGCCCTCCAAGCACTCCATGAACCTTGAAAGATTCGTTCTTTTGAAAACTAGATAGTTGGGCAAATGTTCCCCACCTTCTTGCTCTTTATCGGACTCTTTTGGGCCTTTTTCTTCATCGCTGTCTGTAAAATCAGACTGCTGTTTTGAATAATCAAATTCTAATCCATAATTAGAATAGGCCTCCATGTGGTTAGAATGACCTTTTCCGTAACATCTATGGCCTTTAGTCCATGGTTCTTTACATGTATAACATTTACTGTCCTTTCTAAGCTTCTCACGAAGCTCATCATCCAACTTAGAACTTTTTGTGCTGACTTGAAGAGTGCTTCTTATCTTTCTTATGTGCAAAGGGCTTGGACTGAAATTTAGGCCTAGGAGTAGCCAATTCCATACTTCTTGCTTTCTTGATAGCTTCATCAAGGCTTGGTGGATCAAATGCTTTAACCCACCCCTTCAAGGGTTCCATTAAACCTTTAGAAAACAAAACAACAAACCTCCTTTCAATGATGTTGGGCACCATCACGGAAAGCCTCTAAAAATTTGCAATGTATGAGTCCAATGAACCATGCTGTTTCAGCTGTGCAAGCTCACGAAACTTCATTTCAGGATCCTTAGTATCAAACCTCTCAATCAGCCTATTGGTGAAACTCTTCATATGTGTGAATAAGGTTATGGCCAAGAGTGACCAAACCAATACCACCACTCATGGGCAGCTCCATCCAAGTGCAAGGTAGCAAACTTGATGGCATCTTCTTCAGGCATTGGTCTTAGTGAAAGGTAGTTATCTAGCTTCTGGAGTTGCGATCTTGTTGAACACTTATCACTTCTATCATAATGAGCCAAAGTCATCTTTCCAAGAGCTTGTTGATAATCCATTCTAGGACCCATAGGAGCACGATTATCAGTTCTTCTACCTCCTCTTCTTTTCCTTTGGTTCATGTATTGATAAAAGGTCAAATGCTCTTTGATTTCAACAAGTAGAGAAGCATATTCCATGTAGCTTTGTCTTACTTCATCTGCCATAGGTACTTTGGCCTCAGCTTGTGGTTCCTCTCTTTGAGTAAAGACAGGAAAAAGAGATCTAAAGGCTGGTCCTCTAGTATTTGTGACATGTTGCCCAATAGTTCTCCCTCTTGGGTTGGTGTTAGAGTCACTGTTTTCACCATCATGGTGTTGTGTCGGAGTTACTTGTTGATCCATTTTAGCAAGCAACCGAGACATCATGTCCAACATAATGTCAAACTTTCTCTCAGTTCTAGAGTCTCTATTATTGTAATGTCCCATTTTTTTATTGCATGGAGAAATATAATATTATTTTAATTATTTAATACTTTCCTCCAAATGTTAATTCAAAAGGAAATATTATTAATTAAATAATATTATATTTTAGTGACTTATTAAATGCAGATTCAAAACTAAGTCACAGTTTGGAAATTAAAAGACAAGAAATTTGAACAATCTGGCAAGGGGAAGCCAAAGGTCAAGGCCAAAGTTATAAAAGATTATTTGTGGAGCAAATTGGGCTAGGTGGGAATTTGGATTTTCAAAGAATTGATTTTTGTTTGAACATAGGTTCATCATGGATTCTGTGGAGATGAAATCTCCATAGGATATTTTGCCTACGGTGTTGAGATATGCATCCTAGGCGACAGTATATTGCCTTCAATGTTGAGATATGCATCCTGGGCGATAGTAAGTTTGTTTCAATGTTTGGACGGGAATTAATATGATGGAGAATTAATTCTGGGAACGTTAATGTTCAAGTTGGACAGAGTCTGAAGTCAAATTTATTGGCTTTAATTTACAGTGGTGTATTTGTGGTTATGGTATTATTGCTTAATGGAAAACTAAAGAGGAATGCGATAATATCAAGATATCATAGTTTGTGACAGGAATGTTGAATGTTTCAATTCACTGTTCCATGCGTTGGAGACATGAAGATTGCGATAAGGAAGGCGAGTACATCTAATGCATTGAAAAGATTGGTTATTGAATATTGAGAGGGAATTCGGGTTGGCAATCTGAGTCTTTGTGCCACCACTATATTTGCAAAAGTTATAATTCTGGAAGTTGGAGTTTTCGACATATTGCCGGCATAGGAGTCATTCCCAAGAGACTGCGAAGCTGCTAGGATATGTGAGTTGCAAATAATTTTGGGAGTCGGAATTTGTAAAATAAGAGTCGATTGGTAGATAGACAGACAAGAAACATTATCAAGCTTCAGGGAATTTGATTTATTGATTTAGAATCATCTCTATACTGCCATCAACCATTGCTATAAGCAAACAAAACCATGTTCAAGTGCCAGAGGAATTAAATCATCTGTCATTCCTTAATCTTTCTAGAAAGAATACCTCAAGAATGCCAAGAGTCGTTTATTTGTGAATGTCAGCTTGCTCCTTGTAATCAATGCTCCTTTATAATATTATCTGCCGAATTAATAATTTATGGTGCCATTATGATTTGTGGAAGATTGAAGAATATGTGGGAACTCAAAGTGTTCACATTTCTCTCAGCGGTGTCAATTAACTGAAGCTTCCGCTAAATTCCTATCAGCGGTGCCAATTAACTGAAGCTTCTGCTAAATTGAGACCCTTTACCGATGTCAAACTTAAAATTCTTATCCCCCATCTCATGATAAACAAAATCACATAGAGACAATGAGCTTATGTTCACAATCATAGAATTAGCATCTAGTGCATACCTTCCATCAATGTCTTCATAGATCTCATGCATACCGTCTTCCCACATTGGTTGCCTTTCATTAATTGCTGATACATGAAATGTATCAAGCTGAAAACTGTCTTCATCACTTGTTATATCTGCTATATCATGGCTGCAATCTGAACCTGTGTGTGAAGATTGATCCTCAAAATTCAAGAATTCAAATTTTTGATGCGGTTTGCAATCTTTGTCAGCATACCGAACCTCTCTAATGTAGGGAATGTTGAAACCATTATGCAATATTTCATTCTCATGCAGTTCATCAATCCCTTCAACAATTTGTTTGATCTCCATTTTCCTTGTTTCACTTTCTTGATCCTTGGATGTGGCTGCGATAGAAATAGAATTTTCTGCTTTGTATAATGAAAAATGAGACATACTTAACTGCAAACAAAGGTCATCAGCCTCTTTTTCCTTGTTTTTAGCATACTTAAATGCAAGGTCCCTGTCCATCAACAATTGCAAGTAATCTGATTTCATCATTTACAAAGCCTTTTTTGATAGCGTACAAGTGAGTATGAGAAACTCTACTTGGAACTCCCCTTTTTCTCTCTTCAATTTGAGCTTCCCACACAGTGAACCCCGGGGATGCGTCCCCCCCCTTAGGCCCTAGCGTCTCTGGAACGAGGACGTCCTGGAGACGTGGGGACGACGTTCCCACGTCTTCGGCGGCGCCACTGTTTTTTGGCTCGCCGCCGGAGACGCGGAAATGTCCTGGCGTCTCCGAGATGCCGAGGGAGACGCCTGGGCGTCCCTCGAGCGTCTCGGGGACGCCTAGGCATCTCCCGCGGCGGACAGCCAAAAAGTCGTTTAAAACAAAAATTTAAAATATATTATTTATATTATATTGGTTCTATTCGAATCCTAAGGGCATGTGGGGCCCATCAAAACTCTTACATGCCTTCAAAAGGCCCTTCAATCTTCATTTTTATTCACATTTGCATTTCTACTTGTTTGCTACAACAAGAAGAAGAGTGAAGGCTGAGGAAAGAGTGATTGGAGTAGTGAAAGGAGTGATTGCAAGTGAAAAAGGAGTGTCAAGGAGCAAGAAGAAGAAGAGGAGGAAGATTCTTCACCTTGTTGAAGAGATTTTTCAAGCAAAAGGTAGGGTTTTTAACTGATTTTTTGTTTTATTTTCTGATTTTCAATGTTTTTTCATTTTTTAATTCTTCTTATTTCATTTCTTGTTGTTCCATTTTCTAAATTAATTTAGAATCTTAGATTTTGTTTTGCAATTTAAAATTTGTTGAAAAATTTAAATAATAGAGTTTTATTTTTTTAATTTTAAAGTAGGGAATAGGCTGAAACTATGTGTTTATTGATTTTTTTTTTCATTTTGTGAAATGCAGTGTCAAAATGAGCTCCCATAGTCATGAAATGAGTGAGGATGAAATGGAAATTGATTCTCATAGTGCAAGCCAATCAGAATATGAACCTGAGCATGAGGATGAGCACAATGAGGGGGGTGAGCATGGGTCAAATCTAGAAGGGCAAAGTAGTTCCATAGCTAGTGCACCAGTTTCTATTGATTGCCCTTCCCAGCTTTTGGCAAAGTGGGCTAGGGGTCCTTATGATCCCAAATCTCCTCTCAAACAGTTTGCAACAAGAATAACAGCCCCAACGTCATCAACTGGTGGTACGAGGAAATGGAAATGCAACATTTGTGGTGATGATTGGTTTGGGAGCATCACCAGAGTTAATGTACACTTCCTCCTTTGGCTAGGAAAGGGTGTGGGAGCATGTGATTTTTTGAAGAAAGCTAAAAATTTGAAATACAGAATTAAGTTCAACAAGCTTTGGGGTGTTCCAGATGACATGGCAATTACAATGCCTACTACCTTGTCTAGTAGGCAACATATTCGGACTATTCAGCAGATTCAGGAGCAGTGTTGGTTGGAAATTTCGTATTCTTTTTCTGCTCATAATATTTGTGAGCACTCTTCAATGTGATTTCTGAATATGTAGTAGCATCAGGAACTCTGAAAATTCTGTTGATTGTCTCAGCATCAAGTCTAATAACCACGTTGCCGTCATCATCCTTGATGGTTCTTGATTTACTGTCAAAATGGGATGCACATGCAAGAACAAATTCAGGTTCAAGAGCAGCAATAGGAAAAGAAGATACCAGATGAATATGACTTCTCAGCAATAACTGCATGTCATGAGAAGTAGATTTCTCAGCCCTCTTGAGAAATTCAGACATGTCAACATGTCCAATTTTTTTGTCCTTGATTTCGTCAATATTCGAAACCACGTGAGACGGGGAAATCTCATTCTGATTCTTATCAAATTTGTATTTCATCTTTTTATTTACTGGAGAAGCTGGTCCATCTGTCATTGAACAGGAATCTGCAAGGCTGCGATGAAAACCCCATAAGGTCAGAACATCATCAACATCAACGTGAGTAGACATGGTGAAACTCAAACCCTAAGACAATTAGAAAAATGATGGAAAGTGAACGGTGAAGACGAATTCAGGTCTTGATGGAGTGATTGCAATCAAAAACAACGTTTTGTCTTCTTGAAACAGCAAGACAAATAAATTTTTGGCTTGGATTTGGAGTCATGTCTAAAAAAGTTCAACTTTTGAGCTTTTTTAACCATTTCGGGTTTTTAAATGACTTCAACAATTCTACAAAAGGCAATTGGGATTTTTTGGACATTTGACAATTTTACAATTTTGCAATTTTATAAAATTGTAATTCTAGTTGTAAATCCCGACTTGCTTATTTTGTTCTCAAAACCCGAAATATGACTCAAAGTGAAATATTTTTTTTTATGGAAAATGACAATGGAGGATTTGAGGTTGATGAATGTAAAATGTAAAAAGCGGATTGGTGAATGAATGGAAACGGAATGAAGTGAGAAATACGGATGACAGGAAAGTGAAATGATGAAAAATGTGTTTCAGTGTATGAGGCATTTTAAGAGTGGAAAATGCGTATAGTATAGAGTTTTAAGAATGGAGGTATATGGAATGCAAAGAAAAATGTTTTCAAATAAGAGAAAAACGCGCTAAAACTTGAAAGGAAAATGAAACTATGGAATGAAGGGCATATGATAAATAGAAAATACGTTTTCATAGAAGGCGAATAAAAATAAAAATATATATACAAACGATTTCTATAATGGAGGCAAGAAGAAAACGCGTTTTAATAAAGGCGTTATAGATGAGTAAAGAAATGCGTTCTATGTGAAGGCGAGTTGAATGATAATGAAAACACGTTTCCAATAAAAGATGTTGGGAAAAAGTGAAATGCATAAATGAAGATCACGATTAATACAAAATGATAAGTAACAGAAAACGTTTTGAAAGAAACAAATAAACAAATAACATACCTGAAAATAAGTTTGTAAATAAGAATAACGGTGGAGAAACCCTAGGCGCGGTTCAGAAAATGAAAAAGAGTTGGCTATTTACTGATAAAAATCCGATCTTCAAGCTTCAAGATCGATAAAATCTCCTTGAAACAGGGAAGACAAACTGAATAGGACTCAAATAGCTCGAATCAGAAATGGCATCGGACTTTTTAGAGTTCTTTGCAACTAAAAATGACATTAAAAACTGAAATCGGGGTTTTAAGAAACCAACGCAAGTTCTTTTTGCAAAATTGGGCTTTTAAGATCATTTGGCAATTTCATTTAAAACAAATTCGGACCTTTTTGAAGCTTTTGCAAGTGATTTTGCAAAATCGGGGTTTTTGACTCATATAACAATTTTACTTTTTGCCAAAAATGAGCACTCTTTATAAATTCGGACTTTTTGACTCACTTAAGCAATTTCGGAATTTTTTAGAGCTTTAGCAATTTTGTTCTTAAGCCAAAATTTCCCTACTTGCTGAGTTGCTCCTAAAACCCGATTTTGACCAAAAAGACAAGGAAAAGGACTCAGAAATTGATAAAAACGGAAAAGAAAGAGAGAAAAAGAGTAGCCCAAAGGTTTATAAACCTAAAACTGAGATTTACCACTCTTTGCACCTCGTAATGTGTGCCTTAGAGAAGAAAATCTTCAAATTTTATGAAAATTTTGAGTGGTTATCCAAATTTTAAAATTAGTCAAAAATTCAGGATAACAGTTGGCTCCGACTGGGGAACTGCTTTCGATTGTAAAACAAGCGAAGGTAGTAGAATCCAGAATCTGCAAGTGTCTTAGGATTCATTGGGCTACGGAGTCATCAAATAAAACGTAAAGAAAGGACCTAAAAGATCAAAAAGACTAAAAATTTAAAAGATTAAAAAAAAAACTAAAAGACTCAGACCTTATGTACAGAAATTAATCTAAAACTCTACTGAAAGTAGTGTTTTAGATGCTGCCCACTGTAAGGCAGTGCGAACGGAGTGCCATCTTGATATGCCAGTAGAAAGTTGTTTTCGCCGATCACTTGATGAATTACAAAAGGGCCACGCCATAGAGAATCAAATTTCCCATGCATTCCTTTAGGTTCCCTCCTCTTATCCCAAAGCAAGACATGATCTCCAACTTGGAAAACCTTCTGCTTTGCTTTTTTGTCGAAGAGAGCTTTAACTTGTTTCTGATGGTCATTAATAGGATCCACCACTTGTGATCTTTGTTCCTCTAACTGTGAGAGAAACATTATCCGTTTATCTAGAGAACTTTCAAATGTAGCATCTTCTACAGCCTTAATCAACTTGAGAGCTGGAAGTTCCAATGTAATAGGAATTTCTGCATTTACTCCATAGAGCAACTGAAATGGAGACATGCCGATGGCTCTCTTGGGTGTAATACGATTAGCCCACAAAGCATCATACAACATTTTATGCCATGATCTTTGGTTCTCATCCACAAGCTTTTGGATGATAGTGATCAGATTTTTGTTACTTGATTCTGCTTGACCATTACCTCGAGGGTAATAATCTGATGAGTGAGCCAATATAATACTATAATCAAAACAGAACTGGGTTACTTCATAAGAAGAGAATGAAGATGCATTATCTGTCACTACTTTATATGGAACACCAAATCTTGATATGATGTTTTCTTTCAAAAATCTACACACTATCTCAGAAGTAGCATGTTTTACAGGAATAGCCTCTACCCACATGGTAAAATAGTCTGTTGCAGCGAGAACAAAGGTATGCCCAGCACTTGAATGAGGATTAATGACGCCAATGAAATCAATTCCCCACTGTCTGAAAGGCTCTTCTATCACAATTGGTTTTAACGGCTGTGCCATCATTTTTTGTTTGCCAACAAATTGCTGGCATTGTGTACATTTACGTACCCATTTATATGTGTCTTGAAAAAGCGTCGGCCAATAATACCTAGCTCTCAAGATTTTGTGAGCAGTTACTGATGGAGAAAAATGGCCGCCACATGCTAAATTGTGGAAAGATTCAAGCAACCTGTCTTGCTGCGCCTTATCAACACAACGCTGAAAGTTACCATCAAGAGTCCTTTTGTATAAACCACTATCCCAAAGAATGTAATTTGCAGCCTTAAGTTTTAAATTTCTCTTTTCTTTGAAAGAGAGATGAGATGGACATTCACCGTAAGTTAGAAAATAGGCGATGTTTGAATACCACTCATCAGTAGTGCTGACAAACAACACTTTAGGAAGGTCTTCATAAACCTCCTCTTCACTTTCTTCTTAACGGCTCTCAGCGATCAGCTGACATAGACCTTTTCCACGAACAAGATTGGTAGGTTTGATTTCTAAGTCATACTCTTGAATTTTTGCCACCCAATTTCCTCTTTTTGTACCAAAATCCTGCTATGTCAAAATAGATTTGATAGCTGTGTCTGGAACTAAAACTATTGTATGACAATTGAGAATATAAAACCTGAAATACTTAACTGCCTTCACTACAGCAAAAGCGTTCTTCTCAATTGTAGAATATTTGAGCTCATGAAGTTTTAACGGACAACTCATGAAGGCAATGGGAGACTCAATCCCTTCTGAATTTTGCTGCATCAGAATAGCAGACATGGTATGCTCTGAAGCATAACTGTACATAATAAAATCTTTAGTGTAATCTGGGCTAACCAGCACTGGGGCAAGAGCAATTGCATCTTTGATTTCAGCAAAAGCAGCTTTACCTTCATCATTCCAACGAAAAGCAGCTTTCCCTTTCATCATATCAACAATATGACGTGTTTTCTCAGCAAAATCTGGGACGAATCTCCTCAAGAAATTCACTTTCCCAAAGAAAGAATGGACAACTGTCTTACTAGATGGCAAAGGGCGATTCTGAATAGATTTTACCCTCTTTGGATCAATTTTGATCCCTTCGTTTGATACAACATGTCCCAGAAGTTTGCCCTCAGTTACCCCAAAGATAGACTTTTTGGGATTAAGAGAAACACCGTGTTTCCGACATCTCTCCAGCACATCTTGTAAATGAAATAAATGATTCTCACGATCTTTTGAGAAGATGGTGAGATCATCCAAATACACCACAATATACCTTCCTAGGATACCACGGAAAGCTGAATCCATCGCTCTTTGAAAGGTTGCCCCTGCATTAATTAATCCAAAAGGCATTCTACGATATGCAAAAGTACCCCATGGAGTAGTAAAAACAGTTTTATGTCTGTCTGCTTCACTTACCTCAATCTGGTTGTAACCTGAAAATCCGTCCAGCATAGACATCATCTGAGCACCCGTTACTGTCTGTAGCACTTGATCCATTATAGGCAAAGGATAATTATCCTTCAGTGACTGCTGATTGAGGTTCCGAAAATCCACACAAATGCGAATCTCTCCATTCTTCTTGCGTACTGGAACTATATTGGCTACCCAAGTTGAATGATGAATGGGAAAAATAATTTGTGCGTCTAGCATCTTCTGAATTTCTGAATAGATAGTGCCAGAAATTTTAGGATTGTACTGACGCTGCTTTTGTCTAAAGGGAGCTGCGTCACTTTTCAAAGGGATTTGATGCTGAACTTCTCCTAACTGAAAGGATTTCAGATCATCGTAGGAATAAGCTAGTACATCACTGTACTGCTGTAACAATTGAATAATCTGATTTCTTTCCTCTGGGGTGCAACTATTACCAATGTTAACCATTTTGGGATCATCTTCAAACCCAATGTTGTACTTGTCATACCCTGTATGAGAATCTGAATTCACTTGTTGCTGCTTTTTGATATATCGATCATGCTTGTCAAAAAGCTTTTCCAGAGATACCGGTCCTTTGGGAATTTTATTCCCTTTTAACTGCAAAATTTCCCCATCTGATTCAGCCCAAGTATCTGACATAGAATCTGAGGAAGGGGAAGAACTGCTTCCTTCAAAATACAGATTATTAAAACCGTCATCAACTTGTAAAAAGTTAATAATCTGTTTATCATCATTGAAAATTTGCCAATGGTCCCAATTATCTAGAACACTAGGTCTGCAGATTATTTCAACAATATATTTATCTTGATTAAAATCAAGATGAGGAATGAGGAGAGTAGCTGAAACAGCAAGAGAATCAGCTCTGTCATTGAATTCTCTTGGGACAACTGAGATGCTGAAAGCATCAAAGTCTTGGATATTTTCCCATACCAAGTTACGGTAATGTCGTAGTCTATCATTCTTTGTCTGATAGATATTCCTTACTTGACATACTACCAACTCTGCATCTCCTTGAGCATGCAGGTTTTTAATTCCTCTTTGGAGCGCAACGCTCATGCCTAACAAGAGAGCTTCATACTCTGCTGTGTTATTAGTGTTTGCAAAATGCAACTTAAAAGAATATGGAAAGATCTGACCTTTCGGAGAAATCAGAACCACACCAGCTCCAGATCCATTAGTAGCACAACTGCCGTCAAACTCTAGAATCCAAACGTCTTTAGAGCAATCATCAATATAAAGGTTGCTGGACTCTCCTTCTTCTAAAGTAGAAGAAAGAGTGCTCTCCTCTTCCATGGGAGAAGACTGATTTTCTTCATCTTGAGGAAGAAGCTGAATATCCTTTTCTGTAGTAGAAGATTCAGCATCTTCCACCATATGATCAAGGGAGTTTTCAGCTAGTATTAAATACTCTCCATTATTAGAACTCCCTTCATTTGCTGAAAGAGTTGAAGAATCAGCAGAACACCAATCTTCAGCAAATTCAGAGACCTCATCAATATGGAGATAGTAGTTCCCGAAACCAGCTGATTCAAATAGAATCTGAGCATGAGGGTCATCAGATTTCACCACTGTATACTTGGTTTCCCTTTCAGGAACAAGCTTCTGCACAACGCCCTTAATAGGAATTTTGGCTTCTGTCATGTCCATGTTGAGCTCGCCTCCTACATCTTTACAGAAGTTACGTCCAAGTAGCATCCCATAAGAAGCTGGAACGTCTGCGACAAGGACAGTCATCTTTATCTTTTTCTTAGGAAAAACTGCAAAGGAAAATTGTGCATCTTTGATTTGCCCGACAAGAGGTACTTGTTTGTTATCCATAGAATAACAATTGCCAAAAGTTTTGGTAAGAGTTAATCCAAGGCAATCAGCTACCTTGATTGGCATGACATTATCCGAAGCACCAGAATCTATAATACAGTTACTTAATTTGAAACCATTAATAAGCAAGGAAATATAGAAAGGATCTATCTTTCCTGGTATTGAGGATGGAATGATAACCAAATTATTGGGTAGATTCTTGGGTTCTTGGACAATAGGGATATTTGAAACAGGACGAGTTTCATTACTTTTTACAAATTTAACCAATCTCTCAAACTGGTCAGGATTGGCTTGAAGATACTCAACTTCAGACATTTGGATCTTAGTCTTCCTAGCATGGTCAATGATATCGAAAGCTTGAAAAGAATTTGCTAGACATAGATGATGTATTTTCAGCCAATACTTTAGGATTTGGTATATTGGTCTTAGGCTCACTAGAAAGAACAGTGGGAGAATTGCTTACTTGATTTTTGGAAGAATCCTTGGTCAAAGTGGGCAATGGCGTCCCCTTCTTAGCAATGGTCACCGGCAACTGAACGTTGTTTTTCACCTTTGCTTCTTCATCTTTTTGAGCCAACTGAGTTTGGGATCGTGTCATAACAGCATATGCTTGACTCTCAGTATTTTCAGTTTCTGCTGAATCATCATAGTGCATATATCGTATAGTGGAGTCGCCAGCTGCCTCTTCATCTTCTTGATTAAAGACAACTTCATCTTCTGCTTGAAAATCATTAGAAGAAAGTTCTTCTCGATCTATTTCATAGTAACCAATAGCTGCATTCTTTGGGGGAGCTTCAAGTGCAAGCCTCTCGGGAGGAGGAGGCAATTTAGCCTGATTTTTGGCAGCATAGTTGGAAGCAGAATTTGGATATGCCCTTCTAGGTATATCCTTGTACGGAGCAGCATACGAAGCTTGTGAAACTTTCTTCTTTAAGGCGAGAAGTTCATTAGCCAACTTCTGTACCATAGGATCAATAGAACCAGCAACAAAAATTTCAGAAGAAGAATTTCCTTTGAACCGATTAGAATCCTTTCGGATTTTACCAGCCAAGATCAAATCGTCTTCAATCTCCGTGGCAAGAGCTTGAGCATGAGTCAAATCTGTAGGAACAGCTCTTCTCAACAAGAAACTCACTTCAGGCAGCTGAGTATTGATGAAAAAACACTTGAGATTTGCAGGAGTAGGCTGAGAAGTGATAGGAATTCTATTTGCTAATTTATTGAACTTAGCAATAAATTCTCGCATGCCTTCATGTGTATCTTTCTTCATTTGGGTCAGCTGAGCCAACAAAGCGTGTTCATCTTTAGCAGGTTTGAAACGTTCTTCAAACTTAGTCTTGAGAGTTTCCCAATTTGTAATTACACCAGCTACTAGATTATAGAACCAATCTGCTGCAATACCTTGGAGAGTTTCAACAAAAAGGCGAACAGCAACATCTTCATGTTCAACCCCAAGAACTCCACATGCCATAAAGAAAGACTTGACATGTTCATCAGGATGTTGTTTACCATCTCCATAAAATTTAGGGAGATTCTTCCGTGAACCTTGTGGAAGTGCATGAAGAGGTGGCGTTAAATTCAAAGGACCAAAAGCTGCACCCCAAGGACCAGGAAGAGCAACAGGAGCAGCAGCAGCAGCAGCCATAATAGAAATGGAAGATTTTAATGGCTTTAAAAAGAAAGGCGAAAGTTCACTTGGAATAGGCTTTTTCTTCTTGGATGGAGGGAAACTAGTAGTTCGTGAAAGAGAGGATATACTAGTGAGCAACTCAAACTTAGCTTGTTCACCTGGAGATACTGGTTGAGAACTTTGACCTTTCTTACGACGAACGTAATAACGGATTCCTTCCAGTGTAAAAGCTAAACAAAAACCAAGTAAACAGATTAAGAATATTGGACTTCAAAAGATAGCGAGAGACTTTCAAATGCGTTCGTATCCCCAGCGGAGTCGCCAAAAACTGTTGGTTGGAAATTTTGTATTCTTTTTCTGCTCATAATATTTGTGAGCACTCTTCAATGTGATTTTTGAATATGTAGTAGCATCAGGAACTCTGAAAATTCTGTTGATTGTCTCAACATCAAGTCTAATAACCACGTTGCCGTCATCATCCTTGATGGTTCTTGATTTATTATCAAAACGGGATGCACATGCAAGAACAAATTCAGGTTCAAGAGCAACAACAGGAAAAGAAGATACCAGATGAATATGACTTCTTAGCAATAACTGCATGTCATGAGAAGTAGATTTCTCAGCCCTCTTGAGAAATTCAGACATGTCAACATGTCCAATTTCTGTGTCCTTGATTTCGTCAATATTCGAAACCACGTGAGACGGGGAAATCTCATTCTGATACTTATCAAATTTGTATGTCATCTTTTTATTTACTGGAGAAGCTAGTTCATCTGTCATTGAACAGGAATCTGCAAGGCTGCAGTGAAAACCCCATAAGGTCAGAACATCATCAACATCAACATGAGTGGACATGGTGAAACTCAAACCCTAGGACAATGAAATCGTCTTTAGAAAAATGATGGAAAGTGAATGGTGAAGACGAATTCAGGTCTTGATGGAGTGATTGCAATCAAAAACAACGTTTTGTCTTCTTGAAACAGCAAGATAAAGAAATTTTTGGCTTGGATTTGGAGTCATGTCTAAAAAAGTTCAACTTTTGAGCTTTTTTAACCATTTCGGGTTTTTAAATGACTTCAACAATTCTACAAAAGGCAGTCGGGATTTTTTGGACATTTGACAATTTTACAATTTTGCAATTTTATAAAATTGTAATTCTAGTTGTAAATCCCAACTTGCTTATTTTGTTCTCAAAACCCGAAATATGACTCAAAGTGAAATATTTTTTTTTATGGAAAATGACAATGGAGGATTTGAGGTGGATGAATGTAAAATGTAAAAAGCGGATTGGTGAATGAATGGAAACGGAATGAAGTGAGAAATACGGATGACGGGAAAGTGAAATGATGAAAAATGTGTTTCAGTGTATGAGGCATTTTAAGAGTGGAAAATGTGTTTAGTATAGAGTTTTAAGAATGGAGGTATATGGAATGCAAAGAAAAACGTTTTCAAATAAGAGAAAAACGCGCTAAAACTTGAAAGGAAAATGAAACGTATGGAATGAAGGGCATATGATAAATAGAAAATACGTTTTCATAGAAGGCAAATAAAAATTAAAATATATATACAAACGATTTCTATAATGGAGGCAAGAAGAAAACGCGTTTTAATAAAGGCGTTATAGATGAGTAAAGAAATGCGTTCTGTGTGAAGGCGAGTTGAATGATAATGAAAACACGTTTCCAATAAAAGACGTTGGGAAAAAGTGAAATGCATAAATGAAGATCACGATTAATACAAAATGATAAGTAACAGAAAACGTTTTGAAAGAAACAAATAAACGAATAACATACTTGAAAATAAGTTTGTAAATAAGAATAACGGTGGAGAAACCCTAGGCGCGGTTCAGAAAATGAAAAAGAGTTGGCTATTTACTGATAAAAATCCGATCTTCAAGCTTCAAGATCGATTAAATCTCCTTGAAACAGGGAAGACAAACTGAATAGGACTCAAATAGCTCGAATCAGAAATGGCATTGGACTTTTTAGAGTTCTTTGCAACTAAAAATGACATTAAAAACTGAAATCGGGGTTTTAAGAAACCAACGCAAGTTCTTTTTGCAAAATCGGGCTTTTAAGATCATTTAGCAATTTCATTTAAAACCTATGTTACCGGTTCCCTTGGTTTAGCCCCCCGAACCTGCCAAAATACGTGTGGGTTCAAGTTTGGGTTCGGTTCTCCCCTGGGTCTTTCTGGGTCCTTCATTTTGAGCCCGGGTTCTCTGTGGGTCCTTCTGTGAAGGACCCACAGAGAACCCGGGTTCAAAATGAAGGACCCTGGCAGAACCCGGGGAGAACCCAGGAGGACCCGGGAGGACCCACGCCATACAGCCTTAAAAAAGGCAAAATCTCAACTTAAAAACAAAAAACCTAACCCTAAAAAGTGCCCAGATTGCCTTATATTGACTTGGCCGACCAAATGAGGCTCATTTTGCAAACTCAAAAGAGCAAAAACACCATTTTTTTGCCTCCAAGCTAAAATAGTTGATTTTTGCAGGTTTTCTCTTTTTTTTCGAAGGTGAGATTGTAAGAGCTACGAAGGAGTTCAATTGATAGAAACAAGAGAGGAATAGGTGCACTAAGAAGATCAAGCAATCAAAGGTGAGTGAATCTATCCTCTTTTTTTTAGTTTTCAATAATTTTTTTGAAGATTTTTCAAGTTTTTTTTTCTTTTTCTAGTAAGGTTTGAAATTTTTTAAGAACATTTTATGCAAAATAAGGGGTTATAATGCCCATTTTTTCTAAAAAAAATTACTTGTTTTTTATTTATTTTAGGTTTATATCTTCATACAAAATGGCCGATAGTTCTACTTTAGTTGGAATGGGTGCAGAGAGTCAATTTAAATATGATCCAAGCTCACCTCTTTGGCGACATACGACAATGATTCAACAACTTCCCGGTGGTGGGGGTTATGTTTGGCGTTGCAGCCAATGTGGAACTACATATAGGAGCTCGTACTTTCGAGTGAAAGCCCATTTATGTGCTATTGGTAATCAAGGAATAAAACCTTGCCTTGGGCCAGATAAAAAAGGGTTGACAAAGAATCAAATAATGGGTTATATTAAAGAACAAGAGGATGCTGACAATGCATTCAAAACACCAAAGGCTACAGACCATCCTCTTATGAAGAAAGGTAAAAATAAAAGCAAAAGCTCGCAAAGACTTAGTGGCTTATCAGAACCGGCTGGCCCACATCCTTTCATGGAAATGGCACAATCTTCTGAAGGAGAAAATATTTTGGTGACACGAAAAAGAGGCCCATTGGATAGAGCCTTCAAAAATTAAGCAAGGGAGTTGGCAGATGAGAGCATTGCACGTTGCATTTATGGCAATGGGCTTCCTTTCAACCTTGTTAGATCACCTTATTGGCAGGAAATGGTGAAAGCCATTTCTAAGACAACTCCTGATTATGTTAGTCCTGGGTATGAAAAGGTGCGGACCACCTTATTGGCAAAGGAGAAATCTTCAGTAGATGTAGCATTGAGAGGAATCAAGGATACATGGGTCGAAACAGGTGTGTCCATCATTTCTGATGGATGGAAGGATTGCAAAAATAGACCATTGATCAATGTTATAGCAGTATCCCCTAAAGGGGCGATGTTTTTGAAGGCAGTTGATTGTGAAGGGAAAATAAAAGATGCAAGTTTTATTGCCAATATCCTCATAGAATCCATTGAAATGGTGGGGCCTGAAAACGTTGTCCAAGTCATAACGGATAATGCTAAAAACTGTAGGGCAGCTGGGGCTATAGTGGAGGCTAGATATGGTCACATTTTTTGGACACCATGTGCAGTCCACTCACTCAATTTGATAATGCAAAAGATTGGTACACAAATTGAGTGGGTCAAGCAAATCTACGCAGAGGGTGAGGAGATCCAAATGTTTGTGACTAATCATCATATGTCACAAGCCATCTTCAGGACCTTCTCCAAGTTGGAGTTGCTTAAGGTAATTTAAATCTGATTTTTTAATATAATTTTTTATTTTTTTATTTTAATTTTTCATTGCTGATTTGTGACATGCATTTTCTTACAATGTTAGGTTGCTGAAACTCGATTTGCATCTCACACAATTGTCTTAAGACGACTTGTGAAGGTGCGACAAGCCTTGGGTTCTATGGTCATCAACAGTTTGTGGAGTGTATGGAGGCAATCAAGCACAGAAAGAGCCCAAAAAGTGAAAGCAATGATCTTAGATGATGAGTGGTGGGCTCGTGTGGAATATGTTTTAAATTTCACCGAGCCTATTATGAGCATGATTAGGTATACTGATACTGATCGCCCATGTTTGGGTGAAATTTATGATGGCATGGATTCTATGGTGGAGAAAATAAGAGCAATAATAGAAGGAACATGACCCAACGGAATCATTTTTCAAAACTATGCAAACTATTATTGTTGACCGTTGGAACAAGATGACCACCCCTTTACATCTCTTAGCATTTGCTTTGTCACCAAAGTATTATAGCAAAGAGATACTTTCATTGCCGAGGAGGATGGCACCATATAGGGATTTAGAGGTTGCTGCTGGCTATAAGGCTGCATTTAGAAAGATATTTGTAGATGAAGAAATCCAAAGCATTGTCATGGGCGAGTTTAGCCAATTCATAGCTGCAAAAAATCATGATGTTTCTGCTCATCTAGACAGATATAGGAAAGATGCTGATGATTGGTGGTATCTACATGGTCAAGGCTCCATTTACTTGCAACCTCTTGCAATTAAAATACTCTCCCAAGTATGAATCTTTTTATTTATTTATTTTTTCGTTTTTCATTCGATGCTATTATGCTATATATTATGATTATTATCGGCAAGTAAAATTAAATAGTAAATACTAATAGTAATTACTAAATGTTGTGTGCATAATCAACAGGTTGCAAGTTCCTCTTCAGCTGAGCGGAATTGGAGTACATACTCCTTCATCCACTCGGTCAAGCGCAATCGTTTGGGTGCAAAAAAAGCAGAGGATTTGGTCTATGTACACTCCAACCTTCGTCTCTTATCACATAAGAAATCTGAATACAATGAGGGTGTGTCAAAGAATTGGGATCTCACCCCTGAGTGTGCTGATTTAGATGCTACAATTGCACAACTTACCTTGGCTTCTATGGATGACAATGAGGCAACTAATGCACCTAGTGGGAGTGGCAATCCAATTGATGGTGCTTCAAATGAAATTGAAGTTATTGAACCAATTGAGGATGATGAGGATGATGAATTTGAAGAATGATTGTAATTTGAATTTTCAATGTGTAATGACATTTTAAGACTTGAGTATTTACTATTTACTTTTTTGCAAATTATGAATATGATTACAGATTATATGAGGTATTACCGTATGGCGTATTTCATTGTTTCAATATTCTATGGCATTATGGCATTATGATCATATGATTATAATTTTGAGCATGCTTATGAGTCTATGGCATTATCATTATGTTTATAAATTTTAAAATTTATGTAATATATATATATATATATATATAGTACAGCCGTACCCGAACCCGAACCCTAGGAAATTTTTTTTTTGCCGAACCGGCGAACCCGAACCCGAACCCGTATCTGAACCCGTACCCGAACCGGCAACTTAGTTTAAAACAAATTTGGACCTTTTTGAAGCTTTTGCAAGTGATTTTGCAAAATCGTGGTTTTTGACTCATATAACAATTTTACTTTTTGCCAAAAATGAGCACTCTTTATAAATTCGGACTTTTTGACTCACTTAAGCAATTTTGGAACTTTTTAGAGCTTTAGCAATTTTGTTCTTAAGCCAAAATTTCCCTACTTGCTGAGTTGCTCCTAAAACCCGATTTTGACCAAAAAGACAAGGAAAAGGACTCAGAAATTGATAAAAATGGAAAAGAAAGAGAGAAAAAGAGTAGCCCAAAGGTTTATAAACCTAAAACTGAGATTTACCACTCTTTGCACCTCGTAATGCGTGCCTTAGAGAAGAAAATCTTGAAATTTTATGAAAATTTTGAGTGGATATCCAAATTTTAAAACGAGTCAAAAATTCAGGATAACAAGCAGCAAATGCAGAGGCTGTTAGAAGTATTGTCATTGATGTCAAGACAATCAGACCATTAAAGATATATAAGGCTGATAAGCTTGATGAAAGATCACATCGAAAAATTCTTTGATGTACTTAATGGAGTAAAATAACTATGGAGCAAGCTCTAATTTAAATCTGAAGAACAAATTGGAACAATTCTGTGTTGAAAGGTAAATCTGAGAGCAGATCGCAATCAATCTGAACATCAAATCTGAGAGCAGATTGAAAGATGGAGTATAGTCGTACTAGTCTGGAGCAGTTCAATGAGTGTAAAAATGGTGATCAATTTGTAATGCAGATTGATGAGTCTAAAGTGAGTGATTAGTTTATGTTTAATTGAGATTCAAAGGGACATGTGTTTTTCTCTAAAATACGTGTTAAGTAATTTATGACTTTGTTAGTATAAAGTTCAGAAAGACGTGTTTTCATTAAAGTGCGTAATCTCTACAGACGCAAGTATCCAATGACGTCTTTTGCTTAATAAGTCTGAAAGGACGTATTCTATCAAATCTACAGACGCAAGTATCCAATGACATCTTTTGCTTAATAAGTCTAAAAGGACGTATTCTATCAAAAAGACGTGTTTCTAAAACATCTTTCTGAAGACGGGTTTTGTAGCAAAAGTTTAAAAAAAAAAAAAAAAAGTCATGACGTCTCTTTAAGAGATGTGTGTATCAAATTCAAACGTCTTGACGAAAATCTATTTTCTGTTTGAGGCATCGGGTCTGTTAAGAAGTGTTTTTAAAGGGACACACTATTACATTTGAAAGGATGTGTTTGCTGCAAAATGGTTCCTGTTTTTAAAAGGTGCGACTATTGACCATAAAAGATAGTCAAAAGAGATGTGTGTATCAAATTCAAACGTCTTGACGAAAATCTATTTTTTGTTTGAGGAGTCGGGTCTGTTAAGAAGTGTTTTTTAAGGGACACACTATTACATTTGAAAGGATGTGTTTGCTGCAAAATGGTTCCTGTTTTTAAAAGGTGCGACTATTGACCATAAAAGATAGTCTTTGAAAGGTGTTTTAAAGAAAAAACTGAAGAAGAGCCTTGGATTCATAAACAAAAAAATCATTAAAATTAAAGAAGATCAATTAAAGGATAACACATAATGAAGAGGTGTGAATGAGATTTGAAGAGGCAGAGGTATGTTGCTTCATCAAGTATTGCAATCTTTGAACAAGTTATATATTCAACTCTCAAATTAAGTTTGAGGATGTGGTTGTGAAGTTCAAGTAGTCTAAATCAGAAGCCTATCTTCTTGTGTGGGTTGAGTGTGTGAATTTACATCACAAAGGCAGATTGGAGGATTGGCAGAGTGCAGATCTGATTGACTTCATTTGATTCATCCATCAAGTCAAGGTTTGGTGCCTTGCATTAGGGGTTGGTGCTCCTTGTAGGTAGGTGCCTACTAAAGTTGTAAAGGTTAGGTGTTCCTTGTAGGTTGAATCCTACTAAATCATCTTTCTTGTAGATATAGTAGGTTGGTGCCTACTTTCTTGTAAAAATCATTTCAATAAAGCTGTGTCAACTTGTGTAAATTGGTTCATATCAAAAAGTTGATTGTAATAAGTTTGAAAAAGATTAAGAATTGAAAGTTTGTGTTGATTTACTGATTCACCCCCCACCCCCCCCCTCTCAGTAAATCTTTTGTGCTCTTCAGAGGTAGCCACATATTTCTACTCCTACATTGCATCAAAGAGTTGGAACATTGTCAGGGTTAGCCTCAGGACCGTCATCCACTTATAGCACTATGGCTGATTCACAACAGGGCAAGGGGAAACACAAGATGCAAAGTCAGCCTAACCCCATAGCTGATTTATTTAATGTGCACCTGAGGGATTAGATAGATGATTCCATTGGCAGGTTCTTTTTTTCCAATGGAATCCCATTCCATGTAGCTCGATCTCCTTATTATAAGGAGATGATTTCGATGGTGGCGAAGGGAGGACCATCATATGTGCCACCAGGTGAGCACAAATTGAGGACCACGATCTTGGATAACAACTATGCCAAGATCAATTCATTGATGGAGATGATAAGGGCATGTTGGGAGGAGTATGGATGTAGCATAGTTATGGATAGGTGGACGGACATTAGGCATCGTCCACTCATCAATGTCATAGTTACATGCTCAGAGGGCCCATTCTTTCTGAGGGCGGTTGATTGTTCAGGGCATTGAAAAGATGCTGATTTTCAGTTTGAGATCCTTCGGGCAGCTATTGAGGAGATTGGGCCACAAAATGTGGTCCAAGTAGTGACAAATGCAGCACATGTGTGCAGAGCTGCAGGGAGGCTTATTGAGGTAGCATACAGACACATTTGGTGGACTCCATGTTGTGTGCATGCCATGAACAATGCACTCTAAGACATGGGGAAGATTGAGTGGATTAGAGGAGTGGTCAGCAATGCTAGAGATGTGCAGATGTATATCTGCAACCACCACACTTCACATGCCATCTTCAGGAGCTTCGTGAAGGAGTTCTTGAAACCAGTTGAGACCAAATATGCATCCTATTTCATTCTTTTGGAGAGAATGCTTGAGTTGCAAGAGCCACTGCAACTCATGGTTATGACACAAGAATGGAATCGTTGGGATGGGGCCAGGACAGAGCAGGGGAAGAGGGTGAAGGAGATAGTGAAGAGTGATGCATTTTGGCATGATGCAAAATATATTGTCGCCATCATTACACCAGTTGTACAGGTCATCAGATATGGGGATGGGGATGCACCTAACCTTGGGGAGGTGTATGAGTGCATTGATTCTATGCTTGGTCAGATGAGGGCAGTTGTGCGAGAGAAGGACCCCACTTTAGCATTCTACAATGTTTACATTTAGCCTATTATTCAGCGTAGATGGGACAGCCTAAACACTCCCTTGCACATGGCTGCTTATGCATTGAATCCGAAGTGGTACATGCCTAGGCCTGGGAGAGTTACACCGATTCAGGATGATGAGGTGAAGGAAGGGTTCTTCAAATGCATTGATAGGATGTATGATGTTGAAGCTGCTGGCACCATTCGCACTGAGTGGACGAAATTTGCTACTCTTAGGGGTTATAAGGCTGCAGCAAAGGCGGACATAAGAACTATGGCACAGGAGGATCCGATTTTGTGGTGGACTTGTCATGGACCGAAATCACTGACTACCACACTAGCCATTCGTTTGCTGTCCCAAGTTTGTAGTTCTTCAGCTTCTGAGAGGAACTGGTCTACTTATAGCTTCATCCACTCTCTTAAGAGGAATAGACTTACCTCTAGGAGAGCAAAGAAGCTAGTGGCTGCACATAGTGCCTTGCGTATCACTAACCACAAGACACGTGTGTACAAGGAGAGCCGAACAGCACGATGGGATGAAGAGCCAGAGGAGCCATCACAGATTGATGAGGATGAGGATGCTTTAGATATAGGGCTGGTTGGTGTTCCTTTGGCGGATCTTGACCTTGGGGAGTCCAGTGGTTCCAGTGATGAGGAGTTTGCTGACCTCCCGAAGGATGATTAGAGGCCTTTGCCTCCTTCACTACATTTTGTCATTTTGACATTTTGATTTTGTACTTGTTTTGATATCATGCTACTCATTGTAATCATCTTTATGATAAGATATTTTTGATATCATATAATAGAAATCTTCCATTTGCCGATTCAACAATTGTTACATTGTAGTATTGAGTATTACTATTCTAATTTCTAATTAGTAATTCGATATTGAAAACTTCAATATTCATTGTTCAATGTTCAATGTTCAAGTATTTACTTAGTAAGTTAGTAGTTAATACTATTTAGTATTTACTAATTTATTATTTCAATTTTGCTATTTTACTTCTTAATAGTCTTATACTGTTAATGTTATACATCTTTTCATAATTAGCATTTTAAGTACCATATGTATAGTATATAGTATATACAACCCCTCCCTCCTCCTGCCCCCCTGCTACCGTCCCCCCGCCGTCCCGAAATTGAGGCCCCTTTGTCCCCTTGTCCCGGAAACCTATCCCCCCATCCTGGCGTCCCCCCGTCCCCGACGCCGGTGGAACATAGTTCCCACATGAGTTCTTCAACATATTTGTGAGTATCATCTACCCTTGTTAACACTTGCACCATTTTTTCATTTGCAACCACAAGCTGGTCCTTCAAATCTTGTAATGCAAGAGGTTTTTGAACAAGCTCATCAATGTGGCATGGGCTGCCATACATTAAATTTTTTGTTTTGCTTCCATTTGTAGGAACCATATCATCCTTAACATCATTGTATTCACCAATGGATGCCTTGCAAACCTCATTTGAAAATGTTGGGACAGCATTATGGTCAAACACATTATCCTCAAAAGTATTTGTCTCCTTCCCACAAGCCTTATCAAATTCAATCTCTATAACACCAACATAAAGTCTTTTACATACCTCACTTGTAGAAGCATCAAGTGATTCTTTTTCCTCAACGTCCTTGGTATTATACAAATCAGTCCTTTGATTGTTTGTGTAATGACCCCTTTCTAGTGAAAGTACTTCGACCTAAATCTTGGCTTCAAAGTGTTTCTTATATACATATATATACCTTGCTTCTGCCCTGTGTCAGATTTAGGAGATTGTTTCTGACAGAGTATATTCCTCTTTATTTCTCCAGCCACGATTTCCTTCTTCAGAATATATACTTCTTATTTCCTCAGCCCCGATGGTAATCTTTTGTTCTTCCAGCCATGATTCTTTATTCTCCATCCATCGATGATTTTTCCTTTTTTTTTGCTTCGAATACTTCTCATTAAATATCCATCTTATGAGAAAGGGTCACATCTTTAACCAGCGAACTTCCCTTGGTTGAAATGCTGCTTTCTCTTGGAATCGCTGATTATTCTATTAGCTGCATTTTATTAATGTTTAGGGAAGTGGTACTTTTAAGGGGGCATTGTTTATATTTAAAGGATAATGATTATGCCAATATAAACAATGGTTTATATTTATAAGAATATTTGAATAGGATCTATAGCAGATCTCAATAATGATCTGTATTTATTTTTATGAGATTACATTATGTTGATTATTATAATTTTCAATTATATTTTATTTATTATTTATAATTTCCTAGAATTTAAGTTAGCGTCATGTGTTTATAAAATATATTTATAAATTGGATTTATTATAAATATATTTATTTATTTATTTATACTATATTCATAATTATTATAATAATAACTAAATATTTAATTTTTACATTTTTGCATTTATATCATTGTTTATATTAATAATGATGATAAAGATTATAATTACATTAATAATATTAGTTTGCAATTACTTATATTTTTATTTTATGTTATTTTCTTGTACCAATACTTTGCAACTATAACACTATCTTGATAATTAATATATACTTGTACATCGTTATTTATTTATTTGCATTTATATTCTAATATTTATTGTTTTTAAGAATTTGTATTTCAGTGCTTAGCAATTTCAATGTCTTGATTCGGGGACATGACAGTTTGTCCCTATCTCCTCATTTGCTGATTCAATGAACTTTAGATCAGCAGATCGCTCATTCTCAATGTTATCAGGAAGATCAATGTCCCCTATTTCGATGATGGAAATACGTGAAGAACTAACTCCATTCTCAATCTTTGTAACCTCAAAAACATTAGGAACATTTTCAACCACTTGTATCTCTTTTACAGCCTCTTTTTCTTCAGACCTCTTCACCTTTTCATCCATGCATTGGTGGTTAGGCTCCCGAATTTCTCTACATGTGAAACAACGATTTCATCTTCTAAGCTCATTCCTACTGATTTCTTTTTTTCCTGTATTGAAATATTTTTTCCCTTTAGTCATTGCTCTCTCCTCATCTCCAAATTTATCAATATTAGTTACATGCGTGACAGGGCGGGTATTCTGATTACGAGATCTACCACCCTTGTGTGGTCTATGCTTCCACCTAAGATCCCTGTAGTCATGAAAAGATATTTCACTCTGAAAATCAGCACTTGATTCTTTCCAATCTTGTAAAATTTGATCCTCAAATTCCTGTTGTGCAAGATCAGTATCAAATTGAAAGTTATTCCTTGGTGGAAATTTAACTGATAGGGGTTTAGAGTTGTAATGTCCCCATTTTTAGCATTGCACTTCTCAGTGATTGATGGCCTATTCTCGGAGTGCTGTCAGCTAGTCAGAGGCAGAATTAGGGTTTCCGACTGTTTGGTGGACTCTCTTGAAGATTCAAGGTTCTGCTAGTTGGAGTTTGGGATTTTGGATTGCAGATTCTTTCTGGGTTTTCAGAGAGCTTTGCAATGGCAGCACATGCATCGCATTCTGAGCAACTTTTTGAATTTACTATTTTTAGTAAATTCTATATTTAGCAGTGGTCCAGTTAGCACCAGCTCAGTCAACTTTCATGATTTTTGGCTTAAGAGGTTCATTTTGGAGAAATAAGTTATTTAAAGTCAATAATGTTTTATTTTATAAAATAACCCCTTGTCCTAGCAATATGACTTTAAGTCATTTTAAAGAAGGGGACTTTGAGGGTTATTCTCTCATGAGGAACATTTTGTGACTTTTCCTAAAGTTAATTGCGCAAGTGGAATTGGACGCCAACCTTGAGAGATGTTATATTATTTTAAAAGTGATTTTTATCTCTAGAGGAATGGGACGCCATTTAGAGGGAGCAGATAAAACAAAGTTAGAAAACCTAAAAGTGTCTTGTGGTGGGGCGCACTTCTTAGGGTTTTCAAGAGATCTTCTCAAAGGTCTATATAAGGAGGCTACTTCTATTCTTTTGGATCATCTTTTGTCTATAGGAATGTTATGCTGCCGGATTGGCTGTGGGATTGCTTCGAGGAATGTAAGCCTCCTAGCTTGGCTCTTCTTCTTGCTCGAAAAACAGCAACTAGTTGAGAGGTTTGAGTGTTATTGATTTGTCTTTTCAGTTATAGCGGTTTCCTATCCTTTGTAGTTGAGTTATATCATTTTCTATCAATTCCAGAGTTGCTGGTCATGACTACTGAATGTATGTTTCTGTTCACAAGTCTCAAATCATAAACATTCTCGTTTTGGGTATTGTCTCATTGTGTTTCCTTGTTGGAGGCGCCCCTTCATGAATATTTGCAGATTTTAATATGAAGTTTATGATTTTATAAAGCAAATTCGTCATTCCTTGAAGGCCATACTTTCTAGAGTGCCTTGGGATTCGTGCCAATAATTAATAACCACTTTTAGTTGCCATTTCTTATTACTAAACTAGGCGCCATCATTTTGAAGGTCTATTGCATCAAACTTGAAGTCATTTGGGTCAGTTTTGAGTGATCTATGAGCAATTTAGTGGGTTACAGGCATGCTGGTTATATATTTTAAAGTGCAGGTCTGCCATAACAGATTTGAGAAAATCTGCATTTTCCTTCTTGGATTGGTGTTAGGAAATCATTAAAGGCTCTGTGAAAGATTCCTTGTTGTTGCAGCAATTTGAAGAGCTCTAATACTTGATCTTGCAGGCATTAAATATTTCATTGTAAGCTGAACAGTAGTACTGTTAGCATTTCTCTTAGTCTTACTTCACATTCTGTAATCACAATTGTATTTCTTTGATCTCCGCCATATGGTCGCCTTATTTCCATTCTGGAATTGGGTAGCACATACTTGGTGTTGAGTTTTCTTTCAGTATATTAGATGGTAGGGATCCTCTGACCACATGCTCGTCGTTCGCCGGCGCATTCTTGGTTAGAGTTCTTGTATAAGCATTTCAATTAAGACCCTCTGACCATATGCTCGACGTCATTGGCGCCATTCTTGGTTAGAGTTCCTTCCAGCTCTATTTCTGCATTCAGATCCTTTGACCAATGTTCACACCTTTGCCCACATCGGGATCCTGGTGTACATTCTGGTTAGAGTTGCTTCAGTATCGTTTTGGTTTAGAGCTAACCCTAACGATTGTGTATTGCTCTGCTTATTGTAATTGAAAATTTGAAAAAAATTGGCTTGGTATATTTCAAGAGTTGACTGTCACAGCTCTAGAACTTTGATTTGAGCCCCTGTAGTCTACAAAATCATTACTGTTTGTATAATTTCTTTCTTGCCCATTGTTCCCATCAACACATTGGGTCATTAAGGCACTCAATTGAGCTAAATTTTGTTGTAATTCCCTCAGACCTCTAGCAAATTCATTTAAAATCTCTCTTGTGTTTTGTTTCCTATAGTCTCTGTATTCTCTATCACCCATAATTTATTCCACACTTCCAACACCTGTAAACTGTTCATTCACACACGACCCTCCGTGATGGCAGGATACACTACTTTGATACCAATGTAGTAGCCTACCCTAGTTTGCATATAAGTTTTTTCGATTATTGGATAGGCATTTCGTCAAACAGTTATCCGGAAGTTGTTCCAAACTTGAATTCAATGGGTTTCCAATTTATTGATTAATGCCTTTGATTAGAACACTCATAATATGAATTTACAATCATCATATATATACTGCATATGCAATGAGCAGAACTATAGCCAGCAAACACTAAGCTAGCTTCCTCTTGATTTCCAAGAAATGTTTTTTTTTGCACAGGAATTATAATCATAAGTACATATCAAAAGAACTTCAGCAAAAGCCATTGTACAGAACATAGACCACAAAAAAAAACTACAAATATAAGCTTCAGATTTATTCAAGTAACACTATCTCAAGAATGCAAATCCATTCATATCTAAGAGCATAGATGGCAGACTCGCCAAAAACTCACGAGTTTTTTTTCAAAACAATTTTTTGGTGCAAGTACTCGCTTGGAAAAACTCGCAGTTTTTTCTCAAAACTCGCCGAGTTTTTGGCTAGTTTTTCAAAAAAGCACGAAGAGTTTTTAAAAAAAACTTAGCCTCTTAGCAAAAAGAAACCTGCAAGCGGAATAAAGGCAATTTTGATTCATTTTTTTGCGGTTTGTGTGGTTTTCAAGGTCTTAATTTGGGCTTTTTCAGCATTATTTTTTGCCACTCAAAAAATCATGAAAATGAGGTGTGCCATGGAGTTTTGTATGGCAATGCCCCCAACCCCTGCGAGGGGCGCTGCTCCTAGACCCCCGCGAGGGGCGCTGCCCCTTGGCCCTGCTGGGGGCGTTGCCCCCAGACCCCCACGAGGGGCGCTGCCCCTCAATCCTGCTAGGGGCATTGCCCCCAGACCCCCACAAAGGGCATTGCCTCTTGACTCCATTGGGGGCATTGCCCTCAAATTCCCATTGAATTCATTTGATTTTCTAGGTACTCTCTAAGTCCAAGTTTCCAAGTTTTCCTACAAGTCTTCATCTATAATATCGTCTAGTTCTACCCTCCCCTAGTTTTCACTAGACATGGGAAAGAGGAAGATGTAAATTTGTAAAATATATTAATGTAGTATTTAATTTCATTTTTACAAAAACAATTTGCTATTTTCATTTTGTTTTAGAATATCAACATCAAAGCATTCCACATGAGGATGCCATTTTGTACCCAATTTGCTTTCAAATCAATCAAATACAACTAGACTCAACTTGCATCTTTTATGTACTCATTTATTGACTCATTGGATGCATCTTATCTTTGAATTTTGCAAAAAAAATGCATTTTTAGTGAGGTTTAAGCAATTTTTTAAGTTCCCGAGTTTTTTGCCAAGTTTTTGCTGAGTTTTTTCCGAGCCGAGTTTTCCGGGCTTGTCGAGTACTTGCAAACACCGAGTATTCCAACTATGTCTAAGAGTATCACCTAACCTCTTATTTGTAGCCGACTAAACCATGCTTGAAATTAGATGCTTGACTATTTCTGTCCAAGGTCTCTTTACTGGATAGCTCGAATAACATAATTAAAACTGCAACTTCCTAGTAATCTACGTTGCGTTCCATTTTCTTCCTTGAATGCCACGTCACCTAGATGTGGGGCCTGCCACAATATCAAATCTTATTTTTCCTATTATTCAATTTAAAAATCACACAGCTCTATACAATTCCTCCCTTCATATGGCTCGATGGTCAAAGTATTTACTTATTTCTCACCTTTCAATCTCCCGATTCTTCACCATGTATTTCCAATGCTAAAGCTTCATAAAGGACACGAAGGCCAAGTTTGGGTTATCTTTCACCACGTTTCACTTTATTGCATCAACACGGAACTCATCATATAAGCAACAGATCAAAGAAATTAATTATTCTTCTATAAAGATGTGGACCAAGAAATTTGAAGCGGCTGACAGAATTAAAGAATGGCGGTTCAATTCTCAACAGCTCAAATATTATGTTAAATACCCATCTTGAACCTGACTTCTCCAATAATATCACAAGTGATAGTTATTCTCTGCGGTGGTTCCTCAATTGCGTTCAAAGGCATGCGACTTAAGCTGCTCCCGATAAATATTATTACCGACTCATCCTTGTATTATGCCAACAATGAATATACCACAATCTATTAAACACAAGCCAATGTATATTTAAATTACCATATCATTTACAGTGGGTTCCACAAACTCCCTTTATCAAATTGCTGCCAGGGATATATTAATATTCAAAATACAAGCTCCTTTAAGAATGGCGATTACTTCAATAAGCTGTTCTCGTTAAGACATCAAACCTCCCATGATTTTCTTCATTAATGTTTCCCAAATCATGTGGCATACAATCTACAGAAGGAAATGAAAAGGAAATGAAATGACAAGAATGGCGTTTCTTTTCTTCTCTATCGTCTGTCTCTTCAATTTTGGAAACATCTAGCTATCTTCAATACCAGGCGGCTCCTTAATGATGCTCGAAATTTTCCCAGTAGTGGAATTTAAGGACTCCCAGAACATTTAAATTGCTTGTCTCTTTGAACTTTGCTACAAATACCATACGTTCCCTCCTTAATTCACCCAGCTTCTGCAATAGTAATATTCAAGTACTAACCTCTTCTTCCTGTATGCATGGCTCATGAAGGAGTTTGCATTAGCGTGTCCTTCCTAGAACTGCCCCTGTTTCTAGAACTCATGTGTCGTTTGAGTGCTTCAACCAAAGATATTCACTAAAATTCTGAAGATGATACACCTTTAAACTATATTGATTCAATTTCCTGATTACGGAAACTTCCTATTCAATAGCAATAGCTCCATAAATTAAGATTTTCTTAAAACTTCAAACAAACTTTAAAGCTTTGTGTGGATTTTGAATTGAATTCCACGCACAAATTAGATTTGGGTTTCCGTCCAAATCATGAACTGAAGATTTCCCTCCTCAAGTTCTAAGAAACCAAGTTTCTTCCAAAACCAGAAATATCCAAAAAACCTCCTCACAAATGCTCCAGCAAACTTTTTTATTCAATCCTCCTCAACTCTTCAGCTTCTTGACTTCTCATCTCCCATCTTTTCTCCATTTAATTTTAATTCACTTTTAAAAGTAACTTGATTAGTTTATTTAACTCTTCATAACTTAAGTTATTTTTTGCATTATTAATTTAAGTTGTCTTTTTTTTTTCCAATTTAGCCTTACGACAACTTAAATTAATAATTTATGCTTACTCAAAAATTGGGACATTACAAGGAATTTGCAAATTACTGTGATTATAAGATGCCCAATACACACCAAAATGATAAGAAATGAACTCCAAAGCTAAGCAAGCTAATCTACTAAGAAAATAAGCCAAAACTGAAGCTTATTACCAAATCTGATATGAAGTTGCAGCACTCAGAAAACTCAAACCAGCAAGCTCAAAACACACCAAAATGCTCACAACTCCGCAAATACTCCTCCGAATGACATGAAACAAAGTGCAAATGAAGCATAGAGGTGGGGCAACCAAGTACCAACCAAGAAATGGCACCAATCAGCTCCCATGTAATCTGCACGTTTCCCAATGGTCATAATGAAGATGGTACGGCCTCCTAAATAGGGCGACCAGCAAGATAAAATCCAAATCACCACAATAAAATCTGAAAACTTGCAAGAAGGGACGCCTAGGGTAGTGAAGAAGATATAGCCAACGACCATAACCAAACAAAAATTGAGCAAGGAGCAATGAGTGAAAATGTGCTTTAGCCAAGCACCACACTAGCACACCAAAAACTGAGAAAACACACCAAAACTCAGAAAACATCAAAGAATTTCATCTTCAATATGCTTAATTTGCTTTTTAGTGTAAAGAACAATCTCAAACTTAGCTAGGTGCTATCTTGCAAACACGAAACTAAGGGCGTTAGGAGGTATGCATTCCTTGAAGCAAGGGTTTGTAGAAATTTCGGTAGCACTTCGTTGTATTTGCAAATGGATAGTCTCAAATGAAGCCTAGCGCTCATATTTATTGTCATGTCCCCGAAACCGTAACACTAAAAACAACGAAATACATATTAAGAATATTATCCCTTTGATATAATTATAATTGTCAAAGACAATATTATAATTATTATATTATAGATATCAAAATCAGATACAAATGATTCAATATTATAATGATATACTAAATACTATAAACATATACAATAATCCAATAAAATCAGTTTATAGATATAATATTAAAATAAGAGGCATATAATGTCTATTAATATGAAACATAAAATAATTACAAATACTTAGCGGTCACTACAACATTTTAATCAAATATCACATAGGGACATTACAGCACCATACAAAATAATATTATTTGGGCCTCCAAGATTGGCATTACTTTTCTTTATCCTCCGTCTGCTTTGGTTACTGCTCTGACTACTAATTAAAGTTAATATCACAAACTTCAACGGCCCAATAATTCAAATGATATTGACCTCCTTGATTTTGTCCACTACGTTACACATGGCTTCAACTATATTTGATTTGTGGCCTCCCAAAAATGCCTTCACACCCGACTCCCTTGCATAACTTGTAATACGTATCTCCTAAAGTGAATGCGGCGGCTATTGCATATACCCGATAGCATTCAGTAAAGGCTCACAAAGAATGTTTCTCCACGTAGTTGATTAGACTTGAAGTATTTCACTTCTATAATTTGCCAATATCCTCACAGGCATCAATTAACTCCTAGAACTTGTCTCCCGTCCAATTCGAGGCTTCCAAATAAACATCAATCGATGGTCTTTATTAACAAGATTCATAGCAAAACATCGCAATTCCTTGAAGTTAGTGTAGCGGCACTAACAAAATGATTAACGGCTCTTACAAAATCTCCACTAATCACGATATTCCTTGGTCTTTTCTAACGCCTGGGCAATATTGCCATGTTAGCTTTACCTTAGAAGACAAATAATCTGAGCATGAGTTACGAGAGTAAGTAATATTCAATGATCGTTAAGCTATGAGTATTAGTTACTTAACTACTATCAAGCTACATGCAATATCGTCATAGAACCATAAACAAATTACAATAAGCATTATGAAGAGGAACAATTTATCTAAGGTAGCGATTGGAGTAAGGTTAGTAAAACCAGAATCTAAGGGACATGTCTATTCAATAGACGTCACTATCCAAAACAACACAGCTCTCCCCAAATTATATAAGGAATATCAAATTCACCAAGGAAAGGCATCGATATGTTAAAGGGTATGAATTAGAATTAATTACAAAAGCCTCGATTAAAAAACATGATGAAGGGACGTCTTTGTTCCAAAAGACACAACCACTCTATGCCAAACTTAAAGAGTATAAATAATATTGAGGAATCGATGAAGAAAGGGAAATAGAAAGAATAACATATAGGCTGCCATAATTGAGTGGGAAGAAGAGAAAGGTGAGTCAGGAAACAAAGAACGTAGGAGAGACACAACAAATCAGGTGATGTACTCACTTAGGAATTAATACTTGGCATGTCCAAATATCAGAATTAGATAATCCTTCAATGATAGTTGACTGCAAATACTATGCATTAGAAAACTATACATTGGACTATCTTTGTGGCCCTATCTGACTGTCTTATATACTCTGTCTAATCCTTGAATGTCTCTACTCGAGAAGTCTAACTTGAGTATGCAAGCCGCACTTACCGTCAATATAATCTGATAGTTAAGACTGCTGCATTCCTGAAAGTGTAATCCTAATCTCTGAATTTATTCTGATTTCTGAATTGAGCAATGCCTTGTCTTTTTAACAAATACATGCTCATGAGGCTATTTATATATCAGTAGAAAGTAATGTTGATAGGGATGATAATATGCAGATAAAGGATTGTTCTCCATTCAGAATTGAATATAAAAACTAGATGATCTAATTATTATATTTCTATAGTATGTTCATGATTATACTCGTTTTAAGAGTAGATTTGATATTTAATTAGAATCAATGATAAAGTGCAAATGTATTTGATTGCTTAAAGATTGTTTTCTGAGTGTTTGCAAGCCTACTAGGGAGGAAGGGCCTAAGAAAAGTGGGTCCTAGAAACCCCACTCAAGTCTGCCCCCAGAACCCAAGGCAAGGATGGGCCATGTTGAGTGAAAACTCCACTTAAGATCTGCCCAGTCCTAAGGCATGGGTGGGCCATGGAGGGGTGAGGGTCCCACTCAAGATCCGCCAAGGCCATGGAGGGGTGGTAGGCCTAGACCACTTATAAGCTCTGTTGGCTTCCCCCAATAGGTTAAGTGTCTTCCGAGGTGATGACATCGGTAGAGAAAGCAGGTACTAAGTCGCCAAGAAGAGAGGGTTGTGGTATACAACCTCTTGGGCTTGGCAAAGGACTTCGGGCAGATCTACCCATGCCACTCCTCCTATGTCTTCATAACTGCTTTGTCATTATGCTTATGTTTGGATATCTAGAGATTAATGCTAACAGACATATGTATATGTGGGAAATATTGTTCATATGGTGAATGCAGATTTCAATCCAAGATTACTTCATTAAAGAGAACATTCATTTGAAAAGAAGAAACCCTAAACCTAGTCAACAAGAATTCTAGGGCAAAGCAGGTAAGGGACATTACATTTATAACATCTCTTCAAGTTCAAATCCTTTTCCCTCCAATTAGGGCGCCCAAACTAAGATTCACATTCACCTTTCATGATTTGCATTTGAGTTTCATTTGCCTCCTTTACCAAGTTGTCCCAACATGAGAGAAATATAACTTTATTAAAATGCAAATAAAACATAAAATGGGTGTCCAAAGTAATTAAGTGAAATACTTTATAAAAATTACTTATTTCTCCATACTAGGCGTCCACCATGCCTTAGTCAAATATTTCACTTAAAATATAAACTCAACCAAAGTATTGAATTTACCAAAACGAGCTCCAAGAGTGTTGGAGACCAAACTACTCAAACTGCCCTGCCTGATATAGCCACCATACTGAACTGTTGAATCACTGCTAAAAATAGCACTTATTATAAATAGCATATTGCTAAAAATAGTAAGTTACTTCAAATGTATTTTAACCACAAATTGAGCAGCCTTCGTAACTTACTAAAAATAGTAAGTCCGGAAAAGTTACCTGATGCAAATGCATGTCATACCACCCTAAAACTCTCTGAAAACCCAGAAGGAATCCAGAAACCAATCTGCAAAATTCCAACATGCAAATCCCTGAATCCACAAAAGAAACCTCCAAGCAGCTGTAAACCCTAATTTCCACTTTCGACTAGCCTCCGGGATAGGCTAACGGCCAACAAAAAGAATCACTGTTGAGAAGGGGACATTACATTTTGTTGTGGATAGTGCAACTATCTTTTGATACTTATTCAACCTACTACTACTCAAAAAAAAGTAAAGACATATCCACTTGTTGATCTCCAGCTATCTAGATCTCTAGCCCAATCAAAATCTACAAACCCTTGTATGCTGTAGTCGGTCGTGCTAATAAATAATTATGTTGTAGTCAGTCGTAATAGTAGTATGTATAAAATAAAATAGAATAAAACTTCTGCATAGATTAATGTAACAAGTTGTAATTGGCAATTAGTCTGATGGTTGGGTAGTTAGGAAGCGTTGCCGACAGTTGGTATCTCAACCAACCTCGGCTGGCTATTTATGTACTCATTTCATTTGTAGTCGGGACCATCTAATGTTGTGATGTAATTATTGCCATAATGAATGAATGCAACATCTATTTTGTGCACTATGTGTTCTTGATTGATCTTTGTATATGTTCTATGTTTTGTAAGTTTGATCCACTTACTCTCGTAGAACGTTAAAGATATCCTAGTGAGTAAAATTTGGCGTTGTTGCCTAAGTGAACTTAGTAAAATCACCCCGACAGGAGAATGGCATTGTGATGGGTCAGCCGACTGAGGAACCGGTGCAAGCAAACAAAGATAGGGAAGACGCACTAACGAAGGATTTGATAAACCTGTGGGACATCTCGTTGTAGGTCGACCATCTCCTCAACTGATTGCCAAGGTTGCTTGCACGTCATTACATCATACTGCAAGATCTTCGAGCAGAGAGTGACCAAGAACACCGAAGACAACAAATACTACAATGGTACGAGGAAAGAAGCAAATAGGAAGAGGAACGCGACACCAGTCAAAGGCGTACTCCCAACAACTAATGATCATATGACCAACAATTAATGCCCATACAACCCAATAAGGACAAAAGTTGAGTACTAAGCAGGCAAGAGACCCCTAAGGAAAGAGTACGAAGATCACTTAGATTACAGGAACAAGAAAATTGACAAAGGAGAATGAAACAAATTGCTAAAGAAACGAATGAAGACATTCATGAAATAAACCAATCCATTGCTAAATTGTGCCAAAACCTTGTTGAGGAAACCGACGAAGGAACCTTTAGGACACCGTCTGTAACAAATAAAGAAAAATTTAAAAATGATGAAAATGAACTTCTAAAAGAACTTGAAAATAGTATAAGCCGCATTTGAGAATTGTCCATATCAGACGTTGAGGGACCAAGGATTGGAGGATCCAAGTGTAATGTCCCCATTTTAGCCATACGCTCTTCAGTGTCTGATAGCCTATTTCTAGAAGCCTGTAGGCCAATCAGAAGTTGAAATTAGGGTTTCCACTTTTAGAGAAGGTTTTGAAGGCTTGCATGTGAGATTTTCCAATGCATGTCTTGTGGAGCTTTCTAGGTTTTTGGAGAGCTTTAGGATGTGGTAACTGTTGTGACCTTTTCACACATCGCCCCATTCAAAATGGGGACCCCCTAATTTTTGCTCCATTCTGGTCTTTTGGCTTTGTTTTTGTCTCTCTCTCTCTCTCTTTCTGCTGTCTGTCTTCCCGGTGTTGTGTTCGTCATTGAGCTTAAACGTGAAATTTTGGCCAAGTCTGAAAATTAGGGTTTGTACTTTTTTGGTCAATCCAAAGTCAAATGAAGTGAATAAATTGAAATCTAAGGTTAACATTGATGTCAGTATGCTTCCAGCAGGCTCTCAGCAAAATTTCATCAGATTTCGGCAACTTACTATTTTTAGTAAGTGTGCAATTCGGGGCGTTCCTTCAGCATTCTTGAAGTTTAGATAGTCACATTGCATCTAGAACACATCAAGCTGCTCACTGGCAAAATTTGAGCTGAAACGGACAACTTACTATTTTTAGCAGGCTTCCGGAGCAAATTTCGGGTTTATACGCAGAGTTTTTAGTGCATGTCGGAGATTCTTTCTGGTTTTCAAAGACCTTCATGGTGTAACATGCAAAGTGAGATAATGACTTTCAGTTCAGCCTTCGAGCTATTTTTAGGGTTTGCATGTCAGCATATTCCTTATGGGTTTTTCGAGAGCTTCATGGTGTGACATGCAAAGCAAGATGATCAGATTCGACTTACTATTTTTAGCGGTTCCATTCCGAGCTACCCAGATCGAATCACAAACAGGGCGAAGTGCAACAGAAACAAGGTCAAACGGAGGTCGTTTGATATGCATGCAAGTCAAATTAGGGTTTCCAGCTTTAGGACCCAAAAAGAGGGGTAAAATGTCAAAATTTCCGAAAACCGGTGTATCCCACTGCGTTCAGCATCTTTTAGGCTATCCACCGGTAAAATTTGAAGGCAATCGAAGCACTTACTATTTATAGTAAGGCGTTCCAGAAACTGGCTAAAAATAGTAAATCAATAGCAGACGCCAGTGCCAATGGGCAGGTCACCCGATGAGGAGCACGTCATTCGAATTTCAAGTCAAATGGAGTTGTGGAAGTCTCATAAACGAGCAGTTACTATAAATAGTAAACCACCTTCAGAAATGTGCTATTTTTAGCAGGTCAGCTCAGGATGGCAATGTGAATAGGCTGACAAGGTCATGAAGGTCTTGTGCTTAAAATTTCAAATTGTTCTGAGCTTCTGAGATATGAAAATTGAGGGACTTACTATAAATAGCAGGGCATGGATAAACAGGCAGAAGCAGATGGAAAAAGTTGCTAAGTGTTGAAGTTCATCCTTCACCACCCTTCAAATGCGCCCTCATCCTCAGTTGGCTGGCAGATGAAAGTTTTTCTAAGTCTGAAGATTCATCCTCTTGCCTATGCCAAATGCGCCCTTTGCAAGGGGATCGCTAAAAATTTCTAAGTGTTAAGCTTCATCCACCTCCATAGGTGAAATGTGCCCACTTCAAGCTAGTTGTTGAAAAAGTTTCGAAGGCATTGATGTTTCATCCTCCTCATATGCTAAAATGCGCCCATATCCTAAGAAGCAGGGTCAACAAGTCAAAGGCGTTGAGGGCTTTATCCTTTACCCCATGCTAAATGCGCCCAACTTAGCCTAGAAGAAGACAAAATTTTAAAATCCTCTTGAACACGTAATATGCGCCCATCCCTCTCACCCCCTCAAATGCGCCAAGCTTAGAAAAGAAAGTCAAATGTGTTGTTGAAATGTTCATCCTCATATGCTAAAATGCGCCCATATGAAAGCATGTAAAGACAAAACAAGGAAGTCAAGGGTGGTCAAAGACGTTGAAGTGTTAATCCCTCTACACATATGAAATGCACCCATCCTCTTGAACATATGATATGCGCCCATGCAAGTTAAGAGGGATATTCCAAATGTTGACTAGCCACCACCACCCTTTGAATGCGCCCAAAGGAAGCCATGTGAAGACAAAACGTGTGTATGCAAGGAAGTCAAAGAGGTCAAAGATGGCGTTAAAGCTTTATCCTCCACCCCCTTTGAAATGCGCCCATCCTTCTCAAGGGGTAAAATGCGCTCAAATAAGGTGAATAAAGAGTGAATATGCTAGGCGTGGAAATAAATATCCTTCTCAAGGAGTGAAATACGCCCAAGATAAAGGTGAGGTTGATGAAAAATTACCAAGGCATTAATGTTGAACAAAGTGAAGTTGGTAGGGGAAAGTTACTAAGGCATGGCTAATATCCTCCATGACCCCTGAGATGCGCCAAGGTGAAGGTAATTTAAAGAGTGAAGAGCTTAAGGTGTTGGAAGCTTATCCACCTCACTATGCAAATTGTGCCCAAAGTTCATAATGTGAAGTAAAATATGCTAGGTGTTGAAATTTAAAATATCCTTCATGACAAGTGAAATGCACTCAAAGCATTTGAAAGACACTAAATTTTATCTAAGTGAGTTGATAATAAAAGCATTTTCTTCATAGGCAAAGTGATTGAAGGTAGAGAAATTTAAATTTTTTCTAAGGAAAATTCTTCCTTGATGCCTAATATTGATGGAATTTAAATATTTTTCTAAGTGTTATCTAAATTCCACCTCTCTAGAGGAAAATTACGCCTAGACTTGAAGTGATGAAATTTCTTGAGATATGAATAAAATTGCCAGTGGGGAAGTCAGTGGATGCCAGCTTCACAGGGTTGATCAAAATTTTCAAGTCAGAGCATGAAAATACTCACAAGGATGAAGAATTGGAATAAATTTGGTGAAAATTATTTTTCTAAGGGTCAAAATTTCAAAAAATTAAATGAACCCCCCTTCGTTGTATACCCATGAATTCAATGCATTCTGAGGGAAATTCTCTTCTGGGTATTGAAGATCTTCGACAAGGAATGAATTTTAGTGTCTTTTGCACTTCGCCAAGGCTTTTAGATAGAGAATTTGATCAGCATTTAAATTATGGAATTTTCTTAAGGGAAATTTAAATTTTTCTAAGGCAAAGTGAATAAAATGTGTTTTTGAAAATAAAATGCTTCAGACGATGAAATTGAAATGAGTTGCCTAGATGAATTTGATCAAGTTCTTCGTGAGATGAATCTTCCAGAGTCTGAGGTTATTAAAAATTTAAATGACAGAGCTCCGGCTGGTGAATTAATTTCTTAAAGAATGAATTTGAAGTGAATATTTTCAAAGTGAATTAAAATGTTGAGTACGCCAATCAAGTTAAAATCTTTGAAATTCTAGAAGTTCAAGATTCCAGGCGTCAGGTGACAAGTGTTGAAATTGCCAAAGGAGGGAAATTCAATTTCTTGTTGTGAGGTAGTGGAGACTTAACGAACTGGCTAAAAGTGGCCTCCTTCTAGAATTCGATTTGGCTATAAGAATTAAGAGTTTATTCATTCTTTTCACTAGCTGAAGAAATTCGAATTTGCTCTGAGATTGAAGTTGCAGTGCAAGTGAAAATTTGAGTTGAGTGTTGAAGAAGATTGCTGAAGCTGAAGTTTGAAAAGTCTAAGTTTGTGGCTGAGTATTGAAGAAGTACAACTTGAAGAAGGAGAAGGTTGCTGAAGTGTGAAGTTGCTGCAGCCAACTTAGAAATTTGCTAAGTCTTTTTGAAGTTGCTGAGAGTGTGAAGTTGGCCGATTTTCTCAAGAGTCGAAGTTGCTGAAAATTACTTGCTGAAACTTTCTAAGTGTTGAAAGTTCGAAATTGTGAAGGAGAAGTTGACGTTTGCAGATGAAATAGAATATTGCAACTTCTCAAATTTTAAAAGTCGACTGGCAGCCCTCTACATCATGTTATTATTTTTCTAAGTTAATTGCTGATGGCTGTTTATTATTTTGCAAGATGGTTGAAGTAAGAGCAACTAGCAGAGATAGCAATGGCGCATCCAGGCAGGCTGTTATCAAGAAGCTGAGCAAGCCTTTCCTGCCAGAGTCTAAGTTCACTTCGAAGTTGAGCAAGCTGGATGATACCAATTTCTTTCAACTTGGAGACTTTCAAAAATCGGATTATGGGAGTTGGCAGTCACCGTCCTTCAATCACTTCGCACAATATTGTTCGAAGTGGATTGTATGCAGTTGCTGGTTTTCCACCAGCTATTCAGTGCTCGGAGCTGATGATGGAGTGTGCTAATTACTATGAGGCTGATCACAGGTCAATTGTCTCACCAGATGGTCAAGTATTCGCCAACCTCATTCCTGCAGCTATCGGCGAAGCTTTTGGAATCCCAGCACACGAGAGGATGATTTATAAAACAAGAGAGCGATCTGAACGAATGTATGCTTCTACATTTGAGAGATGTGCAGAAGTGATTAACACTCATTGGATGAACAAGCCCAAGCCCTCTCGTACAAAGTTGCTGAGGCAAATTATATCAGATGATTTGAAGCAAGAGTATTGCGACCTGATCATGGTGCTGAGTAGAGTTGGAGGCTGCCCTCAGGCATTTATTTTTGAGCCATGGATGTTTTATTACATCAACCTCGTGCTGGAAGGAAAAGAGCACATCAACTGGGTTGTGATGATTAGTGACAATTTGTACGAGCAGCTCCTGAGTTTGAGAAGGACGAAGACATTTTACATGGGCCCTTACCTTATTTACATGCTAGCTCGTATGACGAAGTATAGGGGAATATCTTATAAGGAACCTGTTGGTTGTGGTTCTCACCAGTTCAAAATCCATGAGGCTTGTCTGCAGTTGCACCTAACGAGCACCTCCCACTACAAGAGGGTCAATGATGCCTTTACCATGCACATAACGAAATCACTTCAGCAGAGGACTCATCATAGGATCTCGAGGGAAGCTCAAGAATTAATAGAAAGGTATGGGTGCTGGTTTATTCAGTTTCCAAAGTTTTCTTACATCAGGCTGCAAGGTTTTTCTTCATATCCATATAGGCTGCCTAAGTACCCAACCAATAGAATTTTGATGTTAGAGATATCTAGGCAACTTGTTGCCTACGATAAGATTCAAAAGAGAAAGAAGAAGGGAGTAGTTGACTTCCCGATTGTCATGGGTAATTCAGACGAAGTGTGTCCTTCACTTCAGGCGGCTAGAAAAGCTGAAAATGAGCTTTAGTTCTTTCGTTTTTCCTATCACACCAGCAGACAACATTATGATCCACATAGCAATATCAGATGGATATTGTCAGAAGAGTTCAAGCATAAGGCAAATATTGAGGACTACTGGGCTGGTACATCAGACAAGGCTGAAGTCAGGAAAACAATGTTCTCAAGGTTACCATTGGGTATGATCAGGGAGTGTGAAATCATTCCAGTACCAGACCAGGTGGACAAGGACATGAACATTCTCCATCCAGATTATGAGGCAGTGAGAGACACGCCACTTCCACCACCAGATTGGTCAGAGCCTGAGATAGCTGATTTGGACACGCTTTGCATTCCAGTCATGACTTTCACTAGAGCATGGGTTGATAGGCACGTGAGCAGACTGAAGAGTAGGCCAATTTCCTTGACCTACTTGATGGGAGATCATAGGACACCCACTACCAACAGGAAGAAACAAATTACTCGAGATCTAGAATCTTGAAGGAAGGAGCCAGTTCGACCGGAGCCTGTTCAGCTGGAGCCTCTGAGAGTTGTGATTGAGTCACCCACGCCATTGGAGACACACTCTCCAAGTACAGGAGGTTTCTCTATTTGCTGATCAAAGAATTGCAATAAATCAAGAGCAGGAATTACATGAGGAAAATCAGCCACCATGGAGAGAGTCTGGTCAGAGTGTTAATGTGCCTACTAGAGATGATCAGCTGGAGGAAGATGAGGAGACTGCTACTGATACACACTTCTAGCGTGAGTTAGAGACGGCTTTAGAGGATGATGCAGTTTTAGGAGATACTCAGCCATTAGAGGCCGATGAGCCTCGCCAGAATGATATTGAAGTTGAACAACTCTGTGAAGTAGAGGCTAGAGAGGAGCAGCCATTTGATATTCAGCAGGTTGTACCTGATTGGCTTAGGGATAGAATGAGGAGCCCCAATGAAGAAGTTGATCCGACAGTAGAGATGGAAGAGTTTTTGAATAGGATCAGCGCGCCTCCACCAAAGAAGAGAGCACGAAAATTTTCGAAGATTTCAACTGATGAGGGTGGTTCTCGCACCCTTCATGTTGCGGTGCCACGAGTTGATTGTGATCGGGATGAAGCAGTGCCGGAAAATTATGTGATCACAACTATGGAGTTAGGACGTCCCACAGGTGCACAGATTGTTGAGGAGTGTGATAACTCCTATCAGGTGCTTAAGGATAGATTGTTCAGGACTGAAGGAAAGCATAAGAAATTGAAGAAAGAGCATAAGACATTGATAGGATACATGCATTGTCTCGTCCTTGTGGACAAGAGAATCTAGCACTTGAGCTTCCAGCCGAGTTATCCAGAGAATCAGTTAGTGGCTTGTAGGATTTGAAGAAGATGGCATAGGAAGCAGACAAAGGGGTTACAGGAGTTCGTGCCGAAACAGAAAAGTTCATGGAAGATCTTGCTCATGCTTACCAGCAAGCTTCAAGCATTATGGCACGTATGGAGGCAGTTGATCAGGCCTGGGGCGATGCTTTTGTTTATCAGAGCAAAGTTATTTAGCATTTGGAGGCATTGATGCATACTCCTTTGCAGATGCTGATTGATGGAGGAGTTATTCAAGGGGGTGATAGGTACAATTTTGCTGGATGGTACTCTTTAGTAGTCACAGGACGTGGGTTCTTTGATGCAGCACAGGCGGATTCAGCTAGAGTCGGGAAGGCTATGATGAATATTGTTGATGGAGTCCTGAATACCTTGGAGGCAATCTTTGCTAGACGGCTGAATCCCGATGAGGTGACTACTGATGGATTGAGGAGTGGGCTGCTGCCTTTCTTCTCGGAGGTGAAGACTTTCGTGCAAGATGACTTTGAAAACATTTCTACTTTCTCCAGCTTGATTCAGAATACACAGGATGCCCTAGTTGCTTGGAGAAAGTCTTGCACGAGGCACGGACAGGCGGTTACAGTATTGGAGTTTTAGTTGGATCATATCCCGCCTATCTCAGTTCAGGAGGTCGAGGCTATGATTACCAGGTTCATCGATTTTGCAGCCAGGGAGAAGGAGAACGGGAATGCACTACTGGATGATGACCTTCTAGAGGATTGATTGTGGGCATCAATTGCCTTTACTATTTTGGGAGTGAGTGGGGATCTTTGATTCATTTATTGTGCCACTCCCTATTCTAGCAGTTTTTAGGGTTAGGGCTGAGGTGGCTTAATCTTAGCCATTCATTTGATTGTAATCCAAGCCGTCCATTGGACTGGGCTATCTATAAAAGGGGGAGTCCCCCTCATTTGTACCTCATTAGAATTAGAGTCAGATTAGTAGAGATTAGAGAAGACATCAGAGAGTAGACATTTTGTTTGATAGCTTAGCATAGTTTGGAGGAGAAGGAAAGTTTTCCTTTGAAAACTTTTGTAAGAGATTGTTGTGTAAAACTTTCATAATAGAAGATCTTTTCATTGATGGTGAAATTCGTCTTTGTTATGGATAGCTAGCAAGATTTCTTCGTCCCTTCTACTTCAAGTAGCGTAAAGTAGCTTAAAGTAGTGTAATTTTCATTTCATGCAAGTAGTTATTAGCTGTGGATTTGTGGTGTTGATCGAGGCAACTTCATTTTAGTCCATACCACTAGCAGCTTGCTGACGGCAAGTTTGCCTTGTGTGGTCAACTGGAGCATTTTATAAGCCTAACTTCAGTCGCAATTCGTATCTTGGTATGCGTTGTCTTGACGATATCTTGATGTCGGATTGTAACTTGAACATTTCTTGCCATCCCCTTGAACATTGCACCAACTTTGTGTAAGCTGTCTAGCTTGAGGCGGAGCAGAGTTTGGTTGAAGCTTGCCGAAATTGATTCCGCATCCCGTCCTTAGATAGAACATAGATTCTTTAATCCTTGCAGCCATTCAATTTAGTTTATTTCTGGTTAGTTTAGGAAAACGTACACTATTGCCAAATCATTCGCATTACATAAATTCCCTTCCAATCATCCATTTGTTGTCAACTGCAAACCTTAAGAACAATTGTGTAAGTCCCCTCGTAAAAACAACATATCACAACAAACCTACTGAGGGTATTCCAAAGCATTTCGGAACCTTGGAGTTGAACGTGCGATCTTTCTAGCAATCTTAGCACACGGAATACTTTGATCAAGAGAGAATGGAGTAGCCTTCAGATTACTTTGTTCTTCTGATTGGTGTGGTCACAAAAAATCACATCAATAGTAACATGCATGACAAGATAATGACTTGCATTTTTTGTTGTTTCCTTGGCAGTTTTAGAGGCTTGCATATTGGAGTTTTATAGTTCTGATTCTAGATTCCTTCTGAGTTTTCAAAGAGCTTCACAATGGTGTGACATGCAACTGAATCAGAGAACTTTTCCAGACTTACTATTTTCAGTAAGTTACGACGGCTGCCCGATTTGTGCTCAAAATGAGTTTGGAACAACTTACTATTTTTAGCAGTATGTTATTTTCAGTAAGTACTATTTTGGTAGTGCTATTTTTAGCAGCAGTTCAATAGTTCAATGCAGTGGCTATTTTTGGCAGGTCAGCTTGAGTTGTTGGTCATTCCAACATTCTTGGAATTATTTTTGGCAAGTCAGAGCTTGTGTTGGGTGTTCTCTTATGGAGGTAAAATATTTTAATACTTTGATGAAATTTTGGCTAAGGCTTGTAGGACGATTTAATTGAAGAAATAATAAAGTCATATTTTGATATATTTCATTTGCACGCCTAACCTTGGAGGAGAGATATTTGAAAATAATATTTTAAGTGAAATATTTCCTAGGCAAAAGTGGACTTCATAGGGGGAAAATATTTAAGTGATTTTAATGTTTATTTTCACCCATATCTTGGTGGACACCTAGAAGGAGATATAAGTGTCTTTTTATTAAAATATTTCACTTATACCTTGGGATGCCTAACTTATGAAATATTGGCATTTTTGATAAAGTAATATTCCTCATTTGCTTGGGACACCTAAAGTCAAAGAGGCAAAGGTTGGAAATGAAATGCAAATAAAATTTGGAAAAAAGGTGAAAAGAGAATCTCATTTAGGCACCCTAATTGGAGGGAAAAGTGATTTTGAAATTGAGGAGAAAAAGGTTATAAATAAGAGTGTTGGGCTCTTTGTTTTACATCCATGAAGAAATTATAATGAAATGCTACCGAAATGGTGACAGGTTTGCTTCGAGGAATGCATACCTCCTAGCTTGGACTTGGTTTCTTGCTGGAAGGATAGCAACTAAGTTAGAGGTTGTTCTTAACTCTTGAGAGCAGATTGAGCTTATTGTAATGGAGTCTTTTGAGGTTTTCTGATGTCTTTTGGTGTATTTTGTCAATTTACAAGTTGCTAGTTTGGGTGTAGCTGAAGTAGGTTTTTACTCATAGCTCTCTTGGCGAATTTTGTTTGGTTCTGGGTAGTTGATATATCTCTTCCTTGGCTCTAGGCGCCCCTTTGTGCAAGTTTTGGGGAATTTATTGTTGAGTCCTTGATTTTATCTTGCAGGTTGACCCTCTCTCCAGGCTGTACTTTACCTGGGAAGTCTTGGAAAACTTTAGAAAAATAAATATCATCAGTTTGCTGTTGTTTCTCAATTCCATCTTGGTCCCCATCTCTCTAGGAGTCATTTGGAGTAGTCTTGAGTGAGTTATGAGCATTTTGGTGAGTTTATTAGCTGCTGGTTTGTAGTTTTCAGTTTGCTAGTCTAATATTTCAGTTTGTATAAGTTGGGGTTTTTGGGGTATGTTTTCATATTTAGTGAGTCTTTGAAGGTTGGAGATCAAATAATAATATTGCAGCTTCTTGGACAGCTTAACCATTGGCTTCTTGCAGGATTGATTCTATTTGTAAAGTTGTTTCAGTAGTACTGATCAGCTCATATTTACATTTTGCTAATTTCTATTGTATTCCCACTTTTAGTGAAAGAGGTTGGCCTCGTCACCTTGTTTACTTTATTTGAGCATTATCATTCCCACCATTGGTGGAAGAGACAGACCTCGTCGTCTTGCATATTGTACCAGGGTTGGCTTGCCTCCTTTCTTTACTTTCAATATTCATATTGTTGATCGGCTAAGCCGTCCATTTACTTTCTGTACTTGCACTCATATTGTTGATCGGTTGTGCCGTCAAATCACTCCCGTTGAAATACGTAGTCGAGTTGCATAAACTTTACTTTCCAACATTGTACTTCATTCAGTTTGGAGACTAACAATCCCCGACGCCATATGCTCACACCTTGCCCGACATTGGGATCCTGGTGTACATTCTTGGCGTAGGGTTACTTTCAGCAGTTGATTTGATTTTGGCTAACGTTGTCAGGTGCCATTGTTGAAGTGTTGTTGCAAAAATTTGAAAAAAAATTATAAGGGGGTCATTTCACCAAACCAAAGACCCCTGGGCAGAGGGAGTACCGATACGAACTCCAGGAGACTCAAGGTGCAGAGGATGCTGAGAGGGGACGTGTTGCTGACCCGTACGTGGCTGAGAGTGCAAAGAGGTACCGGAATGTTAAGGGAGAAACAATCCAATTAGGTCCATCGCACAAGGAGGGTATTGAGGAAGAAACATGGTGAATTCCAAAGTTCATGGGGAATGGATCAAAGGATCCCGTACGTCACTGCAAAATGTGCAAGATGATATGGATAGCGAATGGGCAGGACGATGTGGATTATTGGCTACAAGCATTCCCAGCCATGTTGAGAGGCATAGCTATAGATTGGTACACAAAACTTGAAGCAGCACAAAAAGTTTCATGGCGATTACTCAAGAGAGCATTTGAAGATGAATTTAAACTTCTCAGGGACAACAATGAAATTGTGGCAGAAATATATAACTTGAAGCAAGGAAAGCATGAAAACGTACGAGCCTATAATCGTAGGCTCAAGGAATTACTGGTGAAACTGGAGACTCAGCCGGCCGATAGACTGAAGAAACGATGGTTCATCGAAGGGCTGCTCCCATCGCCGAGGAAGAAGATGAAGGTCATACCTCCATCATCCTATGCCGAAGCATACAATCGGGCAATGGATATAGAAAGTGAAAACAAAACATCCTCTCGAGGGAAGAAGATGGACAATGAGGAGAGTACGAATGATAGCAGCGAGGGTGAGTCAAAGATCGTACAAGCACTAAGAAGGCACATGATAAGAATAATAAAGGAACTAAAGGCCAAGAAGGAGAGTACAAAAGAACTAGAGTGTTGTGGTGCACAAATTGCAAGGGGGAAGGTCACACAAAGGCTAATTGCATGAAGAAGCTGTTCTGCGATATCTACCAAGTAATGTGACATTCCATTAAGGAATGCCCATACAACTCTAAAACAAGGAGTACACAAGTACTATTCATAGGAGAACAGTCAACCCCACCAATACACCACTGAAACCCCCGAATAACTCTAATGCATCGCCTGGAGGATATCGGAATAACAAAAGAGGTAATAAAATGCCTCGGAGTAAAATACAATATGATAGTAAAGGGAGACCCACGATACAATGCAAGAAGTGCAATGAGTGGGGGCACTTTTCCAGGGAATGCCAGAATGGTCAAAGTTTGGGGGGGAAGATTGTGCAAATGGTGTCGACCAGGTGACCATGAAGACAATGACTGCCCCAAACAGAAAAGCATCAACATGTTAGACGTGGATGAAAAGAGTGAAAAGGTACTGGCAATCACGAGAGCACAAACAAAGAAGGCCAGCTACCCAAATCCACATACGGAAAAACAAAGAATGAAGCCAAAGTAGAGGTGGAGCAGGCAATGGCTAAGGAACAAAAAACCTCTCTAGAAATCCCAAGTATGTCCTGGTGGTCGGTGGCAGAAAAGAACATCGTATGGTAGGTATTGCAAACCATAATAACCATCAAAGTGATCGACCTTCTCCAAACGGTGCCACAACTTGGAATGGCAATCACAAATGCAGTCGGTGATGAACAACGTCAACAGCAGGAAGGTCGAAGGAAGGATTGATAGCAGACCCTCCACTTGAGGGTGAACAAGGCATCTACCACATGTTGCTAACGGAAAACATCGAGAAGAGACCGACGATTGTACAAATGGAGATCGGAGGGAAAAATCTTACCAACACGATCGTCGACGGAGGACCAGGGGTCAACGTACTACTCGAAGACACATGGAAGAGTCTCAGGAATCCTACACTTTGGTCGCCCACATTCCAACTGGTTGGCACTGATCGGCATCAAATCAAGCCATTAGGAACACTGATAGCACAAAAGGTGACAACCGGGAAATAGTCGTTCCCATTAAACTTTGTAGTCATACCATTGGAGAAAAAGGCGTACGATGCATTGCTTGGTAGGGGATGGCTGGTGGCAGCCAAAGCAGACCATAATTGGAAGAAGAATACCCTGTCTATAGAGAGTAATGGAAGAAAATATGTGATTGATTTAAGGAACCGAGCAGTAAGTGCGGAGTTGGCATTGTTAGACTCCGAGTCTAAAGGAGGGTTCAGAATGGACAGGGAAACCATAGAACCGATCGATGAGGGCATTCTGGACTTTCAAGAATGCTTGGAGGACGAGACAAGTTCACTAAATCGATTATTCCACTGGCAGATGGAAGACTATGAAGTAGTCCAGCGGGATTGTAACATGCTGCAAATCAAATAAATTGAAGGAGAACAGAGAGCATCGAGCAACCAAACATTTCCTCTGGAGTACAGAGAGTACAAAGAAGGAACGGCCAGAGTGGACGGCACCCCAACACACAACTTTGAAGGGGACAAGGTGATCATGTACAAAGAACCAAACATAAAGAAAGTCAATCTTGGAGAAGAGGACAATCGTCGTACGATTCTAGTCGGCAACAACTGGAATCCAGTGTTAAAGGCGGCAACATTCAAAATATTCATGGAATACAAGGACGCCTTCGCATGGACGTAGAAGGATCTGAAGGGCATACCTCCTAAATTATGCATACATAGAATTCCACTAGTATCGAGGGCACAACCCATACGGAAGAGACCATACCGGTTGAACAAGAATTATGCAGTGAAGGTGCAAGAAGAGATTGAGAAAATTTCAGAAGTAGGAATCATATTCAAGGTTGAAGTGAGTGATTGGGTGTCACCAATAGTGATATCACTGAAGAAAGAATCAAAATAGATTAGAATATGCATGGACTTCCAAAGCCTTAATGTTGTAACAATCAAAGGTCCCTTCCCGATCCCATTCACCAACTTGATATTGGAAGAAGTGGTAGGTCACAAGATCTATTCATTCATGGACGATTTTTCTAGGTACAACCAAATAAGCATAGCCGAAGAGGATAAACTCAAGACAACATTCGTCGTTGAGGACAGAGTGTATGCATACAACCAAATGCCATTCAGTCTGTGCAATTCTCTAGCGACCTTGTAGAGGATAATCTTGCACATGTTTGACAAGATGTCCATAGGGAACTTCAAGGCATTCTTGGACGATTGGTCAATTTACAGCACTAGCAAACACACCTGAAGGCCCTTTAAGAATGCATGGAACGTTGTAGAGCGGCATGCCTGGCACTCAACCCCAAGAAGTGTCGATTCATGTTGCCTCAGGGAAAACTACTTGGCCACATAGTATGCAAAGCAAGACTGAAAAACCAATCTAGACAAGATACAAGTGATTGTGCAAATGGAACCACCCCAGAACGTCACAAGAGTGAAGTCATTCCTCAGACATGTCAGGTACTAAAAAAGATTTATCAAGAATTTTTTCGAGATCTCATACCCACTCGACCTGCTCACAAGGATAGCCATTTGTGTGGGCAGACAAGCAAGAGAAGGCATTCAATGAGTTGAAAGTATGGTTGATCAGTTCACCAATATTGGCGTACCCTGACTGGAACAAGGAGTTCCATGTACATGTTGATGCCTCAAACTATGCAATTGGAGTGACATTGGCGCAAGTGGGTGTACAAGGACTGGATCATCCGATATTCTTCGCCAGTCGTCTCTTGTTAAGGGCGAAAAGAATTATAGTACCACAGAAAGGGAGGCTCTCGGAATGGTATACATTGTTTAAAAGTTTAGGCACTACCTATTGGTTGGCGACTCCATTCACATTCTATGTGGACCACTTGGCATTGATGTACTTGGTGAACAAGCCCATTATCCAAGGGAGGGTAAGCTGATGGCTTTTGCTATTACAGGAATTCACGTTCACCATCATCGTCGACTAGGGAAGAGTCATGTCATCGCAGATCAACTATCAAGGATTCGGTCTGGCAAGCCACCCAAGGGAGTAAATGAAGACTTTCTAAATGCGCATCTCTTTCAGATAGCAACACTACCTCCGTGGTACGAGAAGATTGGGGAATATTTGTCAATATCCTCATTCCTGAGGGATATGCCACCTGTTGAACGGCGAAAGCTAGTACTTAAAAGTAAGACTTTTCAACTGATCAATGGACTGCTATACAAGATGGGATCTGAAGTAAGACTTTTCAACTGATCAATGGACTGCTATACAAGATGGGATCTGATCAAGTGCTCCGACGATGTGTGATGGAGGAAGAGATTCCTGGCGTACTCAAGGAGGTGCACGAAGGACTGGCAGGAGGACACATGGGACCCGACACCACAACACGGAAGATCTTGTTGGCGGGACCATAGTTGGAAAACTCGCCCCAAAGAAAAACTCGCCAAGCCAAAAATTGGAGAGTTTTTTAAAACTCGCCAAAAACTCAGAAAAACTCGGAAACTTAAAAAATTGCTTAAATTTCATTAGAAAAACTTTTTTTTGCAAAGCTGAGTTTTTTCGAAAAACTCGGCAAAAACTCGCGAGTTTTTCAAAACACTCGTGAGTTTTTTGAAAAAACTCGTCCCCGCGAGTTAAACTAAAAAAAACTCGTTTTTAAAAAAAACTCGCGAGTTTTCTGCGAGTCTGCCAACTATGGGCGGGACTATGGTGGTCGACCATGCATATTGATGCTCGAGAATGGGTGCTAGGATGCGATACATGTCAAAGAGTTGGCAAACCATTGAAGAGGGATTTCATACCACTCTTCCCATCTCAGCCACAAAAACTTTTCGAACAGTGGGGACTGGATTTTATCGGGCCACTGAAGCTCAGCCAACTACTCCGATGCAAATACATAGTCGTCACCACAAAATACTTAACGAAGTGGGAAGAGGCTCGAGCATTGCCAAATAACACTGCATTGAGTACATCAAGGTTCATGTACAAGCAAATTGTCACAAGGTACGACATCCCAATCCAGCTCACTAGCGACAGAGGGGACCACTTCATCAATCATGTCATTCAACTGATGACGGCGAAGTTCGAAATTTTGCAAAACTTTTCCAGCCCGTACTACCCAAGGGCAAATAGTCAAGTAGAATCGACCAACAAGGCACTTGTCTTAGTCATCCACAAGTCGTGTAGCATCGAGGAGGCAAACTGGGAAGAAAAGCTACTAGCTATACTATGGGTATACTGTACGACCTACAAGGTAACCACTGGCCACACACCGTTCCAGCTCATGTACGGTTAGGAAGCAGTACTGTCAGTGGAATATATGGTGCCAAGCTACGAATTGCAGTGGAGAACAAACTTGGTGATACGGAGAGCTTGAAGGAAAGATTGTTTCAGTTGAACAAGCTAGATGAACGACGAGTGCTTGCACAGTGGGCGACAGAGGTATTGTAGAAAAGGAGAAAAATCTGGCATGACAAATACCTCTGACGAGCAAACTTCTAGCCGGGGTAGTTAGTCATAAAATATAACGTTCGTAACGAACTAAAGCTAGGTAAGTTTAAAACAAGGTGGTTGGGGCCATTTAGAATTCACCAAGTTGGGGAAAATAGAGCAATCAAACTAGAAAGATTATACGACACCATACTGAAGGATTCTATCAATGGGTCTAAGTTGAAAATATACGAAAGAAGAGAAGAACCAGTGCAAATCAACATGCTCGGATATGCAACAAAGGAGGATTGGCCTATACAAAGGGAGGAAGCCATGGAAGAACAAGACTAGGGTATAGGCAGTAGCCAATATATTGTAGAAGAAGACTGGGTTGCACCCGTTGGAGAAAAGTTCATGGAGGAAAGACTTGCGAGAAAAAGAGTAGAAGGCATTGCAGTGCCCCAGGTACACAAACATTTGACAAACGCTCTGTTCGAAACGCCTACCCTCTAGCGATGGGTGTGGGGTCACTGGAAATACTAGGCCCCATACGAAGGCATAAGGAGGTGATACTTAGCCAAAAAGCTAGACAAGCAAGCCCAGAGAGAAAAGGAAGAACAGGCAGCAAAAGAAAGGAGGGAACGAGAACAAAGTGAAAGTGACGAAGAAGAATGGTGGGACGATGAGGAATGGAATGCGTATGCAAAAAAGGTTGGACCGTGCCTCAAAACAATCATAATGAAAGAAGACACCTTTATCTCTCATGTTGATGGATACAATGATGAGCTAATAAAATATATGAAGGAAAATAACATGAAGACGTCAAAGGTGGTGACGACGGATGGACTATGGCGAATTGTACCAAACCCTACTAGACCACCGACGGCGGATGGCGAGAACATTACATGGTACTTGTTGACGTGGTTTTTGCAACTACACCAACACAGAATAAAGTCGCCAACGGCTACTCTATCCTCTCTTGAACAAAGTTTCCTGCATGCTAAGATTGCGAGATAGATCATACATTTAACTCCAAGGTTCCTCTAATGCGAATAGTCTCAGTTGGCTTGATGTGATTTTTGCTGGTATTTCAAGGGGACTTACACAATTGTTCGACAGTTGACAACAGACAGCGGACTAAGGGCTTTCATGTAATTCGAATGATTTGGCAAGTGAGCAAAAGTTTCCTAATTCTAACCAGAAATGAACTGAATTTAAAATGAGTGTAGAGCCTAAGAAGTTTACGTTCTATCTAAATGCAAGATATGTGGAATTCAACTTCAGCAGACTTCAACTGGATTTTACTTAGCCTTGCATCAGACAGCTTCAGCAAAATTGGTGCAATCTTCAGAGGAGTAACGAAGAATATTCAGATTATAATTCAACATACATGTACCATCACAACGATGCATACAAGCATACGAACTACAATCGAAGTTAAGTTTGAAATGATTTCCAGTTGACCACGCAAGGCGAACTCACCATCAGCAAGTTGCTAGTGGTATGGATAAAGAGAAGCTACTTCGATCAAACACCACAAATCCACAGTAAACTACTTGCATGAAATGAAAACTGCACTACTTTAAGCTACTTCAAGTTGCTACGTGAATTGGAAGGACGAAGAAGCCTCAACAACTACTCATAACAAAGAAGAAATCACCATCAATGAAAATTCTTTTATTATGAAAGCATACATGACAACTTCTTACAAAGTATCCAAAGGGAAGACTTTCCTTCCTTTTCAATCTAAACTACTATGCTAAGATATTACAACTAAGTACCTCCGCTCTACTCTCTAGTCTAACGTCTAAACTCTACCTCTACTTAATTACAAATGAGGGGGACTCCCCCTTTTATAGATAGCCCATTCCAACGGACAGCTCAGATTACAATCGGCTAGATGGCCAGGATCGCGCCACCTCAGCCCTAAACAAGATTCGCCCTAAAAACTGCCACAAAGGAAAGTGGGGTAATAAATGAGCCATTAATGTCCACCACCCTTCTAGAAGATTCCCGTTTGTAGACGCGTTCACACTGTTCTCGATCTTCTTCTTGACGTTGTTCTTCAACTTCTTCTTTGTCACTCGAGGTATACTAAGTCTCAACACTTAGCCATTTTTCGCAACTTTCCTCCTTCATCACTTTAAGTCACCACCGCTTGGTCTCGACGTTCCTCCTGTAAAACAAGCAAGGAGAAGAGAATTAGAACATTTCATAATATAAATTCAACTTACTTACCAGGATTTTCACGCTCTAACTTCCAAGCGTTCATCGTCTTTCTTAGCCAACCTCGCGTTCAAATTCTTCATGCCTTAGCCAAATTTCCAACCCATCTTGCATTCTGCCTAGGCATACTTCACTCTGACATTTCATCTAACTCAGGCTCGGGAAAAATCCTTTCATCAGGAATTTGATCAAAAATCATCTAGGCGATCACCTTCAAATTCATCCACCAAGGCAAATTTTATCTTGAAAACATGTTTTATTCCTTGCCTTAGAAAATTTTAAAATTTCCCTTAGGAAATTCATCAACCTGGTGCCCATTTAAAATCTTTACCTCAGAACCCTTGGCAAGTTGTGGAAAACCTTGAAATCCATTCCTCATCGATAATCTTCAATACCCAGAAGAAAATTTTCTTCAGAATTTGTCGAACTCATGGGTATACAACAAACGGGTTCATTTAAAATTTTAAATTTTGAACCTTGGAAAAATAATTCCTCATGAATTTTAATCCCGTTCTTCATCTCAATGAACATCTCATGTTGCTCTGACTTGAAAATTCTAATTCATCCTGCAATGTTGGCACTTTCTGACTTCATCTCTGGCAAATTTGCTCACGCCTTAGGAAAATTTTATCACTCAGAGTCTAGGCGTATTTTCTAAAGGAAGTAAATATTTGTGCCTTAGAAATTTTTTGAATCACTTAGCATTTTTGAAAAAAATTTCCCTTAGAAAATTTTATTCATTCTTCAATCCATCTTGCCAGTGGTGAAATTTTTTTTTAAACAATTCACTTGGAGAATTTTCCTTGAAAGCACATCATACTTCAAACTTCCAACGCCTAGCATGTTTCATTTTTTTTTTTATACCTTATGCCTTGGGCGCATTTGGTACTTCATGAGGAATATTCAACCTTCAACGCCTAAGTCACTTTATTTCATACTTCCATCATCCTAGGCGCATATTTGCATGTGAAGGGGGATATTCCACTTCACCACGCCTAGCATACTTTACTTTCCACTTACCACCTTACATACTTGGGCGCATTTTTGCATGTGTGAAGGATGAAAACTCCCAACGCCTAGCATGTGACCTTTCAACTTCCTTTCTTTTGTCCTTACATGCCCTCTTTTGGGCGCACTTTGCCTATGTAGGAGGATGGGCGCATTTTACCCCTGGAGGTGGATGAAACTTGTTGACCTCCTTGACTTTCTTGAGAAGTGGGCGCATTTTGCCATGTGAGGAGGATGAAACATGTTAGAAACTTTTTCAAACACCTTGAATACTTGCAGGGCACATTTGGAGGTGGCAGGAAGATTTAACAATGCCTCAGAATATTTTTCACCATCTTATTTCTTCTTGGGCGCATCTTGAAGGTGGAGGAGGACGAGACTCAACACTTAGTAAATTTCTTGATGCCTCTACCACCTTGGGCGCATTTCCTGGGTGCTGCAGGATGAAATTCATGCCTTAGCCATTTTTCCTGACCTCTGCCAGCCTCTCCATGCCTGCTATTTATAGTAAGTCCTCCAATTCTTGCATCTCTGAAGCTCGGAATGATTTGAAATTTTGAACACTAGATCTTCACGACCTTGTTACCCTGTTGAGACTGCTATTTCGGGTGAGCCTGCTATTTTTAGCCCATTTCTGAAGGTGGTTTGCTATTTATAGTAACTGCCTGCTTCTGATATCTCCACAACTCCGTTTGCTTTGAAATTCAAAAGAGGTGCTCCTCACCACGTGACCTGCCCGTTGGCATCGGCGCATGCTGCTGATTTGCTATTTTTAGCCTGTTTCCAAAATGACTTACTATAAATAGTAAGTGCTCTGTTTGCCCTCAAATTTTACCAGCAGATAGCCTAGAAGACGCTGATCGCGGTGGTTTACACCGGTTTTCGAAAATTCTGACTTTTTACCCCTCTTTTCAGGTCCCGAAGCTGGAAACCCTAATTCGTTCTGCATGCACATCAAATGGTCTGTAATGTCCCCAAAAATTGGACAAAATGACTCAATTATTTAATATTCCCTAACTCTTAAATTATTTTTAAAAGAGGGATATTAAATAATTATTAAATCAAGTTATTAAGTGACTTAGTAAAATATTTTAAATATTTCCTTGTAAAAGTCACTTATATTTTGAAGGGTGAAAATAAATCATATAGTGACTTATGAAGTATGAATAGCATTACTTTATATAAAAAAAAAGGTCACTTGTAATTTTGAAGGGGAAATACAAAAAGAAAGAGGAAGGAAATATTCGACACTTCTTCATGTATGCATATCTTTCACGGCAGAGAAGAGAGGCGAGCTTCTTGTTTAGGGTTTGAAGGCCCTTGCAAATCCAGGTTCGGGTGTGAAATACCATCCCCTAGCTGGAATAGTTACTTATTTGAGGCGTAGAAGGACTTTCAAGTGCAAGTCGAATTTGCAGATCATCCTGGAGAGTGCTACCCGAGTTTATTTCATATTTTCGTGGTTATAGCTTCAGCGTTTTGCTTCTACACGAAATCAGTTTTGGAGCAGTTGATACAATTGTTGAAGGCATCACACATCAGAAGAACCCTAGGTACAACCATATCTGATATATACTTCTCTTTCTGGGCCGGATTTAAGATGAACTGAGCAGAAAATGCAAAGACGTGCTTGTCTGGGAAGGGAACGACTATAAGACAGCAAGATTTCAGGTCGTGGTTGCTGCTGGGAGTGTCTTGGTCAGGCGTGGAGTCTTGACAGCAGACGCATCATCATCAAGAGGAGATTCGTGGCCCTTGAGAGTGATGACTGGAACGCCTAAGGCAAAAACGTGGTCTTAAGGAGCTGAAACGTGGGTATTTGAAGAATGTCTGGAGCTGCTGTACAGTTTACCAGCCATGGCGACTAATCTCCAGGTCTGCATACTCTGTTATCTGTTTACAAGAGCCATTTAGTGGGTGCTAAAGAGTCAATATACGTGTTTGCACTGATTTAAGTCTGCCATTGTTGAAAACCCATGTATTTGTGCCTAGTGTAAGCACTGTGTAACTGGGTGTAGTATCCAACAGTGGTATAAAAGACTGTTCATTATTTATGATAGAAATCACACTAAGAAAATACATCTCACCTGCTGTAGTCATCTTATTTGCTGTTATGCATGAACTGTGTCGTTTGGTTAAGTCCTTTGTGAAGCATATTTACTCAGGTGTTCTGTACTGGGTTATTCATTGCTGATTATTGAAAAACTTTCCTGAACTGTAATACAAAGGCATGTCTTCTTGTACTCGGAACTGTCATTATTTCAATGCTCATTTTATTGCTTACCTATAACTGCATTCATCGGAACATACCAAGGTCATCAAAGGGGAACTATCAAAAATCAAGAAAAAGGAAACCTGAAAACCCATACACAACAGGTCAAGAACTCGCAGTGGTATTAGAGTATTGTCACTGTGTGATGAAACGAGCTCCCCTCAAACCAAATCAAGCAACCAACAGAAATTATAACTGCATATCTACAGCTCACACATCAATGGGTTATCAATTTCCAAAGGAGTCCAAACAGAAATTTTAAAGCAAATTTTGCAGGGCTCTTTACATGGTCTCCGTTTGTTCTCGTTTCTGTTGCATTGCGATCAGCTCGTGATTATGATGTGCTGGGAGGCGGCTGCCGGGATGCATCTGCTAAAAATAGTAAGTTCCCAAATGAGTGACTATCTCCGTTTGCATGTCACGTCACTGCGTAGGTCTCGAAAAACCCATAAGGAATATGCAGACATGCAAAGAAAACCTTGACATGCAAACCCTAAAAATAGCCTCGGAAGGCTGAACTCTAAAAGTCGTCACCTCACTTTGCATGTTATACTGTTGCGAAGGTCTCTGAAAACCCAGAAGGAATCTCCAGACATGCGTTGAAAAACTCTGCATCTAAGCCCTGAAATTTGCTCCGGAAGCTAAACTGCTAAAAATAGAAAGTTGTCTATTTCAGCTCAAATTTTGCACGCGAGCAGCTTGATGTGTTTTGAATGCAGTGTGACTGTCGGAATTTCAAAAAATGCTAAAAGAACGCCCTGAATTGCACACTTACTAAAAATAGTAAGTGACTGGAATCTGATGAAATTTAGCTGAGAATCTACTGGGAGCATACTGACATCAATGTTAGTCTCAATTTTCAATTTATTCACTTCACTTGACCTCAGACTGACCAGAAAAGTACAAACCCTAATTTTCAGACTTGGCCAAATTTCACATTTAAACTCAATGGCGAGCATGTCCCTCAAAAGGCAGACCAGAGAAAAGAGACAGAGAGAGAGAGAGACAAGAAAAAACAAAGCCAAAAAGACCAGAATGGAGCAAAAATTAGGGGTCCCCATTTTGAATGGGGCGATGTGTGAAAAGGTCACAACAACACCAACAATATGGCGAACAGTACGTCGACGGGAGCTTCAAAGGTATATGACTCACTCCTTTGGTAGATAAATGGTTTGATTTGAATTTTATGGGTACTTGCTATAAGAGGAATGCTATAAACAACCTCCATTCACGTGCAAATGGCACTACATGTTGGAGTTAAGGGTTCAAAAAGGTCATGAAACCAGAGGTTTGAAGAGAAAAAATGAAGGAGAGGAGAGAGAAAATCAACATTATAAAAGGCAAAAAATGAATGGGGAAGAGCTGGAAATTGAAAAAATTAAAATGGAGTTGAAAAATAGAAAAAAAGGAAAAATTGGCATAATTTGAAAAAATAGAGGCCAAATTAAAAAATTCAAAAAATGGAAAGGAAGGAAGAGAATAAAAAATTAGAAAAAATTATAAGTGAAGAGAGAAAAAAGAAATGGAAAAAATAAAACAGTGAGAAAGGAGGTATTAAAATATAAAGTGAGCAATATTAAAATAAAAGACATTAAAGTCCATATATTACCAAGGAGAGAGACAGTATGACCAGCAAATAAATCTAAGGCATCGACAAAGACAAAAATTAATTGGCAAAGGCATCAGTTGAACCCGTAAGCCGTACGAAAGGGTGAGGGAGCGAAGGCAGTGAACAGAGGAAGGGGTGTCCAAGTCGTACAACAACTTGAAGGGTTTAGAGGTCATGGAAAACACATCGTACGACAAGGAGAGTCTGGCGAGGAGAATAATTATACCGTATGGCACAGAGACAAGAGCACCGTACGGACTAAAAGGAAGAGCAATGTACAGAGAAAGAAAACACCACGTACGGCCTGGACTAGGAGACTAATACCGTACGCGAAACACATAAAGCAAGTGTTAGGCACAAGAAGACCATCGACGAACCTTAGATAGATGCCACCTCATGGACAAAGCCGTGCAAGGTACAAGGAACCCCATACGGAGAAGGTGCAAGTGGGCCCATATAGACAAATTGTGAGGAGGATTCACACATAGAAGGAAAAGAAGCAGCCATACGAAGAGATATTAGATACACCGTATGGAGAACAATCACAGAATTTGTCATATGCTCAGGAGAGGAAGGCAACCACATCATACTGAAAAACAAGTGGAAAGTATGAAATTCTCACAAGGTACGATTTGGAAGAAACTTGAGAAGTAATCAGATGAGCACGTCTATACAACACTCTACAGGACAGAAAAAAATTAAAAAAGTTCAAGTCGTACCGTCCATCGATTGGGGCTATTTAATACCAATAAAAATCAAAACCAAACTTTGTCATTTTCTTAGGTTGAAAAAGATGGATGTTGGCGGCAGTGAGAAAGGCAAAAAGTTGGTGTACAAGGCCAAGGTTGCAAGAGGAAAAATGGACAAAGGCAAAAGCGACATCACTACTGATACTCTAACATGGGAGAGTCTCACAAGCAGTGAATGGAAAGCATGGTGGTAGGAAATGGCTATAGACTATCCAATCAAGAGAGCGTTAACCCGTGCTTAGGTAGATAAAGAGGTACAATGCCCTTTTTTTAATTCCAGAGATTTTGAAAGTTATTTGAAAGCAATGGTTAAAAACTACAATTAGTATGCACATAAGAGCACCATTGACTATATGGGCTATCTAGTCACCATGTCATTTCAGTCCAACAATTTTCAAAGGTTTTTTGGTTTTCCTACATCAAGAAGTATAGTAGCAAAGCCCACAACAAAAATGGGGGAAAAACAAAAAGAGATGATAATAAAAAGAATCTGCAAGCCAGACCTAACACAAAAGGAGAAAGACACAATTTGGAATGCAGGTGCGAGAGGGCTGAGGAAGCAAATGTTGGTGAATGTAGATTGTAAATGTTTGATGGACCTCATCAAATGCAGATTGACAAGGTCAAGTAAGATGTCAGACATTGCGACTTGGATGGTGGACTATATGTTTGGGCTGAGTGTAGGGAAAGTATATAATTGGGCTTACTATCTATCGGAAAGGATAAGGGAGTTCTTGGCTTGCAAGCATAAGGTTGTCTATATGACTCAACACACTATAGCGTTGTTCTTGGATGCAATGTATAACCAGGTGTTGGGTACCAAATTAGGCAAACTGCAGCCTGCTTCTAATTATGACAAGTCATGGCCAACAGTGTTTCGGTGGACCTCCCTAGAAACTTAGGCAACTGGTGAAGAAAAAAAAAAGGAAAAAGGAAGAGGAAGGAGAAGGAGGACAAGAGTAGTGAGGAGTATGAACAGATAGATGTAACTTCCTCCATGGCCAGCACCACACCTAGGGATGTGCACTCAGTTGAAATCATACCTCTAGGGAATGAGGCTCAAGAATTGGCCCCAGCAATGGCAGTCGAGGTTGTAGCAGCAGCTGACACGTTGGTTCCAGCAGTAGCAATTGAGGTTGTAGCAACAGCCGACACTTTGGTTCCAGCAGTGGCAGTCGAGACATTGGCCCCAAGAATGGCAGTCGAGGGAATAGAAGCAGCTAACACGGCATTGGAGATACCTCATGTTGACAGCTAGTTAAAGCTACTCGGGTCCCCCATCCAGTTAGAAGAGATATCACCATCCACTCACCATAGCTTATGGAGGTAGAAATGGAGCAGCTAGTGGTTGTACCATTTATAGCAGGAAGCATATAGCTGGATGCCACATTATCGGCCATCGATCAGGTTCTCACTCTCACGGCATCAACAGTGCCTGTGGGAGAAGTGGCAGAGGCTGCACCAGGAGTGGAGGTACACCAGAGGCAGAGGAGCCTACACAGCTGGGGGAGCATGATGATAAGAGGCCAGTCGCCAACCCTCCCACACCTTAGCCAGTAACTTCTAGATCCACAGAAGAGGAATCAAGTGATTCGGAGGGAGATTCAAATGCTTCGAAAGGTATCCTTGTCGAAATCGCCAAACCAAATAGGGAAGATCCGATGGCAACCATCGAGAGGTACTTGCAAGACTTAGAACCCATCGCAACCATTATCCAAGAGGTGTCAGACATTGACAAGACTCTAGACCACAACCACTCTCCTGTAGCATGGCAGGAGAAAAGGATCCTACAATTTATGAAGGCGGGCTGCGAAAAGGAATTCCTGAGCATGTTTACAAAAAGGGGTTGGCCAAAAGTGGAAACACTAGAAATGTTGGCAGCCTGGTTCCCAAACAGACCAATGTTCCAAGGGAAGGACGACAAGCTGATAGCCCATCTTTTTGACATGGAGAGGGCCTACCGGAAGTTGTTCCATGTGTTCAAACAATAGGAAGCAACCAATTTGAGACTGAGCACTAGGGCCGATGAGGCTATAGCCATCTCCCAAAAAGGTTCATGCAAAGGCGGATTCCTTTAACCAGCGCTTTCAGAGTGAGCTTCAGCAGCAAGCTCACCTTATAAAGGGGGAAAGAGCAAGGGTGGCAGGCTCACCTTATTGCAGCCCCTACCCATTCCTAATCAGAAGTGGGAGTGTATATCCATGGATTTCATCACGCATTGACCCAAAACTCAGAGCAGGGATTGCATTTATGTAGTGGTTGGCAGTCTCATGAAGTTTGCACACTTTTTCTTGGTTTCAGCTGCTTTCATAGTAGTGCAGGTTGCTGATTTGTTTTTTAGAGAGATATTCAGGTTGCATGGGCTACCCCGGAATATAGTAAGTGATCAAGACAACAAATTTATGAGTCATTTTTGGCAGGAGTTATTCAAACTCAGTGGCACAGAACTTACTCCGAACACAAGCTACCACCCATAGACAGATGGACAAACCGAAATAGTTAATAAATGGGTGGAGGGATACTTGAGGAACTACATTGCAGGGCAGCAGAAGGCATGGGTCAAGTGGCTGCATTTATGCGAGTATTGTTATAATACTACGTACCACATGTCTATACAGATGTTACCATTCATGGCACTCTATGGTTATGACGCTCCCAATTTCTTGGATTTGTTATTTGGAGATATTAGGGTGCCCAGAATGAAGGATTCGTTGCAGGACAGCTAGGACATCATGAGATCTCTAAAGGAGAATATACAAAAGGCTCAAAATCCGCAGAAGCAATATGCAGATTAGCACAGAGTTGAACGTTCATTCGAGGGTGATATGGTTTATCTTATGCTGCAGCCTTACAAGCAATCCACTCTAAGGAAGAGTGGCTCTGAGAAGCTCAAGCCACGCTACTATGGACCATTCTGAGTTTCCAAGCAGATTGGTGAGGTGGCTTACAAGCTAGAGTTACCGGTAGAGAGTAGGGTTCACAACATGTTTCACGTTTCTCGCCTCAAGAAGGCATTGGGGCATGATGTGACACCTTTTACAACGTTACCACCTCTAGATGTGGAGAGGGAACTAATTCTTATACTCAAGGCTATCATTGACACCAAAGAGCGCAATTTGAGACAAAGAGCCATCCGAGAATACTTGGTTAAGTGGAAGGACCTACCGGTTGAAGATGCAACCTGGGAGAATGAGGAGATATTGCAGCATCCTGAGATGAGATTGCTTGAGGACAAGCAATTTCGGGGAGGGCGGACTGTAATATCCCCTCTCCAGCCAGTGATTTGGAGAGTTAGGGTTAGCCTATTTCTAGGGTCCTCGTAGGCTAACGAGATGTTTAGGGGGGCCTTTGAAGGGAATTCAAGGTCTTTAGGAGGCTTTTGTATTTGTCTCTGCATATTCAGTCCTATGTTCAGTTGGTTGGTTGGCCTTATGAGGCAATTCAGGGCTTGTCATTGCTACTTGCTATTTATAGCCAGTACTAAGCTGAAATTCTAAGCTATTTATACCTTAGATAATTCAAACTAAGTTCCAGCTATTTATATGGATTGAAAACACTGTTGCCAATCTAATATTCTAAAACTTATAACTGTTTTGTAAACTTTGCAGATTATATGACTGAATGACGGGCAGTTTGATATGACAGGATAGCCTTAGGTTTTGAAGGAAAATGTCTGAGATTTGATCAGAAACACTTGGTGCTTAGCAGAATACAAACAACTGGATAAAGACTGAAGAATTTTCACTTAAATCAAGCATCCATATCAAGAGTCACTGCTGAAAAACAAAAACTTTTGTTGTAGATTGATGCTGATTTGGTATTAAGGCTGACTTTCCTTGGTAAGGACAAACCTCTGCTAATAGTAGATTTCAACTTTTTTTGTTTGAAAATGCATTACCCTTCACTGAAAGGCACTTTTAAACTGTCTAAGCCATTTCCAATTTTGGGTGGAGTTTTTAAATGGTTCAACCAAGGTAAATGTATGCTGGTGGAGATATTGGGTGGCTAAACCACTCTAAGCATGCACCACAGCCATTCTAACCATTCTTTAAGACTTTGGTATAGATTTAAAATGGCCACACCAAGGTGAAAGTGCGCCCTTTGGATATGAAGCAAAGTTTTCAATGATACTTGCCAAGTGGAATTTTGAGATCACCATGCCAATTTTACTTATCCAAGGCGAACAAAACCATCACTCAAATCCAAGCAGACATCTTGCAAGCTGGGTTGAGACGTATGATGGCTAAACCATCATGGGGGGGCACCAAAGGCAAGCTTGCCAACTTTTTCTTTCTTTAAAAGCCTCTTAAAATGGCTGATATACCTCAGGCTCACCCCTCACCTACATTTGCTATGTTTAGTTTTGTCAAAAATGGTTATTATTCCTCAAGCATGTTCCTTCCATACTTTTTACACTTTGTAAATGCTTAGAAGATAGTTCTTGCCTCCATGGAACGTTCTTGCTGTTGATGTAATTGCAGCTTCGGGCTTCATACTTCCTTATTTATATGTGATTATTCAATGTAAAGAGGCGCTTTACATGGCAACTTAGTAATTATCTTCTTGGCCGACCTTCCTTGTAAATTGTATTTATTAAATTGAAATTATATTTTTATGATGGCCGACCTTGCATGCAAAGGTGCGACCTCTCTCCTTCAAGTTGTATAAATACAAGATCATTCCACTTCATTTGGGCATCAATCAAGTTCGAGCATTTCTTCTCTTCCAGGTGCGAATTCTTCAAGGGCAGATCAATCAAGTGCAGATTGCAAATTATCAAGAGCAGATAGGGAATTTCTTAATGGCAGATCTGAGTTACAAGGAAGTGCTGATTACTTGTTATCATTGCATCTTGTGAAGGTGCTGCATATCGGCCTTGAGATTGGCCTCATTGTAAAGAGACTTGTTGCCATTATTGTTATATTATAGAGAGATATTTGTTGCTGGGTTTTTCCCCTCAAGAGGAGGGTTTTCCCAGGGTATCTGCTGTGTTATTGTGTCTGATTTTGAATTAATTTTCTGTGCATTACATCTGATCATAAAACTAACACTTGCTTGACTTAAGCCAATTCTAGAAGACTTAGGCAGAAAAATTTGTTGTTAATGCTATCACTCAATTCATAAGCAGATATCTTGCTTACTTGAGCCATCCTAGGCAGAAGAAATTCTTACTCAAGCCAAGCTGATTTTTCACTTCATGCTGCCATCTTTTCCTTTATGTGTTAGGCAGAAAAGTTCAACCCTCACACCACTTTCTTAAATTTTAATGAGCAGAATTTTTGAGTGCTTAAGCCAACTTCTTGGTGGGTGGAAGTTTCAGTCACATAAGCCAAGGCAGAGATTTGTAATGGCTTAGCCAATGTGAATGTTCGCCTAGGTGGACTTTTGAACAATCTTTACCACTTTGTGAGGCAGAAATATCATGTGGTTTTGTCACTTTCCGACCAGCTAGCCCTCAGATTTATTCCTGCCAAACTTGGAGCAAAGTGAAGAAAAGGATGCATCTTAGTCAATGTGAATGTTCAACCTAGATGGACTTTTAAACAGACTTTACCACTTTGTGAGGCAGAAATATCATGTGGTTTTGTCACTTTCCAACCAGGTAGTCCTCAGATTTATTCCTGCCAAACTTCATGCTGCCATCTTTTCCTTAAAGTGTTTGGTGGAAAAGTTCAACACTCACACCACTGTCTTAAATTTTAATGAGCAGAATTTTTTAGTGCTTAAGCAAACTTCTTGCTGGGTAGAAGTTTTAGTCACATAAGCCAAGACAGAGATTTATAATGGTTTGGCATCTGTGAATGTTCACCTAGGTGAACATTTGAACAGACTTTACCACTTTGTGAGGCAGAAATATCATGTGGTTTTGTCACTTGCCAACTGGGCAGTCCTCAGATTTATTCCTGCCAAACTTGGAATGAAGTGAAGGAAAAGATGTATCTCAGCCCACTTTCCACCTCTTCTTCCTCACCAATGCTGTTTATATCCTATTCAAATCTCAGCCTTGTTTGTCAACAGGCAGCTGCAACCTCTATCAGCCTGCAATAGTTGTTAGTTTGAAGAGTAAAACTTTGACACAAAGGACCTTGCAAGCTAACTGGGAAAACCACAAATCAAATTTCATTCAAACATGACAACTATGGCCATAACAACAAACCAAAAAATGTAAGTAATCACATTGAGTTTCATAGGGCAACCCAGCCAAAATACAGCCAATCTCTTTCAAACCTGATATGGAAGGACTCTAGCATTGATTAACTGTCGGAAGCTGATCATTAAAAAAAAAATGGAAAAACCAAACTTTTATTTAATTCCTAATGCAAATTCCAAATTTATTTTTCCGATGAGGTTTGCTTTGGGGCTCAAATCTGTAAAAGACGCTATTTTTAATGTCCAGTTAATGTGAAATGTCAATAATAAATTCTCTGAAGCTGCAGGTTCCACTTAGTTGAGATTCATTTTAGGGCTCAAGTTTGCAAAAGACAGTATTTATAGTGTCGAACAAACCTCTTTGAGTTGTTCTTGCTTGACAAATGTACCAGCTTGAGAGAAATGTTGAAATTATTTTCTTTTCAGAAGTCATTGATTTATACTCTAGACAGAAAATTTGTCCTGTTTAACTCAGCAGGTTATTTAAAACTTTCTAAGTACTGGTGAATGTTCAAAGGTTACAAAGTTTGACTGAGTTGATTCTGCCCATTTTCCCATCGAGTTATGTCAAACTAGAGAGTAATACACTAATTTATGAGATTCTTGTAACATGATTTTCATGAATTACTGCATCAGTTGACATAATTTTCATGAATTGCAAACAAACAATGTATATTGCAGGAAAATTTGACAAATATTTGAGAAAAAAATGCAAAAGAAAGCTATAATTGGCTAAAATAAAGTACATATAGAAATGTTGGGTGCTGTCTTTCCTTAGACATATTTACATTCATATTTCTATTGGAATTATCTGCTTGAATTTGTCACTTATTTGTGATAAACCAATAAACAGGAGTCATGGTAGCTTGGACTGGCATTGAACACTTCCGCTTAGGAAGGTGTGAACCTCCACCGGAAAATGATGAACCTGAGGATGCGAGGGTCAGTATCAACCATCTGAATTTCTTATCTTCATTTTTTTATTAGCAGATTACCATTTACCTTGTTACTCTTAACCTCATCCTACTTTCTAACCATACTTGCACCATATCAATGATGTTCAACTTAAAAAATAAGTGCAATTATTTTTTGCACAATTATCATATGGAGCAATAAAGCTTTCCTACAAGAAGAATTTACGATAATCCTTAATAAAATTTCTTTGTATCCATCACACATGCAAAACTATCGATTTCCTTTGGCATGAAATTATCAACTGCATACAGCTTATTGTATATAGAGAGAGATAAAATCTTGTTAACAATTTATGTTCTGGCTTCTTTTGTAAAGAATGGTATCCACTTCTATTATCCCACCTACAATTCTATATGCAATAGAAACATGACTTTCCAGTTCAGGATCTGGATAAGCATATTTGTAATAGATCAGTTCTCAATTTTGATGAATATTTAACGACTCATTTTATTGCTTGGATGTTTTGAAACAGCTAGATCTGCGTCCAAGATGGCAACTGGGAGAAATTTACGAGGCAGGCAAGAGTGATTCATGCTCTCTTAAAAGGGCTCGAGTTTATTCATCACTTTAATGTTTAAAACAAGCTATGAGAATGTCCTTAATGTAAAACTTGCTATTTGAGGTCGATGTGTATAAATCTTGGCTTGTCAATAGCTCTAGATAAAAGCATTGCCAAGTTTATAACTTTGTATATTTATAAGTTCATTCTGTAGGTATGCAGTTTAAGCAACAGAGAATAATTTATGGTAGATACTTTTCCATGGACAATTATTTCATGATGGAATCTTGACCATGATGATAGTGGGAATATTAATGCAGAGCCAATCTATTTCGATTATACCGTAAGATTTTTCTCTGTTGGATCCTTGCTCAATTGCAGTTATTTAGTTTGTTGTAAGCCATTATGTTTCAAATAAAAATTTCGAAGGTAGTACATTGTTTTTATTTCTATACTTTTGTTTTCAATTCCTTTATCAGTAATGAACTCTGGTAAATTGTATTGCTTCTTATAGCTGGTTTGAGAAATCTAACAAAGTACACAATACGTTCTCTAAAGAACCTTGAAACATTTTTTAATAATGGAAGGATTTTGAAATAAAATTAATATGAGAGATGAATACAAAAAAGGATGAAGTAAAAAAAAATTAATGTGCTGTATTCATTATCCCTAACAGCGAAGGCAAATTATTCATTGAAATGCTAAACTAGTGAAATGCAGTTGTACAAGAACTACACAGCTTTTGACTGAAAACCATGAAACTTAGAAAACTGTAATTAGCAAACTAGATGCACAAAAATGGACCCTGCCATGTCTAAACCAAAGTGGCAGCATGTAATGTCCCCTTCTCAGTCCTAGTCAGTTTTGTGACCGTTAGCCTATTTCTAGATACTCGTAGACTACTTGGAGGAAATTTTAGGGTTTCCATGTTTCTTGGAGGTTTCATGTTAGTTTTTTTGGAGTTTTTTGCAGGAGTTTTCCAATATGCTTTATGAGTCTTTTTGGGTTTTCCAAGAGCTTTGGTGGGCAGTCGGTGCTATTTTTAGTAGTGTCTATTTTTAGACTTACTATTTTTAGCAAGTTACGATGGCTATCTGGGATGTGCTCATTTTGAATTTGCAGTCATTATTTTTAACAGTATGCTATTTTTAGTAATTGCTATTTTTAGCATTTTGGAGTAGAGTTTCCAATTTTTGTAGTATTGGCAGTTTAAGTGTTGAGTCCAATCACTTTTAGTAGTTTTGGCATCCACCGTCCTTGGAGTTTAAGTGTTGGAGTTGATGCAAGAGCATCCAGCGGTGTAGGGCAATCTTGCATCACCCAAAAAAAAAATTATTTCTCTATTTTCTTTAGTTGTTTTGAGTCTCGTGATGGCACTTAAGGGGTATAAGACAAAAGTCAAAAATAGCAAAAAACGGTTACTATTTTTAGTAAGTAGGCCTAAACGGGCTCGTATGGACCTAAATATTTACCTGAAGGAGTACAGCTGAAAAACATTTTTGGTCACGAAAGAATAGCCTCAATACCCTGAACGGTTTGGGAGAAATTAAAGTTTATGTCCCGAGAAATTTCTCCAATGCAGCTTCAAATTCAAATATAAAACTCTAGAGGCCCCAAAATAGCTCGAAAAGTGATCAAATTGACCTACAGTGGGTTTGTGTGTTGTAGATCTCTTTGATCTTTGAGAGCGTTCCAACGATATGCAATAATAGCAAATCGGACACCCAAATCAAAAGTTATGGCCCTGCGAAGTTGCCCCTCTAAAAAGTGAATTTCATTAAAATTTCTTCTTAGGCCAGAAATCAAACAGTGGGACTTTTGGTGCTAAAACAAAAGGGAAAGTTGCACTTTCTTGAACATTCTAGGGCAGTTATTGGGTAAAATAAAAAGGGATATGAGGGGGTTGTAGAAGGTGGCTCCATTAGTGCAGATTGTGGCTCCGAATATTATATTTTTCTTTCAAAGTTGATTATGTTGTAATGAATCAAGCCTATGAGGTTGTAGCATGTAAGTTTGAATCTGTTATTTCATTTTCTGAAAATAATTGAAAGTGGGTTAATTCTTGTTTCGCATATTTTGTGTTGCTATCTATTGTTGTGTTTTGTGGGTTTGAGCGGTGTGGCCCTCATCAGACACCATATTAAGTGACATGCATTTCAAAGGGTAAATTGATGCATTTTCAAGTTGGATGCCTAAGTCGTGGTCAAAGTGACTTTTAAATTGAATATTATAATGCTCCAAAGGTGGCATCCCTTTTTGGAGGGAAAGGATTTCAAATTCTTGGGTTGTAGAGTCTATATATATTACTTCATTTGCTCTCGTTTGGTTATGCTATCTTGATATAATGAATCATTGTCAAATTGCAGAATGAACTCTTGGGGCTTTGAAGACAAAATCCCTCCAAGCTAACTTTAGTTTCGAGATTGAAAAATATCTTCTAGCTAAACAGTGTTGCAGCTTCATCTTAGGAGTTGCAGTTGAACTTTCTATAGTGGTGGCTTTCATTATGCTTTCAATTTTTGTTGCGTTTGATATTTTCTAGGATATTTTAGTGTGGGTGTGTGTTAGTTTGCAGTTTGAAGACCTTTTTGGAGTGTTTATCAGATTTTCCTTGTTATTGGTTAATGCCTTGCTAACCCACGTTTTTGCTCATGTTGGACGGAGGAGTGGATACTAGTTTGTGGGTACTGTTTCATTCATTCTCACACTTAGGTGACCCTTTCTGCAATTTATGATGATTCTAGGAGGTGTTTTGGATTTTTAAGGAGAGGTTGACCTTCCTTGGAGGTCGTACCACTTGTTGGAGGTGCTTTGGTTTTTGTGCCAATGATTCATTGCCTTGTTTGAGGGGTTTTGTTGCTTGGTTTTGGACACACGGCTGAGAGTGATCATTTGCAAAAGATTTGAGTTCATTCTATTAGGTTTTGAGGGAGATATGACCATTTCTTGAGGGTTGGTTGAGGCTTCATGTTCATTGTTTGGACATATCAGACTATTGCTACTATTATATCAAACATGATATAACCTTGTCCTTTCATGCTTTGTGTTTACTAATCACTCATGTTGCAGGGATTGCTTACTATGTCATTAGGCAATAATATTGATTTGTTATTCTCACGATTTCATGTATTGAACATCATATTGTAACGTTGAATTGGTAGTACCAATCAGCTCTTTGTTTTCATGTTATTTGGATGCTTACCCCACTACATAAGTGGTTCCTCCCGTTGAAAAGTGGTTGAGCCTTTTACTTTATGTACTTCACACTCTTGTTGAATAAGTGATTGAGTTTCTATATTTCTTTCTTGTTGCCCGCTGAAAAGTGAATGTGGTTGGCTTTGTCGTCAAATGAATTACTTTCCTTGTTACCCGTTGAAAAGTGGAAGTGGTTGGCTTGCTTCTAAGAGCATTCCTTGTTTACTTTCATGCATTTGATATTTACTACTCACCCCATTAAAATAGTTTAGAGAAATCTCAATATTGTAAGCCAACCAGTGTATGCTCTCACCTTGCCCATACTGAGATTTGGGTGATCATAAAGTGGAAGGTGTTATTTTAGTTAGCTTTGTTACTTTCAGTATTTGCAAAGATCCCTTTACACCGTATGCTCTCACCTTGCCCACTTTGGGATCTAGGTGATTAGAAAGTGAAGGGTTGTTATTTAGTTGCTTATCTTTGCTTTCATCTAATGCTAATGGGTGGAAATTTTGTGAAAAAAATTAGGGTGGATATTACACAACATTGTCATATTCAGTATTTGAGCAACTTGTTTTAGGGTGAACAAAAGTTTTGACAAGGATTCCATCTCCTACATGGGTTTGTTGCTGCTAGAGGGATCTTGTTTTGGTGCATTAGGTTTTATGGTGTAGGGATGCCTCCTAGGAGGATATAATTTACAAAACTCGTTAGCACTTCTTTTGCAAAGACTTGTGGAAGAGGTCATAACATTAACTTGAGACATTGAAGGTCTCCTTTGAGTGAGATACAAGAAAGAATGCTTAATTAGCATACTCAAAGTTGCATGATGTGATACAACAACATATCATTCCATAGACATTTGTGCATAGTTGGGAAACTTCGAGGGAAAAGGTTGGTAATAGTAGAATGGTGAGAAAGTGTTGGTCAATAGTGCTAAGCGTTTGGTGTGCCAAACTCAAAAGACTGTAGGATAATAAACATTGTTAGTAATTAGTTTTATGTTAACAAACAGTTATGTTAGTTAAGTTGATTCAGTTTATATGACCTTGTATAAATAGACATTTATATGAATGATCAAGTAGTAAGATTATTGTGTGAAAGATTATTATGTGATATGTTTGTTATTTTTTATTCCAACATTTGGTTTCAGAGTGTGCAATGATTTTGTTCCTGTGAGTGAGTGGTAGTTCGAATTCGATATAGAAATCTCTATGATGGCAATGAAATTTTTAGAGGTGCCAATATTTTATGGTATGTTGTAGTGAAGCACAAAAATTGTTTGTTGTGAAAAAAATCTCTGCCTAGGCATGATAGCCAATCCTGGCCAATCCAAGAAAGAATTCCTAGCATGAAGTTTGTTTGAAGTTCGTTAATATAGTGTTTCATGGAAAATTGTATTGGCTACGTATGGAGAAAAATACATCGATCTAATGCATGTTGTGAAAGTAGTTACACTATATCTATTTCTTGTCAAGGTTGTGGGATTTGTTGTGCAGAATAATTGGAAGCAAGGAATAGGAAGCATTAGAAAATTCATTTCAAGTTTGATATACGATGCAGATGCTTGCTATCCATTGATTGCCATTGTATTAGTATGTCTCTTTCTCTACCTGCTCAATTTTCTGCAGATGACAAGGTGGAGAGAAATAAATTAGATAAGCTAAGCCTCAGAGATTCTCTTACTCGGCAAAATAAATCTTTGGTGTCTCTCAATCAGACATTCTTTGTTGGATTTTATGAAGTGGGCATCAATGCATATGCATTCGTTGTATGATCATCTTTGGAGTTTTGTTGCCCTTTAATCTTGTTGTTGTTAGAAGGGCTTGTTATGGCATAGATCAAGAGCTCAAAAGGCATGTATGAGAGGATATGCACTACACATTGAGTTAGAGAATTAAACCATTGAATTGGCATGAAAGATATGTAGCGGGTATGATGTTCATTTGACTTCTAGCGTAGGATTCCATCAAGTGTTGTCCCCTTTCCAAGGCAAGTTGCTGATTAAAAGAATCCATTGAAATCTAAATTAACAATTGTTTCTATTGTACCGATGTTGTTTGTATACCATTAACGACTTGGTTTCCTGTCAAGGTAATATTTTATACATGCCTATTCGCATTTCGTTTGATGTTTGTTGAAACCTTGCAAAAATAAAAGCAAAGTATTGGTGCTATTTGAAGTGCAACAAACTAAGAATGTCTCGGTGAGCAAGATCCAATCATATGATAATGTTTGGTGAATAAGATTGAAGATATATGTTTTATGTGTTGTAACTTATTAATAGCATTTTAAAAGAAAAATTGAAAAATTAATGGATGTTTGAAAAGATTGAAGTATTAAAATTGGTTAGTGATTAAAAAATGTGGAGTTAAATAAGGGGTTAATTCTATTTTTTGTGGGGTTTGTTATTTTTGGTATTGTATGCATTGGTAAGGAAAATAAGAGTGTTTGATTAGATGGGAAAATTTGGAAAAAGAATAAAGAAGGAAAAAGATGTTTTAGAAGAACTATTGGAAGTTAAGCAATCTAATTTCAAATTGATAGCGGATCTTAATGAAGTTCACAAGAAAATATTTGAATATTTGTGTAAAAACCATAATCTTGAAAATGAATTGGACAATGTTAAAAACAAAAAATGGTGAATTAGAAGATAGATTGAAATTGTTTGAAGAAGTTAGAAAGGAGAATGATGATTTGGAAGAAAAGTTGAAAAAGTTAGAGGAGAAAAATAGATTACAAAATGATGAGATATCTAGGTTGATAGAACAAAATAGTCAATTAGATCAATTTCTTGCATCTTGTCAAAAGGAAAATAAATGTTTGAAGTTAAAACCATTAGTTTGTGATGTTTCATGTGGCACAGAAGATTTGTATTGTTCCTTTGATCAATTAGTTGGTTTGTGTGATATTGTTGAAGTTGTTTCTGATGAAGAGTATAAAGATGAAGATGAGAATATGTTTGAATATGAAAATCTTGTTAGTTGTAATGAGAAGAATATTGGTTTCAAAATCATGAAAAAATGGGATATACACATCAAGGATTAGGTAAACATGACAAGGAATCACAGTCATTTGAGCCAATTATGAGGCCAAAGTATGAAGGTCTTGGTTATGTCACGGGTAAAGGGAATGATGTTACAAGTGTTATAGGTTCCAATAAGTTTGTTCAAGGAATGCAATGTGTGCAGTGTTCTCATTGTAATAGAAAATGACATACAAAGAATAGGTGTTGGGATATGCATCCTTGTAGTGTATGTGGTTTAACAAATCATTTTGAAAAGGTATGTTGGCATAAAGAGTTGAAAAATGCATATATGATAGAATGCATGCGAATGAATTGTGGATGGAGTCACGGATCAAATTGGGAAATATTACAAGTATGTTCACAAGATTGTACAAGTATCAATATTCATATATCAAACATGATTATAATCAAGCAAGGTTTGGTGGTTTGCAAAGAGTGGCAAATATTGTGTTGTAAGACATCAGAAAAGTTGCAGATTTATGGTTGGATTGTGAGACAAGTCCCAGGATTGAGGTTGCAAGACATTGCCAATAGAGGAGAGCTAACTATGTATGGTCATGGTTTGGAGTGAGCACCAGACAAGTGACTCATGATGGTCAACTATAGTTTGATCATGTTTGATTATAGAGTGAATGCATCAGTTATTGGAGAATGCAGATTCACCATTTTTTTGAGAGATGGATATGGAGAGACCCTACATCAATATAGTGTTGCAGCACATATTTTGGAGATTTTCTTCAAAATTTTCGTTATGGGGGAGTAAATATGGAATAATGACTATTTTTTTCAAATGTAGGATAATAAACATTGTTAGTAATAAGTTTTATGTTAATAGATAGTTATGTTTGGTTAAGTTGATTGAGTTTATATAACCTTGTATAAATAGACATTTATATGAATGGCCAAGTAGTAAGATTATTGTGTGAAAGATTATTATGTGATTTTTTTATTATTTTTATTCCAATAAAGACATATTCCCAAGCTTGCACTAAAGGTTGTTGTGGAATAAGGAAGATGGACTAATAGTGTTTTCCTTGCGGCATTTGCTAGGGACTATGTGGTTCATAACTAAGTGAGAATACTCATGTACCAAAATAGGCAATTGAGTAGCACTACAATAAATTTGTTGTTCCTCTCCTCTAAGGAAAGCTTGACTTTGGTGATGCTGCCAAGTTGGTCACAAATAGATAGGTTTGGGACAAAGGTCCTGACATATTGTGCAAGGGAAACCACATTGCTCTCTACTATCATTTAGTTGGTAGTTGTACAAGACTACATTGTTTTGATGATCAAGAGGGGTTGAGCTAGTATTACATAAATGTCTATGACACTGTAATGCACCCTTCCAATGCCTAAGCATGAATGATTAATTATCCTATTTTGTTCTTGTGGGCTAATGTTGGAGATAAGGGAATATTTTAATTTAATTATGTAATATTATTCTTCCCAACATATTTTAAGGATAATGTTAGTTAATAAAATTAATAAATTTTGTATTAGTGACTTTAGTGGATTATTTAATGAAGGTTAATAAAGTCACTTTATTCTCAACTTTAATTAAAATATCAAAAATGGGAATTTTAAAAGTCATTTTTGGAGATGGATACAAAAGTGCTTTTCAAAACTCATTTTTAATATGCTTGAATAATTTTTGTATTGCGTTGATTTTGGAAGACTTTTTGGAGTTCAAAACCCTAGGATGAAAACCCTATGGGTAATTGGATTCGTGGTGCAACTATTCTACCCTAGTCAATTTGTTGGAGAGATTGCTTAGATTTCTCATAGTGCTTCTACATGTGGAAATAACAAAATTTGTGAAGTCTCTATCAGAGAAAAATTTCAAGAATTGTATCGAATTGTAGAAATATGGTGGTCATAAAATAATATTATATCATTGCCAATTCTAGCAAACACCAAATATTTGAGGAAAATTATTCATTTAATATCCTAGGGGTTAAATGCTCCATTTACTATCGCAACTTTTAAATGAGTCGTATGTTTGAAGGGAGCCATTGTATAAAATTTTCAAGGTGATGTGGCAAGATTGGAAGGTCAAACTAGGGGCGATTCATTGTTGCGACTCACATAAAGGTCGTCATTTTACTAGACATCATCATCATTGTTTGGGGAGTTGCATTCTTCTTGGAGTGAATAGTAGCATAGCTGCCACCCCTATTAGTCAAGTTGTATGACTATTAGAAGAAATATATGAAGATGTATGTCGAGCCACATGGAGTGTAAAGTAATATGTAATTTCTACTAATGAATATATAGATCAAAGCACTTTTTATCTTATTCATTAGTATATCAGTTGTTGGAGCATATTATGTGATTTGCTTAAAGTGAGCAATTATGTTGCATTATCAAATATTATTGGCAATATCATTTTCCTATGCTTAAAATTTGTAAGAATTGCATTAAACTCTATCATCTTCCTATAAACAAACTGAAAAAAAAGTTCAAAAAGGTAGAGTGACAAAGTTGCTTGACGAAATGCCCATGTACACGTGATCGTGAAAGTAAAAAAATTGCATAAATTTTTTTCTTGGGATGTGTCAATGGTATCAAAATTGGAGATCTTATCAGTTAGTGGGTTTTGATGCCAAAATTTAATAGTAGAAATTTATGATCATATTTGAAGTTTTTAGCTATTTGCATTCATATTAATGAATCTGAAAGATAGGGAGTTCATTACTTATAGGAGGACTAGATGTGTTGTTCATTCTTATTCAGAAGAGGAAAACATGGGGGATAGATAGGGCAGGTAGGAACAACAAGATCCTAGCATTTTGGCTATGCTCAATGATTTAGCTAGGGGACAAAAGAATTTGGTTCAAACATTAACTCAGATGATGCAGACCATAAACACAAATAGCAGATATAACCATGGTGAACACAAAAATAATGGAAATAACAATGGAAACTAGGGTGAAGGTAGCAACACTAATGTACTTGTACACACGCCCAAGACAACAAGGTTTAGTGCTTGAATTCTTGGATGATTAGCCTAGAGAACAAGCAGGATAAGGAGGTGGTGAAGGATGGGGTGACTATTTATGAGAATACCAATCCTTGGGTGAGGAATTTCATGCTTCTATATGATTGGTAGAATTTTGTGGTATCAAGTATATAGATAGACCTAGAAGTGAAAGGGGCTAAGGAAATAACATAGATTTATAGTGCAAGGTGGGAAGTTAGCCATCCCTAGTTATGATGGGTCAAGCAAGTGTACTACTAGAGCATGGGTTCAAAAGATGGATACATATTTTCAGTTGAGCCCTATGACTAAAAGGGAAGCAATCAAATATGCAACCCTTCATCTAGATGGAGAGGCTCATGAGTGGTGGCACCATGGGCTAGTGGCCTTGGGTCATGATAATATAACTTATGTAGATTTCACATAGAAACTGATAGATAGGTTTGACAAGAAGGATTTGGAACTATATTTTAGGGGAGTTGGCACAATTGAAATGGGTTGGATCAATTGACACTTATATTTTAGTTTCAAAATATGTCAATTATGGTTACAGATGTTTTAGAATACAAGTTGATAGTGTTGTTTATAGAGGGATTAGCAGAACCACTTCATGGATGGATCAAAGCATTTGATCCTAACACACTACAAGATGCTATCAAAAGGACTAGGAACATGGAGAGTGCAATCCCAAAGAACAAATTCCAACCTAAACCTTTCTAGTTTAAGAAAGACTTTATGAAGCCATTTTAGAAGGAAAAGCCTAGGAAACCCCATAGGGGTGATGACGTTTGTAATGAACTACATAGGAAGAAGTTGGGTTTCAGTAGCAAGGAGCCTTGGGAGGTTGGACACAAGTGTTTAGGAAAAGGAAAGGTGCATTACATAGAGGTTATTTCAGATGATGAAGAGGAAGGAAAGGGGAAAGAAAGTTTAGGGCAACGAACAAAACGATTCAAATAGTGAGTATGGAGATGAGGGTGGACCACCACCTAAGGAAGTAAAGGGTGGAAATATTGCTACTCTCTTAGGTTCCCTTAGATTCAACTCTTTTAGGGTCTGTGCATTTCTGCAAGGGCAACGTGTGACAGTCTTAGTGGATATTGGGGCAACCCGTAATTTCATAGATTTTGTCTTGGTCGGAAAAAGGGGTATTACAACACAAAATTTTGAGGGATTCAATGTCATGGTAGCATATGGGTTTAATATAGCTTGCACCCAATGGATCCCATGTAGTTGAGTATCACATTGGGGAATTACATTTTCATTGATGATTTTTATGTTGTGTACTTAGGAGATGTTGATGCCATTTTGGGTATACAGTTGCCCCACTCCTTAGGGAAGTATTCACAAAATTTTTAGATGTAGTTGAAATTCAAGGTAGATGGTAGGAAGGTTGTATTGAAGGGTATGTCTAATGGTACTCCCAAGATCGTGTCAGCAAAAAGGATGGAAAGCATCTTTAGACATGGTGATGTAGCATGGGCAACATAGTGTCTAATTTCATCCAAGATCCCTACTAAGGATAGAACTCTGTATCATGTGGACATTCAACCCTTGTTGGAAAAACATAGTTTGGTTTTTGGAAAGATTCCTCCAAGGAGACCTCTTGATAGAGGGTTCAAGAATGTCATTGAATTGGAGGGATCTAGGCCTGTCATCACTACTCTTTACAGGAACCCTAAGAAGTTAAAGGAGGAGATTGAAAAGGCCATTAAGGAGTTACTTGACATGGGGCACACCAGACTTAGTTCAAATCGTTTTGCTTCTTTGGTTGTCTTGGTGAAGAAGGACAGGACCTATTGGTAGTTGTTGTCATTGATGTCAACACTGATGGTTGTGTTATTGTCATTGATGTCAACATTGATGGTTGTCATTGATGTTAACACTAAGGAGATTATTGGCAGCTATTATCAACATTTACTATTAGTTGTAATTGATGTTAGCACTTGAGTAGTAAGTTGTTAGTACTTGGACTTGGTTATCATTGTTATATTCAGTTTGGGCTAGCATTGGTCGGATGTCATGCCTTATCAAAGAAGAGAACAGTTGAAGAAGTTCATGGTTGGATGTCATGCCTTATCAAAGAAGAATTGAAGAAGTTCATGGTTGGATGCCATGTCTTATCAAAGATGAGTTGAAGCAGTTCATGGTTGGATGTCATGCCTTATCAAAGAAGTATTATTGTTGATGTTCATATAATGCATTATTACTATCAGTAGAGTTGGTTTCATGATAATATATTCAAGATGAGGATTAGAAGCATGACTAATGTTGGAGAGATGTTGAAGGTCTACAATCTATCTCATGCTCTCTTAATGTTCTTGATAATATATGTGTTGTTGAAATGAAGTTTTGGTCTTCGCAAGTTGCTTAAATGTTTCTGGTTTAGAAAGTTGCATCAAAGTCTTGAAGAATTCTTTGCATTCCTCCATTGTTGCAGTTTTGGTCTTGCAGTTTGGTATTCAATGTCAGTGATTTGTTTACATTGCACTCCTATCTTTTCAAGTCACCTATGTTGCCAAGGAGGTTCCTGTGAATTGCAAAAGGTCGGTAGTGTTGCTAGTTGTTTGGACTATTCTAAGAAATGTTTTAACATTTCTCCGCATTGATGTCTCTTCTCTTGCAGCTTGGTGAATGTGTTCACAACATCTATGCAATGTTACAATTTCAAACTCATATGTTGAATTGGTTCGCAAGTTGTTCTACAAATGTTACGTCATCCAATTGTATATTATGTGTTTCTTGAACAGAGTTTTATGTACCTATTTGGTTTACGGTGGTTGTTGATGGCATGGCAATATGAAAGAAGTGTATGGAAGTTATGTTGGATGTTCAAGGAACATCCTTCCATGATCTGCATGTTGTTAAACGACCGCTTCGGTGTTGCATTGCGTCTTGAGTTGGCTTTCTAGGCTATTTGTGGATATTTGGCCTACAAGGCTTGTTCCTTTGCTTGGGTCGTGTGTTTGGGGGGTTGCGCCAACAATGAAAGATGTTTCATGATAGATTTAGGTCTTGACCTATCCTTTTTAGGACCGCATCAAGTAAATTCAATTGAAAGAGTGTTTATGGGCTGACTAGTTATGTGCTTCAATGTCTTATCCACACATTTCCCTAAATTCCAACTTAGGTTGATGTGTGAATGCGTGTAAATCATTTTTGGATCACATTGAAAAAGGTGTTAAGTTTTTTTTGGTCCTCTTTATCCTCAGGATAGGACCACATCATGCTTTGGTGGTTGACCAGTTGAATTCAATGTTTATTCTCTTCTTGTATGACCTAATTGAAGAATTAAAGTGTTGTGGTGGATATAAATGAAAGATTATTCCAGATGCAACATGGATAGAGTGTACAAGTGTGAAAAAGTGTGAGTGAGTTGTATTGAATTATATCTAGCAGAGATAGTGCTAAATATTGTGAAAGGAAAGACAAATTGTGCTTGTCAACAAAGAGTTGTGTTGGAAATCTTTGTAATTATCTTATATATCTTTTGTATCCTACTCTGAGATAGTGAATCTCATCAAGTCCTTTGTATATTGATTTTGGAGTTGGTTGGTACTTTAGTGCTACAAGTCCTTTTTGTTCTTTCACTAAGGCAATGAGCCTTCTTGCAAGTGTTTTGGCAATGAGCCTTATATTGTGAGTTAACTCTCACCATGGTTTTTCCGTCATTGAGTTTTCCACGTAAATTTAGTGTCTATTTGTGCATGTGTGTTCTCTTTCTCTTTCTCTTTGATGTTGATCTAAAAACTACTACATCTTTCATTGGTAAAGTTTTTTAAAGGTGTCAAAGATTCAAGTTGCTATAATCTTCTCGGTTATAGCTCTGCTTAAAGTTCTATCTTTATTTGCTAAAAGAGCTTGTGTTGTGTTGAAAGTTTCAAGTTCAAGAAGGGGTTAAGTTTTGTGTAGACTGATTCACCCCCCCTCTCAGTGTCTTGAAGTGTTCAACAATTGGTATCAGAGCCAAGTTCCTCTGTAGAGGCTTAAAAGCTTGAGGAAAAAATTTGGGATGGCACATGTTGGTTCATACAAAGTTCCTACGCTTGATGGGACTAATCACTCCTATTGGAAATTGAGAATGGAAGGAAACCTAAACTCTCTAGGGTTTGGTGTTTGGAAATCAGTCAAAAGTGATTATACTTCCCCTACCATTCCTATTATAGATCTAGCTAAAATCAAATTATATGCATTTAATGCTCAAGCCAAGAATGTTATTTTGTGTGGATTAGCTGATTTAGAATTGTTGAAGGTGATAAATTGTAGTTATGCCAAAGATTCTTGGGAGAAGCTTTGTAGCATCTATGAAGGAGATTCCAAAGTGAAGCAAGCCAAGATGTAGATCTTCAAGAGTAGATTTGAGACTTTGCATATGACTAAAGAAGAAGAAATTGCAATTTATATGCTTTGGGTACAAGAAATTGTCTCTAGTATCTCCAAACTTGGTAGAGAAGTAAAAGAAAGTGAAATTGTAAAGAAGGTTTTGAGATCTCTCCCAAAATCTTATAGTCACAAAGTATCTTCCATTGAAGAATCTAAAGATTTGGATCAGTATTCATTTGATGAAATGTTTGATACTATTACTACCTTTGAGATGAGAGAGTTTGGTCAAGATGTTCCAAAGAAAGAAGCTGCATTCAAAGTTAACAAAAGAATGAAGATGAAGCTATTGATCAAATTGATGAACTTGATGAAGTTGAAGCAAACTTTGTGAGAATATTGAAGAAAGCCACCAGAAAATACAAAGGTAAGTTACCATTCAAGTTCTTGAATTGTAGGATAGTTGGTCATTTTGCATCTGGATGTCCCTATTAAGAATCTATTCATGATAACCGAAGAGAGAAAGTCAAAAGAGGATTTTATTCTAAGGAGAGTTGTTGTTCCTTTGAAGATGAAGATAATGATTCAAATGATGAAAATCTATCCATGGCTTTGGAAGGAAAAAAGAACTATACTGGAGAATACAAAAGGTCTAGTACCTTGTAGAACAACAAGGTTAATGGAAGATCTATGGCAGTATGGACTGCTTTTCATGCTAAGGAAGAAGCAAATGCTTGGGTGATTGATAGTGGGTATTCCCATTACATGACTGGTGACAAAAGTAAGTTCATTAGTCTCAAGAAGGTCAATGGTGGAGCTATTAAGTTTGGTGATGATAATTCAACACAAATCTATGGAAAAGATGATATAATAATTGATGGAAAGAACATAACTGAAGATGTCCTTTATGTCAAAGGCCTAAAACATAATCTCTTGAGTGTTATTCAAATGTGCAGCAAAGGATACAATCTCAATTTTCATACTAATGGATGTGAGATCAAAAAGGAAGGTTCTGGAAGACTTGTTGCTAAAGGAACAAGTACAAATGGCAATATCTATCATCTAAAGGAATATAATGGAAGAATCTTCTTATTGGCTCAGTCAAGAGACTGTTGGTTGTGGCATAAACGAATGGGGCACATCAAGTTTGACAACATGGTGAAAATCATTTCCTCTCATGCAGTAAGAGATATGCCTAGGATAACCAAGCCTACAAACACATTGTGCAAAGAATGTTAGACGAGAAAGCAAACAAAGAATAGTTTCAAAATCAAGGAGTACTTTGTTTCAATGCCATTGGAGCTGATTCACATTGATCTATGCAAACCAACAAGAATGAGGAGCCAACAAGGTGAAAGGCATTTTATGTTGCTTATAGATGATTACATTAGAATGACTTGGGTTACATTCTTGAAAGAGAAATCAAAACCCTTTGATAAGTTTAAGATTTTTAAAGAAAAAGTAGAGAATGAAATGGATGTTAGGATCAAATGCTTAGGTCAGATAGAGGAGGAGAATTTACCTCATGAATTTGAATTTTTTTTTTGAAGATCATGGTATTAGGAGACATTTGTCTACTCCTAGAACCCCTCAGCAGAATGGGGTAGTTGAAATAAAAATTAGAATAGTGCAATAAATGGCTAGGACAATGATGAAAGATGCTAACTGTAATATCCCCAACTTGACTTGAGCGATATTTTATGGATTTCCCGTTTGACACATAGACATTTTGTCAAATGGTTTGCAAAATGAGTGATTTCAAGTGTTTAGAGTTTGCCTTCCTTATTTATTTAACTCTTATTAATTCAGTAAATATATACTTACACATTGCAATCTTTCAATTCAATAAAGACATCCAAAGGGAACACCAAGAATACTTAATATATTCTGAATAATAACCTTTATATTCCAGATTGAGACAAAGAATTACACACAGATGGAAGTATACTACAGACCAAGACCTTATACCAATCAGTTCATAAATTCATTATCCAAATGTTATTGTGTCTGCATCAAATATTCACAGCAAGAAATACTTGTGTATGTGAATTCTTCGGCCAGCAAATAACAATGGATGAAAACGAAAAAATGAGTGTCTTAAAGATGCACCAAAGCAGCACCAGTGATAAATAACAGTACCCGCAAATAACAGAAGATAGTGATTCCACTTCAACAATCGCCCGACCCCTTCTATGCTGGCGGATATGATATGCTCTATAGTGTCCACGATTGTTCTCGAACCCGCCTATAACTCGTCCACTGAATAATGTCTTCAGCAATATATCAGGGATTATCGGAAATATGGAGTTTGTATCTTCCGTCCTCAGCAATAAAACAGAGTCCAGATATAGAACCCGCACATTGTATATGTATTGTGGATATTAGTCATCTTGGCAACTTGACCACCCAGAAATAAGAAATGTCGCCAATACTTTTATTAACAGAGATATATATATATATATACTGACAGTTCCAGAATGAATCCCAAACAACAGTTACGTGATTCCACTGAAAGCAATTATTCTGATATCTCCCAACAGAACTCCCGACAATGCAATATAGCCGTAATATGGTTCTTGTCTCAGAGATTTTGAGAGATTGATGAAAAGATCCAAATCAACATGCCACGATTTAACATACTCTCGATGATACATTAATTTGCGCGACAAACAACATATGTATTTGTCTTCAAATCGCATTACCCTGTATATTTTATATTCAGACTCCTCCAATCATTATGTCACATAATCTTTGTCATCTTTAATTCTGACTATCTCCATTTGTAACGACGCCATCAGTAATACTCTCGTTCCATGATAGTAATTTTCCCGTGAACCTCTTCCTAAAATCCTTCAATCATTTCTAACGTGGTTGGTAATGAGATTCTCCATAACGCCAATACATGGATGACTCTGAGTCTGAAACGGTGCCAAAATAATAATCAAATGCATTCCATTATGAAAATATTTGTTGGTCATTTCTCGCAATAATACCAGTATATGCGATATCTCCAAATACGACTGAGAAATGCTCCTTGTTTCTTCACAAGGCCCGAAAATCTTCTTTTCCTTCATGGCAATGTTTACTCAATGCTCTGACCTGTAGAATAATATTCTTCAGGGTAACGGCTGAAATTAATAATTCAAGTTACTGCCTAGCCATTCAGGGGCTACGTCCTTCATGGCCACCAATTTGTCTGAGAGTTTACGTTCTCAGAACAATTTCCAAATCCAGAAACCATACAATAATCAAATCTTCGTGATGATCAATCTATCTGCCAAAGCCCCTTATATTTCTGCCAACTTCAGTTAGTTCAACTGCTTTCTTTTAATTAATGACTTTATTAAAAATATAATGTTAATTAATAATAAAGTCATTTTATAATTAATTAATTAAACAATAAAAAGGTCTTTTAAGATAAAATCGACCGTTTTTAATATCTAACTAATTAATCCAACTCTCCTTGGACATGCTAAAAAGTGGGGACATCACAGTCCTCCCTTCCCGGAGATTTCTTGTCCCAAGCAATCGAATACTAGTCCACTGCTCCAGTTGATGTCACAAACTGCAAGATATGAAGTAACTCAACAAAGTCCATGCGTAGCTATGTGACAACCATGACAATACCCGGATCCCAAACCAACCTCAGAAATACTGCTCCACCAAACTGTCGCAATACTTTGAAAATAACAACATTATGCCCAAAGTTGTGAAACGACACATCAATGTCTAAAAGAAACAATGCACCAATCATGTCAAGGCTAGGATCCCAAATTATCCTAGGTGCATAATCAATCATGTTGATATGCCATGTGTTGTTATAAACCCAAACATCATATATCCAACTGAGAACCTCACTCTAGAAGAAGCCACAGATACCTCTAATGCTAGAAGATGATAGAAGCTCATCACTATGTCAACCTCCATCATGGAAAGGATGATGCAAGTCCCTCCGACTTCTCCAACCAACTGTTGAAAGAAAATGCCACTCAGCAGGAGGAACAATGATCATGCATGCCCCACACCTTGGAAGTAGAATAGCTCCAAATGCATTATAAGGAAGTAGTGAATCAATAACCTCTCCAAGAGTGTTTGCATTCTCAAACAGATCTGAACTAGCAATACCATCATTCATGCATACTCTTCATAAACTAGTTTGAAGGATGTAAGCTCTACCATGCAAGCCTCTAGAAAAGATAACTCCTCAAACTCACCATGAAAAATCAAAGGCTCAACCAATTCTGCCTTATGGAAATCATTATGGGCATATGAAGACATGATATTAGTGGTTGGTCCACTAATTGTATGCTCAACTTTACAATCACATTCCACACTTGAAACCCACATATCATTTGCGTCATCAGTATCAAGAGCCTCCTCATCACCCAATTCAAAGAGTGGATTATCTAAAGTCAAGTCAACACCCAACTCAAAAAGAGGGTTGTCAACAATGGTTGAATATATATTATTAACTTTTTCATGACCATAAACAACAAACTCATGAGGATGGGAAAGTAAACTGTTGTCCCAAATCAGCATTTGGGATTCCTCCATGCTTTCTTTGGAGTCATTAAACACCACCAAACTCATCATCCTCCTGGTCTTTCCAAGTGAGAGGTGGTAGTGTCTCACCTAACTCATCATCAAATGATGTCACCAAGCTGCAAGATGTTTCCTCATGAAGCTCCTCAATTCTTCCATCAATTTGTTCACATTCTATGCAATTTGCATTGTCATTTTGTTCCCACACCAAAGGATTTTGTTCCCAGCCTTGTATGCCCACTTCTGATTTTTCAACATGTGTAGAAGTGTTGCCAATCACACTTGAAGATGTATCCAAATCAACCTCATGTTCTTCATCAATTGCTGATACAGAATCAGACTCTGAACAATCTAAATACTCATCAAGCTTCTCATGGATGACCTCACTGCAAGGTTCATGTAATGACAAGGAGCTATCAGCCAAACTCAGGAAATCAGAATCGTGTTCATCAATAATCTCTCCATGGGTTGTTGTACCTTGCCTATTGCTTGACGCTACAAATTCTTCCTTCACATCTTCCACCATGAATGATGGGACAATGTTGTGGTCAACCAAAGGAGTACTAATAAAACCCATACCTTCATATGATTTATCAATCAAAATCTCTATGTCACCCACCATAAAACTCTTGCATTCTTTTGTAGATGCCTCATGAACCGAATTTGCTTGTCTATCAAATTCTTCACATAGATTTATGCAAACCTCACTTGTAGCCATCATATCTACTTTCTTTCCTTGTTCCTAATATGAACTTGGAAACATCAAACCATCTTCATCAAATTGTTCACGTTCCATGTCTCTTGCATTGACTTCTTGCTCTTGTGAAGTGGCTGCAACACACAATTGACTTCCTGCTTTGTGCATTGAGTAATGAGCCTCACTCAATTAAAGACAAAGATCGGCAATCTCCTTATCTTTGTCCTCCACCAATTTGATAGCCATGTCTCTATCTCTTAGTAATTGCAAGTAATCAACTTTTATGAATTCCAACACTTCTTTGATGGACTGCAAATGTGTATGAGACATACCTATTACCATCCCTTTTCGCCTCTCCTCAATTTGTGTTGACCAAATGAGGTCTTCAATATGTTTATGAGTATCATCCATCCTTGATAACACTTTCACAATCTTTTCTTCCTTCACCATAAATTGACCTTCCAAATCTTCCACTACAAGAGGCTTTCGTTCCCAATCATCAAAGTGACCTTGCCTGCCATTAACTATCTTTCTTGACTTGTCATGTGTAGAAAGTTTGTCAACAATATAATCAGCCAATTGCTTGTGGATGCATTACAATCTTCAACCGCGGATAAGGACTCGTCATTAGAATCCATACCTTTATCCATATCATTGTTCATCTCCAAGCTAGTGCACTTTATGTTAAGGGGACTCATGTTCACCTCATGTGATGCTTCTTGTCCAGATGACGATGGCACATTAGAATCATTACCAAACCCTTTCCTTGTATCCTCATATACAACATCAACATGTTTCCCAAATTCCTCGTAAAGATTTCTGCTAACTTCCCTTGTAATTTCACTATCCTATTCCTGTACCAATAAATCATGCACTCTTGCACCTGTAGGTGTGGATGAGACATCAAATTCCTTAGATTTCCTTGAGAGTAATTCTGCAAGACGCTGCAAATCACAATTTTACTTTTGATGTGTTGCAATCAAATCATGATTTATCTTTTCTTGAGATTGAGCAAGGTCTTTTAAAATTTTCTCCATGCTAGAATTCTTTTATTTTGCTGGCGAGTCAGGAAGGAAGGAAGGAATCAATCTTTTGTTTTGAATTCTATCCATTGATGTAACTATAGTTGAATACCCTCAGGCTGGCAAGATAGTGGCTCTGATACCACTGTAATATCCCCAACTTGACTTGAGCGATATTTTATGGGTTTCTCGTTTGACACATAGACATTTTGTTAGACGGTTTGCAAAATGAGTGATTCAAGTGTTTAGAGTTTGCCTTCCTTATTTATTTAACTCTTATTTAATTTAGTAAATATATACTTACACATTGCAATCTTTCAATTCAATAAAGACATCCAAAGGGAACACCAAGAATACTTAATATATTCTGAATAATAACCTTCATGTTCCAGATTGAGACAAAGAATTACACACAGATGGAAATATACTACAGACCAAGACCTTATACCAATCAGTTTAGAAATTCATTATCCAGATGATATTGTGTCTACATCAAATATTCACAGCAAAACATACCCATGTATGTGAATTCTTCGGCCGGTAGATAGCAATGGATGACAACGACAAAATGAGTGTCTTAAAGATGCACCAAAGTGGCACCAGTGATAAATAACAATACCCGCAAATAACAGAAGACAGTGATTCCACTTCAACAACCGCCCAACCCCTTCTATGTTGGCAGATATGCTATGCTCTATAGTGTCCACGATTGTTCTCCAACCTGCCTATTACCCGTCCACTGAATAATGTCTTCAGCAATATATCGGGGATTATCGGCAATATGGAGTTTGTATCTTCTGTCCTCAACAATAAAACAGAGTCCAGACATAGAACCCACACATTGTATAAGTATTGTGGATATTAGCCGTCTTGGCAACTTGACCACCCAGAGATAAGAAATGTCGCCAATACTTTTATTAACAGAGATATATATATATATACCAACAATTCCAGAATGAATCCTAAACAACAGTTACGTGCTTCCACTAAAAGCAATTATTCTGATATCTCCCAACAGAACGCCCGACAATGCAATATAGTCGTAATATGGTTCTTGTCTCAGAGATTTTGAGAGACTGATGAAAAGATCCAAATCAACATGCCACGATTTAACATACTCCCGATGATACATTAATTTGCGTGACAAACAACATATGTATTTATCTTCACATCGCATTACCCTGTATATTTTATATTCAGACTCCTCCAATCATTCTGTTACATAATCTTTGTCGTCTTTAATTCTGACTATCTCCATTTGTAACGGCACCATTAGTAATACTCTCGTTCCATGATAGTAATTTTCTCGTGAACCTCTTCTTGAAATCCCTCAATCATTTCTAACGTGGCTGGTAATGAGATTCTCCATAACGCCAATACATGGATTACTCTGAGTCTCAAACGGTGCCAAAATAATAATCAAATGCATTCCATTAAGAAAATATTTGTTGGTCATTTCTCGCAATAATACCAATATATGCGATATCTCCAAATACGACTGAGAAATGCTCCTTGTTTCTTCACAAGGCCTGAAAATCTTCTTTTCCTTCGCGACAATGTTTACTCAATGCTATGACCTGTAGAATAATATTCTTCAGGGTGATGGCTGGAATTAATAATTCAAGTTACTGCCTAGCCATTCAGGGGTTACGTCCTTCATGGCCACCAAATTGTCCGAGAGTTTATGTTCTCATAACAATTTCCAAATCCAGAAACCATACAATAATCAAATCTCTATGATGATCAATCTATCTGCCAAAGCCCCTTATATTTCTACCAACTTCAGTTGGTTCAACTGCTTTCTTTTAATTAATGACTTTATTAAAAATATAATGTTCATTAATAATAAAGTCATATTTTATAACTAATTAATTAAATAATGAGAAGGTCTTTTAAGATAAAATAGACCGTTTTTAATATCTAACTAATTAATCCAACTCTCCTTGGACATGCTAAAAAGTGGAGACATCACACTAACCTATCGGACATGTATTGGAAGGAAGTAATACATACTATTGTTTATTTTCTTAATAAAATGCAATTAAGGGTCAACAGCAATAAGACCCCTTATGAGCTATGGTATGGACGACCTCCCAATGTTAGATATTTCAGAATGTTTGGTAGAAGATGCTATATCAGAAGAGATGAAGAAGACCTTGGAAATTACCTTGGAAATTTTGATTCAAGGTGTGATGAAGGAATCTTTTTTGGTCATTCAACAAGGAGCAAGGCATACAAATGCTACAAAAAGAGATTGGGAAAGATGATTAAAAGTACAAATGTCAAAGTTGATGAAGACCTGTGTTAGATCTCACATGAACCTAAGGTTTTCAAATCTGATATAATTCCCTAGATTGAAGAAAAATAAGAAGAAATAGAAGGGAAAGAAAAAGAGGAACCAAAGTTAGTGAAGACTCTCAAGACTCCAAAATATGTGCAAAAGAACCATTTTCTAGATCAGATTGTTGGAGACAAAAATGAAGGTGTTCTCACAATAAGAAAGTTTGCAAGAGCAAATGAGCAATTGAATTTGTGTCTATTGTCAAAAGTGGAGCCCAAGAGCTTTGTTGATGCTAGAAAAGATGAAAATTGGATAAAGGTAATGAAGGAAGAATTGAATCAAATAGAGAAAAACTAGATTTGGGAACTAGTTCCCAGACTTGCTGATAAGAATATGATAGGAACAAAGTGGGTATTCTAAAACAAGTTGAATGGACAGAGTGAGGTGGTAAGGAATAAAGCCAAATTGGTTTGCAAAGGCTATTCACAAGTTGAAGGTATTGATTTTGAGGAAACCTTTGCTCCAGTAGCCAAACTAGAGGCAATAAGAATGTTTCTTGATCTTGTTGCTCATAAGAACTTCAAGGTATATCAAATGGATGTCAAGTCAACTTTCTTGAATGGTGATCTAGAAGAAGAGGTATACATTGAGAAACCAGATGGCTTCCAGTTATCAGAAGATCCATACATGGTTTGCAGACTCAAGAAAGCTCTATATGGTCTCAAGCAAGTTCCCAGAGCTTGGTATGCATAGCTAGATAAGTATCTACTTCAACAACGATTCAAGAATGGTAATGCAAATAATAATCTATATATTAAAGTTTAGGAAGACACCTTTTTTATTGTAGTTGTGTAAGTTGATGATATCATGTCTGTGGTGGAGATGATAATATGTGAAAAAAGTTTGCAGAGGATATGTAGAAAAAATTTGAAATGTTAATGATTGGTGAGTTATCCTTCTTTCTTGGTCTTCAAATTATTTAGCAAGATGGTGGCATTTTCATTTATCAGGCCAAATATATAAAGGAAATATTGAAGAAGTTTGGAACAGAAGATTCTAAACCTGTGGGTACTCCTATGGTGACTAAATGCCACCTAAGTAAATCAAATGAGTCTCCAAAGGTTGATAAACTCTCTATAGCTCTATGATTAGAGGATTACTATACTTAACTGCTTCCAAACCTAATATCATGCATGCAGTATGTTTAGTTTCCATATTTCAATCCAATCCTAAGCAATCTCATGAGAAGGCTATAAAAAAAATCTTCAGATATTTGAAGGGTACTCTGGATTATAGCCTATGGTATAAAAAGGATCAAACTTTCTATCTGAGTGCCTATACTAATGCTAATTGGACAGGTTGTGTTGATGATCAGAGGAGTACAAGTGGAAGTGTGTTCTTTTTGGGAGATAGATTGGTCTCATGGTTCAACAAAAAGCAAGACTCAATGTCCTTGTCCATAGCAAAAGCATAATACAGTGTTGCAGGATCTTGCTATCCTTAGGTACTTTGGATGAAGCAAACGTTAAAGGATGTAAAGGTGGTATATGATGAACCTATTCCTATATTGTGTGATAATACAAATGTTATTAACATTTCTAAGAATCTAGTAATGCATTCAAGGACTAAACACATCTCAATTTAGGACCATTTTCTGAGAGAGAAAGTTGCAGAACATGAAGTCAGAATGAAGTGTGTTCCTACAAAGGATTAAATTACAAACATCTTTACAAAAGATCTTTCAAAGGATACCTTTGAATATCTAAGGCAGAAGTTAGGGGTCATTGCCCCTCCTTGCTCTAACTAGATGCATAGATGGTGCATCTTTCCAAGGGAGAAATTCATGTCATATCCTTTCTCCTGGATTGATGGGTGCTACCTTTCAGGAGGAGCTGGTAGTAAGGGGGAGTCTTGAAGCAATTACGTAGTTGTATATGTGTGTGAAAAAGAAGTGTTGTTGGTCAAAGGTGGAGCATGTGTTACTTCAATAGAAGATCCCTTTGCCGTTTGCTCCTAAAGATATAAAAACTCATGATGCCTTGTGCAAAAAGTGTTTGGCTCTTTGTGCTTGATGTCAAAGGGGGAGAGTGAGAAATATGTTACCATCAATGCCAAAGGGGGAGATTGTTGGCAGTTGTTGTCATTGATGTCAACATTGATGTTAACACTAAGGAGATTGTTGGAAGTTGTTGTCAACATTGATTTTTAGTTGTAATTGATGTCAACACTTGAGTAGTAAGTTGTCATTCCTTGGCATTGGTTATCATTGTTATATTTAGTTTGAACTAAAATTGGTTGAATTTCATGCCTTATCAAAGAAGAATTGAACAAGTTCATGGTTGGATGCCATGCCTTATCAAAGAAGTATTATTTTTGATGTTCATATAATGCATTATTACTATCAACAGAGTTGGTTTCATGATAATATATTAAAGATGAGGATTAGAAGCATGACTAATGTTGGAGAGATGTTGAAGGTCTATAGTATGTCTCATGTCTCTCCTAATGTTCCTAATAATATGTGTTGCTGAAAGGAATTTCTATTCTCTGCAAGTTTCTCAAATGTTTTTGGTTCAGGAAGTTACATTTAAGTCTGTTTGGTAGAATGCTCTGCATTCCTCCGTTGTTACAGTTCTAGTATTGTTGTTTGGTATTCAGTGTCAGTGCTTTTTGTACATTGCACTTATATCTTTTTAGATCACCTATGTTGTTATGTTGCCAAGGAGGTTCCTATGAATTGCATAAGGTTGGCAGTGTTGCTAGTTATCTAGACTGGTCTGGGAAATGTTCTGCATTTCTCTGCATTGTTATAGCTTGGTGAATGTGTTCACGTCTGTTGAATTTCTTAGTTCCAATCTCATATGTTGAAGTAGTTTTCAAGTTGTTCTACAAATGTTACATCATTTGATTATGTATTGTGTTTCCTAAATAGCTTGTTTTGTACCTATTTGGTCTATGGTGGTTGTTGATGGTGTGATAGTATGAAAGAAGTGTTTGGAAGATATGTTGGATGTTCAAGGAACATCCTATGTGATCTACATGTTAATCATCTGATTTGGTGTCGTATTGTGTCTTGAATTGGCTAGGCTATTTGTGGATATTTGGCAGATAGGGAATGTTCCTTTGCTTGGGTCATGTGCTTAGGGAGTTGCACCAACAATAGAGATGTGTCATGATATATTTGGGTCTTGTCCTATCCTTTTTAAGACCACATCAAGTAAATAAATTCAATTGAAAGAGTGTTTATGAGTTGATTGGTTATGTGCTTTAATGTCTCATCCACACATTTCCATGTTGTTGACTTATGTTGATGTGCACCTACATGTAAATAATTTTGAATAACATTGAAATAAGTGTTAAGATTGTTTTTGGTCCTCTCTATCCTTAGGATAGGACCACATCATGCTTTGGTGGCCAACTAGTTGAATTCATTGTTTATTCTCTTTCTAGCCAATCTAATTGAAGAATTAAAGTGTTGCGGTGGATATAAATGAAAGATCATTTTGGATGCAACATGGATGAAGGAGAGTACAAGTGCGAAAAAAGTGTGTGAGTGATATGTATTGAATATCCAACAAATACAGTGCTAAAGATTATGAAAGGAAAGAAAAATTATGCTTGAACACCTCAATCAACAGAGAGTTGTGTTAGTAATCTTTGTAATTCTTTAGATATATTTTGTATCCTGCTATGTGATAGTGAATCTCATCAAGTCCTTTGTATCTTGCTCCTAGAGTTGGTTGGTACTTCAATGTTGTAAGTCCTTTTTGTATCTTGCTCTAAGGTAGTGAACTTTCTTGCAAGTCTTTTGGTAGTGAGCCTTATATTGTTTGTTAACTCTCACTGTGGTTTTTCCCTCATTGGGTTTACTATGTAAATTTGGTGTCTCTTTGTGCATGTGTGTTATCTATCTCTTTCTCTTTGTCTTTGATCTGATTACTTCTACATCTTTCATTAGTAAAGTTTTTTAAGGTGTCAAAAATTCAAATTACTATAATCTTCTTTGTTACCACTCTGCTTAAAGTTCTATCTTTACCTACTAAAGGAATTTGTGTTGTGTTGAACATTTCAAGTTCTTGAAGGGGTTAAGTTTTACGTAGACTAATTCACCCCCCCTCTCAATCTTTGAAAGTGTTCAACATCACCATGAGGATGTGTATAGACTATCATGCCCTCAATGAAAGGACTAAAAAATTGATATCTTATTCTCCAAATTGATGAGTTGTTGGATGAGTTGCATGGGGTAGTGTACTTCTCAAATATTACTCTTCGATCAAGATATTATTAGATTAGGATGAGAGAGCATGACATTCATAAGACTGCAATCAAATTTCATTAGGCATTATGAGTTCCTAGTTATGCCCTTTGGGGTAACTAATGCACCAACCACCTTTCAGTCCTATATGAACCACATCTTTTGAGGAAGTTTCTATTGGTGTTTTTCAATGACATTCTTATAAACAAAGCATGGGAAGAACATTTGAGACACCTAGATGAGGTTTTGGGTATAATGGAGGCATATTTTTTGTATTCTAAAGCATCCAAGTGCGATTTTAGGATGATATAAATCCTCTACTTGGGGCATGTGATCAGTGCTCAAGGTGTACAGGTTCAGCAGGAAACAATATAGGTGATCCATGATTGGCCACCACCAAGATCATTGATTGAGTTGCAGAGGATTCTTTAGTTTGTGTAGCTATTACAAGAGGTTCATGAAGGGGTTTTCATAGCTAGGTGTGCCCCTAATAAATCTTACCAAGAAGTGGGCTTTTAGATGGACGAATGAGGCTTAGCAGATGTTTGAGAGGCTTAGCAGATGTTTGATAGGCTTAAGGAGGTGACAAGCTCTTGTCCCATGTTGGCACTACCAGATGTTTACACAACCCTTTGTTCTTGAGTGTGATTCTTCAGGAGAAGGTATTGGGTAGTTTTAATGCAGAATAAACATCCTACTTCCTTCGAGAGTCGAAATCTTAGAGAAAACAAGAGAGTCTATTCCATCTACGAAAAATAAGATGCTCACCATAATGCATGCATTGGAGAAGTTTAGATAGTATTTAGTAGGTGGTAAATTTGTGGTTGGGATCAACAATAATAGCTTAAGGTATTTTTTGGAGAAAAAATATTTGAATAAAAGGAAACAAAAGTGGGTTAGTAAGGTGCAGGCTTATGATTTTGACATATAATATTTCAAGGGGAAGAAGAATGCGGTTGTTGATGTTCTCTAGGAAACTTGTTGTTTTCTCTCTAGATGAAATTTTAGTTGATTGGAAAGCTCACCTTTTGGTGGAGTATTCCAAAAACTCAGGTGCATGTAAGATCTATAAGGAAGCTAAGGTAGTGAAACAACTTCCTACAATAATCTTGAAAGGAGAATATGCAAACTTTTTATAGATCTTTAACAATTACAGAAACTTAAACAAGAATAAACATAAATATTACACATACCACAACACAGTGATTTATGTGGGGAAAACCCTTTCAAAAGAAAAAACCCCACACTCCAAAAGCCACCCAATATATTATCTAGAAATCACAAAGATTACAATATACTTGCAGAGCAAGCTTCTCACAAGAGTATCATCAACCAAAGATCCAGAGACAACACAACCACTATCAAACTCTCAAAATGCATCACCATCTACAATCGTAGTATAAGGTCCTCATAAAATAGGGTTACCTTCTAGGGCAAGACAGACCAACAAAATATCCACCATTAGATTTAAAACCTAAAAATAATGGTCTATATTTACAATATATCATTTATTTAATGTATGTTGGTCATTTAGGAGTTTTCTGAAAAAGTTAACAAAAAATTATTTACACACATCCCACTTCTCCCCTCCATATATATATATATATATATATATATATATATATATATATCTTATCAATAATAAATCTTATATAATTGTAAGGTTGAGACGTATTTTCCCAATAAATCTCCCACTTGTTGAACACCTTGCAAGAGCTACGGGAGGGAGTAAACATTGTCTCCTAATTGCTAGGGTCTGAAAGGCCCATAGTCTCTAAACACCATCTGAACTTCTCTATGCTCACATGCTTAGGTAAAGAATCAACAACATTCATCAAAGCATCTACCTTAACCAGCTTCACCCTACCATCTTTGACCATATCTCAAACAAAATGATTATGTACATCAATGTGCTTGGTCCTGGCATGAAATGTCGGGTTCTTGGCTAGACATATCACACTCTGATTGTCGCAATAAATTGTCACTACACTATTTTATTCAAATATCTGAATACAGTCTCTTAAGCCAAATGACTTATTTACAAGCATGAGTAGCTTCCATATACTCTACTTCAGTAGTGGATAAAGCAACCACAACATGTCGCTTACTCATCCAACTAATTGCACCACCAAATAAAGCAAACACATAAGAATTGGTGGATCGTTTGCTATCAATATCACCTACTTAGTCTAAATCCACATAACCATGAATATCAAGGGAAATCTCATCTTCAGTCATATTACTATGATAACACAAGGAATACTCTAACGTATCATGCAAATATCTAAAGACTCTTTTAACTGCATCCCAATGAACTCTACCAAGATTAGACATATATCTGGAAACAAATCCCACTTCTTGGGAAATGCCTGGTCTAGTACAAACCATAACATACATCAAACTTCTAATTGCGCTCTATTAAGGCACTCTGCTCATGTATTTCATCTCTGATAGAGATGTTGGACAATCTAAAATAGATAATTTTTTTCCAACAGAAAGGGGAACACACAATGGTCTACAATCTTGCATGTTAAATATTTGTAAAATTGAATTGATATACTTACTTTGGCCAAGCCATAGCTTTCTATTCACTCTATCTCTTTTAATTTCCATCCCAACAATGTGTCTAGCTACACCAAGTCTTTCATTTCAAATTTAGCAACAAGTTGAGATTTCAATTTTGAAACTATACCTTTCCCTTTGCCAATAAATAACATATCATCAACATATAATGCAATAAATAGGAAATGTTCACCATCAATTTTATAATAAACACAATGATTTGATTTAGAATGCTCAAATCCCAAACTCAACACATATGTATCAAATTTATGGTACCACATCTTAGGACTCTGTTTTAGGCCATATAAATATTTCTTCAATTTGCAAACCAATTTACTTTTACCTTTCACACGTAGTGCTTTGTCTGTGTCATATAAATATCATCCTCCAAGTCACCATGAAGGAAAGCAATTTTCACATCCATTTTCTCAACCTCTAAATCATAAGCAACAACAATAGAAAGCAAAAATCTAATGGATTTATTTTTTGCAATAGGAGAAAATATCTCACCATAATCAACACCCTCAACTTGAGAGTAACCCTTCACAACCAACCTTAATTTGTACTTCCCAATACCTCCATCTGAAACAATCTTTTTCTTGAACACCCATTTGCAACCAATAGGTTTATGTCCTTCAGGAAATGGTACAAGATCCCATGTATCATTCTTTTTCAAAGATGCCATTTCTTCATCCATAGAAATCTTCCAGGATTTTGCATCATTCATATCTAATGCCTCTTCTACAGATCTGGGTTCATCCATGTTAGTATTTAAAGAAAAATACATCTCCAATCATGAAGTGAACACCTTTCAGGTGGTTGTCTATTCCTTGTAGACCTACAAACAAGTTGAGTTGGAGGTTCTTCCTCCTCTTCTGAAGATTTAGAGCTAGATGAACTCTCCTCAACTTCTTGTCTATCCATAGGCCTCAATTCAACTTTCTCAAGTGTAGAAGGAAATTGAACCACATCCTCCTGTTTACTTTATTTTGGCTGCAATATAATAGAAGAAGGCTTATTTTCTCTAAAAATAACACTTCTACTATATATTTCCTTATGTGCAACAAGATCCCAAAGCTTGTATCCTTTCACACCATATTCGATGAAAATACATTTCACAACCTTGTTCTCCAAATTTGTTCACTTCTCCTTTGGCACATGTGCATATGCCTCACAACCAAAAAATCTAAGATGTCTTAATGAAGGCTTGTGATCCAACCATGCCTCTATAGGAATCTTATCAACAAGAGTTGATGTAAAATACCTATTAATCAAGTAACAGGTAGTAGCAACAACTTCATCCCAAAACCTTTGTTATAGACTAGCACCACTCAACATACTCCTAGCCTTCTCAATCAGTGTCATGTTCATTCTTTCTACAACTCCATTCTTTTGTGGAGAATTTGGAGTTGTCTTATGTCTATGAATACCACAATATTTATAGAATCTATCAAAATCATTACAGTAAAGTTCACCTCCATTATCAGTCCTCAAAAATTTTATTTTCCTTCCAGTCTACAACTCAACCATTGCTTTAAATTCTTTAAGTCTACTAAAGACTTCATATTTACTCTTTAGAAAGTATACCCATGTCCTTCTACTGTAATCATCAATAAATGAAACATAATATGTGGATTTACCAATTGAAGGAACATCTATAGGACCAAACACATCATAATGAATAAAATCCAATACACCACAAGATTTATGAAAACTCGAGTAAAACTGAATGCAGTTTCGTTTTCCATGAATGCAATCCTCATAGAAATCGAATTCAAGATTACAATTAGATAAATCTTCAACAAGGTTTTTATTTTTCAAGGTCCTTAGACCCTTTTCTCCAATGTGGCCAAGTATTTGGTGCTATAACATAGTTTTCTCTATAGGTAAATTTGATTCAAAAGAAAGAGCACCCTTGGGTACCTAGAAGCTTTGACCATTTGCTGAAGGTGAAACCCTCACCTCTTCCACAAACTTGCATTTCATAGAAGTACTATTGCACTCAACAGTGCATGCATCAAGCTTATACAATGTGCCATATCTGACACCTCTAGCAATCACCATAGCACCTCTAGCCATCTTATATCCTGCATCAGAAAATACTACCTACACACCCACATCTATTAGTTTGCTTATAGATAATAAATTTCGTGCTAATCTAGGGATATGCAACACACCATTAATATTTTTTACTCTACCATCAAGAAACTTGATTCAACTTTACCATGGAGATTTTTTAAATAAGAATCATCACCCAAGTACATCTTACCTCCATTAAATTCTTCATATTCAAAAAACCAATCTCTATTAAAGGTCATATGTAAAGATGCACCTGAGTCAATTAACCATGCATCATTACTTGCACGAGTTTCCAAAGTTGCAATGAATGTGTCACCATCTTCTTTCTCGAACTCAAAATCAAAATCAAATATCTTCTTTTCTTCTTTGCATTCCTTACAAACATGTCCAAGCTTTCCGTAGTTCCAACAAATAACTTTGGACTTTCCAAAAAATTAAGATCTCCCCTTGGACTTGGATTTGTCATGCTTTTCATTCTTCTTGTCTTTTTCCTTAGGTCTTCCACGAACATTTAGGGCCTCCTTGCCAATGATGGATACCTTCCTCCTCATCTCTTTAGAAAGCAAAGAAACCACCACATCTTCAATCTTCAAAATAATAGTACTCCCAATAGCCATAACAAGAGAATCCTAAGAATTAGGCAAAGAACAAAGCAAAATCTGACATTTCTCTTCATCCATTTTGACACCAATTGATGCCAATTTAGCCACAAACATATTGAATTCTTCCAAGTGGTATGTGAATCCACCCTCTTCCATTCTCAAGGAATACAACTTCTTCCTCAAGAAAATATTGTTCACTAAAGATTTGGCTTGATACATATCACCAAGCTTCTTCCATAGTTTTTATGCAAAGGTCTCCTCATGGACATTGATTAAAAAAAAGTCTACCAAGCATAATCTGATTAGACCCTTGGCTTTATGGTCTATAACATCATATTGAGCAATCTAAGTAGGATCTATATGCCTTGAAACATTCTCATCAACAACATCCCACAGATCTCGATCTATCAACAGATCCTCCATCTTCAGCTTCCACATTTCAAAATTATTTCTAGAAAATTTATCCACCTCTATTCTCCCTAAGGAACTTACCATCTAAAAATTCCTGCAACAAGATCACAAAGTGTCTTTTACACAAGCTCCCACTCAAATCTGGATTAGTTCAAAAATCCCAACAACCCACAACTGAAACCAAAGGTGGTCAGGCTCTAATACCACTTGTAAGGAAGTTAAGGTAGCAAAACAACTTCCTATACTAATATTGAGAGGAGAATAATGCAAAAAAATTACAGATCTTTAACAGTTACAAAAACTTAAATAAGAATAAACATAAATATTACAAATACTACAACACAATGATTTACGTGGTGAAAACCCTTTCGGGAGAAAAAATCCCACTCCAACAACCGCCCAATATATTATTCAGAAATCACAAAAATTACAATATACTTGCAGAGCAAGCTTCTCATAGGAGTATCACCAACCAGAGATCTAGAGACAACATGGTCGCTATCAAAATCTCAAAATACATTTCCATCTACAATCGTTGTATAACACTCTCATAAAATAGGGTTACCTTCTAGGGCAAGATGGGCCAACAAAGTATCCACCATTAGATCTAAAACCTAATAATTAACGGTCTAGATTTACAATATATCATTTGTTTAATGTGTGTTGTCTATTTAGGATTTTTTTGAAAATTTTATCAAAAAAAATTTTATATGCATCCCACTCCTCCCCTCCACCCCGTGCTCCCATTGTATATTACACCTATTGGTGTAACTAGGAAATCCTATCAACAATAAATCTTATATAATTGCAAGGTTGAGACACATTTTCCCAATAAGATCATGGATGGGAAGACATAGAATGACAAATATAGAGTAGTAGATGATATCATTTACTACAAGGATATGATTTACTTGGTTCTTGAGTCCAAGCTTAGGGAGAAAATTTTGAAAGCCATCTACAATACACCATTAGCAGAACATCCTGTGTAATTTAAGACATACAAGCAGGTCAGGGAAAGGTTCTAATGAAAGGTCCTCAAGGAAGATGTCTTGTGACATGTGAGAGAGTGTATGACTTACTAGTAAAACAAGTCAGAGAACACTTTTCTAGTTGAATTACTTTAGCCATTTCCCATTCTAGAGAAAAAATAGGAAAGTGTGTCTATGGACTTCATTACTGGTCTATCGAAGGTACATGGCAAAGATTACATCTTTGTAGTTGATGATTGGTTGACCAAGTTTGTTCATTTCTTCACCATCTCCATAAAATATAAGGCACCTCAGATAGTAGAGTTGTTTTTTAGAGATTTGTTTAGGCTCCATGGGTTGCCAAAGAACATAGTTAGTGATAGGGATATCAAGATCCTCAATTCTTTTTAGCATGAGCTATTTGGGTTAGTTGGCACAAAGTTGACTCCCAACATGAGTTACCACCCTCAGACAAATGGATAGATGAAGATCGTGAACAAATGGGTTGAGGGATACTTGCATAACTATGTGCCAGGGTAGCAGAGGGTTTGGATCAAGTGGTTGCACTTGGTTGAAAACTATTATAATACCACCTATCATATGTCGATCAATATGATTCAATTCCAAGCATTATATGGTTGTGGTGCTCCATCATTCTTGTACTTAGCATTCAGTGATAGTAGGGCTCCCAAAGCCAAGGATTAGGTCCAAGAGAGCCAGGATATGCTAAAATCCCTCAAGGATAACCTCTAGTGTGCCCAAAATCAATAGAAAATGTATGCAAACAAGTATAGGATAGAGAGAAGCTTTAGGGTAGGGAACTTGGATTTCTTGTGCCTACAACCCTACATCTAGTCCTCCTTGAAGAAAAGTGGTGTAGAGAAGTTAAAACCTTGCTTCTATGGTCCTTAGATGGTTACTCACAGAGTTGGGGAAGTGGTGTATGAGCTTGAGTTGCAAGAGAGTAGCAAGATCCACAATGTGTTTCATGTATTGTGCCTCAAGAAGGAACTAGGGAAGCACCTTACATCTTCACTAGATCTTCCACCCCTGGATGAGGAGGGCAAATTGGTTTTGGTTCCAAAGGAAATTGTGGATACTGAAGAGAGGAGGTTGAGGAGTAGAGTAGATAAAGGAGGTGATATTAAGTTTTGGAGGGGCTGAAAATTCCATTTACTATCACAACTTTGGAATGAGTCATATATTTGAAGGGAGCCATCATACAAACTTTTCAAGGTGACGTGGCAGGATTGGAAAGTCAAACTGGGGACGATTCATTTTTGTGAGTCACATAAAGGTCATCACTTTACTAGACAACATCACAACATCATTATTATTTAGGGAGTTGCATTCTTCTTGGAGTGAATAGTAGCATAGTTGTCACCACACCTATTAGTCAAGTTGTATGGCTATTAGAAGAAATATATGAAGAATATGTATGTCAAGCCACATGGAGTGTAAAGTAATATATCATTTTTGCTAATGAATATACATGTCAGAACTCTATTAGACCATATTATGTGACTTGCTTAAAGTGAGTAATTTTGTTGCATTATCAAATACTATTGATGATATCATTTTCCTATGCTTCAAATTTGTAAGAATTGTATTAAACTCTATCATATTCATGGAAACAAACTGAAAACAAGTTCAGAAAGGCATAGTGACAAGTGTTTGATGAAATGGTTGTGTACACACGATTGTGAAAGTAAAAAGTAATATTGCATACTAAATGTTCTTGGGATATTTCAGAAACCCGCATGTATTTCCATGACGTGCTCTACCTCCTTGGAGAGTAAATGGCCCTCATGCTCTAGGTGGCTTCCCTTCCTTCCTATATTATGCTTATGACCAAAAGATTTCTATATGATGGACTTAATAGTATGAGATAAATTCTTGGTTATGGATATGTAGTTTCTTTCCTTGGACTAATTTGGGTGTGTTGCTTGATACCAACACATATATAGCATCTTTTGTGGTTACTCCACTCCTATGAACTCCTTTTTTATGGGGTGTCCTTTTGAAACCAGTTTGAGATTAAGTGGAAGGTTGTGTATGATTTTTCCCTTTGAAGAAGGGAATTGTTGTTTAGTTACAAGAGAACTACACTTTTGAAATCCTATTAGTGATAGTTAAATTATTGCATTCATTTGCATTATTAGTTGTGTTGTAGCTAAAATAGTGGATAAGATACAATAGAGAAGAGAGATTCCAATGGAGGTAAAACCATGTAAAAAGTATACTATACATGGAGAAGATGATAGTAAGATAGGCCATAACAACCACTATTTGTACTAAAAATCAATTTTTAAAAGAAGAGAAATATAATATTGTGTATCACTTAAAAGCTTATGACTAGGGCCACATAACACACTAGTTGGTAATGGGATGATTTCCATATTATGGCTTCTCTCTCCACTTGTAGTACTCGAAAAATCAAGTGGTTGTGTGAATTGCATCCATTCATAACTAATGATACCCACAAAGGAGTGTGGGTATCAATGGAGAAGAATTCTATAATTTAAATGAACTATGAGAAATAATGGCAAATTTGTGTATCATGTTTCAACTAGTATCCATGTAAAAGAGTTAAAATATGATAAAATTGTAGAACAATTTGATGATGATTCCCCATGATCTAATTATAGGACATAACGAAATTTGTTTGCATTGAAAAAGAACAAAAGTATTATATGTTCCATGACCTATAAGATTGTGACTATGACCATATGAAGCATTAGTTGTGAGTAGGAGATGTCTAAAGGTTTGGCCACGATGACCACAATAGGAACACAATTTTGGTTAGACCAATTTAATACTTGTAGAGGAAGATTCAACTTGGAATGCATTCATAAGCCCTCCATACACAAATTTGATGGGTTTTGAATAGTTTGAAACATAAGACCCGACAACACCCTTATAACCAAGACCACATTTTCCTTTGTTTATTTTTTGAGATTCCCAAACTCTCACAATTGGTTTTTCATTCACTTGATATGGAACATCTTGTTCAACGAATTTATTTTGTGTTAAGGCATTGGTTGTTTGCTCTTGCAACCTATCTATTTCTTATTGTAGCAAAATATTTTGAGCACAAAATTGTAATAAAGTGGGCTAAATAACCTCCAGCATCCTACTATTCAATTCACTTCTTTGGAATTGTTAATTTTAATATGTAGAGATAAAATTTCATCTTCATACAAAGTAGATCCCATAGTGTAGGCTCAACAAATAATTCTTCTTAACAAAAAATAGGTTAGCCTTAGATCTAAAACACACATAATCACCTTATAGCTTCAATTTACACCTTATAACTCCAATAATTTCAAGCATACTTTTTATATATCCATCTCTTATCGCACTAAAGAAAACACTCCTTAATTGTCACAATCAAACTTGCCCCTTTTCTTAATATAATCCTTATTTTCAAAAAATATTTATCACACAAAGCTTTTAACAATTGTTTTATTCATTGTATCCTTGTATCTTACATGAAATACAAATAATTGCCACCTAACAATGGCCCTAATGAAACAAAAAAATATCTCATTGCAATGAACTCAATATTATTTGTTCATCATTCCAAACATACATTCTACTCCAATGAGAAATAGGTGCCTACCAATTAAAATTGTCACTAATAGATTGCCACATTTACCACAGAAATTCTGAAAATAGAAGTTGTAGTGAATATGAAGAGCACTTCAAATAAATTTTGAATACCTTTGAACATCAGCCACTACCTTTGCATAGTCGACAATTGTTGCTTTGTATAACTAGTAAAAAAGTCAATATGCCAACCTCTATTCTAACAACAACCGACCACAAAAGTTTGAAGAGATCAATATCATCTCAAAAATGACGACCAAACACACAAAGGTATTTGGAATTTTTTCTCCCTTCACATCCTTATTATTTTACTAGTAGTGGCACCCAGAAATCAACAACATATAATTACAAAAACTTATGTTCAACATTGAAACATGTCGGATATTGTTTGTTCAACGCTGAATATTTTGGAAGCACAAACTAATATCCATGTAAAAAAGTTAAAAGATGATAAAATTGTTTTGATTATTCTGTGTGATCTAATTCTAGGACATAATATCATTTTTTTTGCATTTAAAAAGAACAAAAGTATCATATCTTCCATAACCTACAAGATTGTAACTATGGCCATACAAAGAAAGCATTAGTTGTGGGTGGGAGATGTCATTTGTCACATTGTGATTTCACTCACCCATCATAATGCTCAAAATATTAAAGTTTTGTGCAAATCACATTCATTCAAATCAAGTGATATGTACAAATGAATGTGTGTTTCAATGGAGAGGAATTGATAGAAACAATTATTTTATTTATGTACTCTATTTGAATTGATATCCATGTGAAGGTTTTGAAAAGGATGATGGATTTGGAAACCAATAATTTGACAATGATTCCCCATGATTTGTGTGGCGTGTTATTTTGACAAATGTGTAAACAAATAGAGGTATATGTCACTTATAAACCTAAAAATGACAATAGCACAAGTGAATGCATGATTTTCTATTTATTTAGGAGATATGATAGCTTTAAATTGAAGGGGTGGCATGATTAAGATGTATGTTGTTCTTAGTGGGGAGTTGGAGTGGAACAAATAAACTGAATGGGTATTAGATTATGAATATTTTGGAAGCACAAATGATGGAAACTTAAATTTGGGAGTCTAGGGAGTGGGTGTATGTGAGGCTTTGGGTGATAGTGTTAGTGTAGAGAAATACTTGTTTGGGGGCAACATATAAAATAGACACAATAGAAGGATATTTGTTACAATAATACTAAGGTTCAAGGAGAAAGTTTGTGAAAATGAATGGAAAATGTAATATAGGAATATGCTTGGGCATGGACCTTTTAACTCATTACATATTTAAGTATGAAAAATATAAATATTATAGACTTCCAAAATATAGATAGGAGGAAAGAGTCATTAAGACCTATAATAGGAATAACACGCACATTCTAATTTCCTTTGTATTACATATCTAGGTAGGGACCATCCAAATTGTTTTCACCAATAAAATGTGTTAAAATAGTGACATATTTTTTAGGCTCTCATATGAAAAAGTAACACCTATTATGAACGAATTATTTCACCATGTTTCTATGTGAGTTCCCTTTTGACATGAGTAATTCAAGCTTCTATGAAAGATAATAGAAGTGTGATGATTTTTATTCCTAATGTCCATGAAGGTTTCCCTTTGGAGGGTTGTCCTTGGGTTAAAAGGTCTATAATTGAAGGTGGGGGGTTGTCCTTGGCTAACAAGGTTTCTAAATGAAAGTGATGCAAATTGACCTTGTTTATTATTTGTGAATCCCCTTAAATTTCTAGATGATGGAAGGGTAAATAAGAAACAAGCAAAACTTAACTATAAAACATTTAACATGGTTGTCTAGATTTATTACAATATTTTCCTAAAGGAAAAGATCTCGGCTCTTTGAATTTAATGGGACAACATCCCTCTCTCCTCACTCTCCTTCCTCCACCTACACCTTCTCTCTCCACCTTGACTCTTCATCCTCACTTCTAGCTTTTTGTTGTAACCCAAAATTAAATTTTTTGTTACACTTAGATATTTTGAAGAAATCAATAGAAGTCTTGTTAAATCAGTCAAAAAGGTCAGAATTTGGGTGTGCATGTCTTGCATGAGGGGTTAAAATGCAAAATTTTCAATTTCTGACGATCTGGGTCTGCTAAGAGCAGCTTAATCTACAAAACCCAGATCTCAATTTTTCATCCCTAAATTTTAGGAAAACTGCTATTTTTAGAAATTTTCTAAAATTAGTAATGTTTTCTAGGTTTTTCTGGGTTTCTTTCGAAACGGATACTGGCAAATTTTTCTAAAAATAGAAACTTGGTCCGACAGGGTCCAAACTAATTTTGATTGGCTCAAATCTCGCCCACATCAGACTGGTGCAGTCAGAATCTCAAAATGGTCAGTTTTGCCCTACTGGGTCTATTCTGCTTTTTCAGAAGCATATCTGGAGCTCTAAGGTCATCAATGGAGGTCATTCGACTGCCAGGCATCAGTTTCAGCACTTAAACATTCGATAGAAGATGAAATGATGAACATGCACAAAGAATGAGAAAGAAAATTGAAAATTCATGAAAATTTTCTAACACTAGCAAGTTTGGGCGCCCCTATTGAAGAAAGGCATCCACCTTTTTAGGGCATCATATGATAAAATTAGGGTTTCAAGCCTCCATTCAAACTTCCTCACTTTTCTGTTAGCTTCACAGTGAATCCAACTGCGCAATCAACAGATCATTCAGTCATCTGGGATTCAACGACGAACAGGGGAGATCCACACTAAAGTCAGAACAAAAAAGTTGAAAAAGATCAAAATTTGACTGTGGGGAAGATGGGCACCCCGGGTGAAGAAGGGCGCCCAAGTTTTCAAGGGGTTTGTCAGATGAATTTGCAGATGTGTGTCTAACGAAATTTCTTCGCAATTGATCCAGCTCTCCAACGAGATATCCTGCACGTCGATTGGAGTTTGCAGTCACCAGATACGAGGAGCTAAAAGTAGGGTCCGACTAAGGCTGAGAACCAAGATTTGGAAGCAGACAGAGAAAATAAAAAATAAACTAAGTCTGGATAAAGTGGGCGCCCCTAGTCAAGAAGGGCGCCCAAACTTTTGGAGGCCTTAAACCCACTTTTGGGCGAAGATCGTTCCAGAAGACCCCTCTTCATATTTCGTCAGCTTCACGATGAGCATATTCTTCAGTCAATCTGACGCCTAGAGCTCCAGATTCAATAAGATCATCTGTAAGAGGAGTTTATGAAGAAATTCAAAAGTCACAAAAATGGCTATCTTTGGGTGAAATGGGCGCCCCTGGAAGGAAAAGGCTCCCATGAATTCAGAGGTCGAGATGAAGTCATTCGCTAGAGATGCCTCAAGAACATCTTTCTTAGAATCAGTCAGGCTCTGTCGTGAAATCTTCAGCTCGCCTGTCGGATCAATCTATCAATGGGAAATCGAAGGCGAAGTTGCATGTCAAAATGAAGGAAAGTTGAAAATGTTAAAATTTTGGCTAACACTAGAAGAAGTGGGCGCCCCAGGTGAAGAAGGGCGCCTAAATGTTCATGCCTTAGAATATTTTTCAAAGTTTTCAAAAGTTTTCAAAATTGCAAGTGGAGAATGGCGTCCAAGTTCAAGGAGACTGAGTTTTAGGGTTTTGGAAATAAAAGCAAAGAAAGAAAAACCTAATCCAAAGCCCTAAAATCTATTTAACATCATTCTTTCATGTTTTTTTCATTATTTTTGCAGGTAGCATCCAGAGGAGAAAGTTGGAGCAGCAAGTTGAAGAATTTTTGTGATTCAAGAATCCATCTTTGTTGGTTTTTACATCAGATTTTTCAGATCAGCAAGCATAAACCCTTGCTTTTTCAAGTTTTTTGTTCCAGAAGATCAAATTTTTCAAGCAGAAGGCCAAGGTTTTCCTTTTTCAGTCATCTGGATCTTTTTGTCTCAATCTTCTGAAGAATTTTTCAAGAACTTCATCAAGTTGCAGCAAGTGCTTTTATTTTGCATGTCAATAAAAACCTCAGTGCATTCAAATTTTAACCATCTGGGTCCTTTCCAATCAGTATTCTAACGAAAACCCATATCGCAACTTTTTTCAAGAAAGTTCAAAATCTAGGGTTGGCTGCTTTTTCGATCAAACGTCAAGGTTTTGCAAATCTAGTCATCTGGGTCCTTTTCTAATCTTGTTCTGAACAAAACCCAGATGCCAGCTTTTTTCGGGAAAAATTGAAGAAATTAGGGTTTGCTGCTTTTTCAGGCAAAATTCAAAATTTTCAAAAATGGACGATCTAGGTTGTCTTGCATCGATATTCTGAAGAAAACCCATATCTTAGAAAAATTTCTCAAACATTTTTCTGTTGGAGCACAAAAATCAGCATTCTAAAAATAGAAGTTGCTTAGAACTTGTCAGAATTAGGGTGAGTTTACATTCATTCTTCAAGTTTTCCGAAATGGAGTACACTCCCAATGTTTTCAAGACTGAATCATCTCTCTTTCACAATTACATCAAAACAGCTGAGACAGACTTGCATCATGTCAAGCCGGTGTTTGATTTACATGCCTTGGAAAGAGCAGGCAACACTTCAATAAAGAACCTGGGACATTCTGGACTCCTCACAGCAGCATTAATTCCTATATCAGTTCAGAGCCTTGAGTTCGTAATCACTTACATTAAGCATTACAACTCGACTACTAGGGAGATCCAGTCAGCAGACGGTAGATTAATTTGCAGTCTAAAGCCTGATATGATCGAAAAGTGTTTTTCCATTCCCCCGTGGCTTGAAAGCATGACTCTCTCAAAGGGTGAATGCACAGAGATGGATGAAAGAAAAACATAAAACATTGCCCAAGAATGTCGGGCGAGGGGAGTTCAAGGACGAGGTTGCCATCATCATCACTTTGCTCAACAGGGTCACTGGCTCAGAAGATGCCACCAAGTTCCAACCTTGGATGTTTTATGCCATACCTCACATCATGAAGAAGACCAGATTCTATGATTGGCCTACTTTGATTAGTGACTGCCTACATCCGCAAATAACATAATACTTCTAGTTTCATGTATTCCACATGGTGTCATACCTAATCTACCTGGTGGCCTATCAAGGTCAATTCAGAGGGTTGAACACCGAGGGATTGTTGAGTGTACAACACATATATAACTACTATCCCCAGCTAGAATTCACAAAGTCGTTGCACCACTACAAAAGGGTGAACGAGGCCTTCTTGATGTACACAATGTGGGACTTCTCAGGCATAGTCATACAGGAGCAGCCTACAGTTGATTCAGAAACTCCTCCTGACGAGCTCGTATCTCAGAATGAAGCAGAGGAGCCACCTTCAACACATGTTTCTGTACCTTTGACAGGTTCTGCACCGATTCACATTGATCTTGATATCGAAGATGATGAAGAGATTATAGCAGCACCTCCTGAGGAAGTTAGTAAAGATACTATTGTGTCTTGGCTTGAGAACTCCTTAGGAAGGGTTAGGAGAAGGCCTTCATATCAAGTGAGTGTTGATGATCTTGATAACATCTATCAGGAACCTCCTAAGAAGAAGGCAAAGAAGCAAGTTCACTTTGATAGGAATCCTGATAAAGAGATAGTCATGGAGACTACAGTGCCCCCAGAAGATAAGAATAGGGATGAGGTAAATATGGATGATTTCGTCATGGTCAAGGCTAATCCTGGTAGAAATAGCAAACATGCAGATTTGAGTCTCTTCAAAGTTGTATTCGAAAACCTTCAAGAAAGAGTGCTTAAAGATGGAGAAGACAAGGCAGCCCTCAAGGCTGAAAATCAGCAGCTCGGGCTTTTCATTTCTAACCTTGTCCATGGTTCTTCACAAGCAACCCAATTGCTGCCCCAGGTCTTGGAGACACCAGCTGATTACCATTAGTTAAGACAGCTGGTCATTTGTGGGAAAGGGACTCAGGAGTGGATCGAGAGCTTCATTGTCAGAGGAAAGGAGATTTTGACACAGATGTTTCAGTTAATAGAAAATGCTCATGAGCTACGTCAAGGCATCCAAGGGTTTGAACAGACACTGGCTGAAGTAAAACCGAGACATGAGATTATCATTGCTGATTTAGACACGGCTTACAGTTCAGCAGTTTCAAGAGAACACAAGAGACAAATCCTTGCCTGGAGAGAGCGTCATGTTTTCAAACTTAAAACCTATGAGAGGATATTTGAAGAATTCATCGCCTACAGACAAAGGGTGGTTGAAGCTCTTCTTTTCATCAGCGAATTCATTATAGAAATCCCTTCTCAGTACAGTCTTGAAGATGGTTCCTACGTCAGGCTTGAGGAATTGCAAAATTAGTTCCAAAGTGTTGTTCATAGTTGCAATCTAGTTGGCGGAAGGATAGGTCATATTTCAGTGATGTCAGCAAAGTTTGAGAAAGCGGCCAATGAGGTCGAAGATTTCCTGAGATCTATTGCAGATGCTGAAGATATTCTTGAAAAGCGGTGCTTTGTTGTTGATGGCATAGATGCACCGAACCGGGACACAATCTCTAACTTTCTAGCGGATGTGATCGAGCTTTAAAGCAGCTTTCTTCTAGAAGCTCTCTTTCCCGCTTTCTTTCTATTCTTGGAATAATCCTTATCCATTCTTTGAGGATAGAAAGAAGATAAGATGTAATAGTTGGCATTTCCCGCTTTTTCTGCTTTCTTAGGGTTTTAGTTGTTATCTTCTTTCTAGATTTAGTAATAAAGCTTGCTTGCTGAGCAAGCCCTAGATTGTGAAAGCAAGGAGATTTTAGGGTTCCCTACTCCTCTGCTTCTCTATAAATAAGAGTCTTTGCTCATTTAGTTTCTTTAACCATGCTAGTGAGAACAAAACGCTGAGCCTATTGTGCCTTCTATTTGTTTCTCAAGTATTGTTCATTTGTGTTGTGATAAGCAAGTTGTTGAGCCTCTTTAGCCAACAAGGAGTTAGTGTGATTGTTGTTTTCTATTGTGTTAAGAATAAGTTTGCAAGCCTCTTTAGCTGCAATTTCTTGTTCAAGGCATGTTAGAAGTGAGCTTTGTTTCAGAGATTTGAGTAATAAAATCATGAGCCTCTTTTGCCTTGGGCCAAAATCTCAGATTTCGTTATCTATGTTCTACTTTTATGATCTTTATTTCAGCTTGCAAAAGTGTGTAGGTGTTCGTTGAAAGAGAGATTATTGAAGTATTTCTTCAGAAAATCTACCTTGTTAATTTCTAACTTCTCTTGCTCGCTATTACTTGAGAGGTTAGGAACGTCTTTAGTTTAAGTTAGTCGTAGTTGAACTTCTTATATCAAAAAATCTCAGCTGCGGCATTTGTGTTTAAAAAACCTTGTGCTCTAAGCTGATCAAAAAGATAGGCAACTTAGTTTTAGTTTACTTTCTTTCAAACACCATCAGCAAGAGGGAGCTTCCCCTCCTAATTTGAAGAGCAGTTTATCTGTGCATAGCTGTCCATTTTCAAATCCGCATTCCAGAGGTGCGAATTTAAACGCCAACAGTTTTCTGGCGCCCACCGTGGGGCACGAGGCTTTAAACGATAAAGAAAGCTTAGGCTTTATGTCACGGGTATGACCATTTGGCGTCCTACTACTCCAGTTCAACAACCTGATCTTACACTTCTAGTTATCCAGCCGAGTTTCCAGATAATTGAAGGAGAGCAAGTAGACATCATCAGCAGCTTGAGGAGTTTCATCTTTGAGAAGAAGGAGACCCCTGCTTAGTGGAGAAACGTTGTTATTCTAGACCAAGAGGAAGAGAAAGCCGATATTGCAGCCGAAAGACCTGTCTTTCCACCACCTGCGTGGGACTAGACAATCATGGCGTACATAGTCTATACAAGGAGGAGAACAAGAACAAATCCGCTCTTCCAAGAAGTCGATCCTTTCCTTCCACACACACATCCTACAGAAGTTGGAGAGTCATCCAACACAGTTCTTGAATCCAACACAGTTCCTGAGTTCAACACCGTACCTGTGTTCGAGGAAGAAAAATCTGAAGCGATGGGTGATAACCACAACAACGATGACAACAACAATCGCAATCGAAGAAGAGGTCCCCCACTGCCTTGGGGTGATCATATCGGACCTTTTGCCCTAGGAGCAAATCATGAATTTCCTAAGGGGTCAAGAAAGCACTTTCCACAGTTCCAAGGTGATGGAAGTCAACATCCTAACGATCATCTTTCAGCCTTTTCAACGGCTTGCAATGTTTTTCATGTAGCTCATGAAGATATTGTTGTACGTCTCTTTGTTGAGACACTTGCGGGAGCTGCTGCCGAATGGTTCAATCACTTGGAGCCTGGTTGCATAACCAACTGGAATACTGTGACTGAAAAGTTTCTTGTGAGGTTCAAGCCAGCTGAAGATAGCCACCAGTTGTTTGCTCAACTTTCCAATTCAAAGAAGGAGGACAATGAACCAATGAGAGAGTTCGTAGCAAGGTTTAACCACCTGGTTACTCGTCTTTCATATACACTCAATCCATCACCTGAGATCCTGTTAAGCAGTTTTGTCAACACACTTCCATCAAAGATAGCCTTTATCTTAAGGTCAGCTCATGAGACAGAACTGGGAGAAGCACAACAAGGTGCAATAGAAATTGAAGACAACATGATCACTTCAGGAAAGATCAAAGGAGATGCTATTAGGCCTTTGGTTCAAAGTTCCGCTGATCCGTTACTTCAAAGGGTTGCAAATGAAGTAACTATTCTCAAGAGGCAATTGCCTCTCCAGTCGACGCCTCTTGCTCAAGTTACACCACCACCTGCTTTGCCCGCACCACAGCAACCTTATCAGCCTAGCAACCGTATCAGTCAAGGAGAAATAACTTTCAGCCTTACAACAATTACAGGCCGCGAGGGCCACCTCCACCAAGGCAAGTGGCTGACAATACACAAAATGTTGTGTTTTGCTCTTTTGATGATTCCACTGAACATACCGGCACCACTTGCCCCGAAAATGTTAGAATGAACAAGATAATGGGATACGCCGAAGCTGCACCTGCACCACGTTTCGTACCAACTCCAAGTTCGAATGTTGTCTTACCTCAATCGAACAACTTCGATGGCAACTCCGCAACGGGCTACTTTGAAAGTGAACCTGATTTTGAAGATCAAGAAGAAGATATTCGTCAGTACTCTCTTGCAGTTAATCCTGAGAATCATACGACTCCTGTGTTCACCAGAGCTCAACATCTGAGGGCACACAAAGAAGAGGAAGAAGAGAGACTGAAAGTATCAAAAGACAAAGAAAAAGGAAAAGAAGTAGCTTCTACTTCAAATGTTAAGTCTTCTCAAGAGAACGTGAAAGCAATTGCTAAAGATTCGTCCTTAGCAAATTTTGATATTGTAGATTCATTGATGAAGAACAAAGTGCAGATTTCTCAGTTAGAGTATCTCCAAGATCATCTAGAGCAAGTGGACCGACTTCTCAAATTTTTGAAGAAAGGACCTGCCAAGCAGCCCACTTTGCTCGAATCATCTATTCCGGTGGAAGACAAGCCTAAGCCCTTCTATATTTCTCTGTATATAGGGGGTTACAAATTGAGCAATTGTATCATCGATTCCGAAGCTTTAGACAACGTCATGCCTCTACAAGTGATGAATGCTCTAGGACTTTCATGCGTTGGTCGGTCAATTGAAAGATGCTCAAGTGAGGTTGGCGGCTTGTCCTGAAAAGAAAATCATGATGACCATCCTAGTAGCTGACATTCCAGCAAGCTACAGGATGCTATTAAGCAGAAGCTTTTGCAAGGACCTCGGTGGAGAGATTCAAATGGATTGGTCTTTTGCAAACGTCCCATTAAAGAAAGGAACTTTCAAGCTGGAACCAGAACCCAAATCTTGATTTGCGGTCGTGAAGTCTCAAGATCCTCAAGCTCAAGTTCTATATCAAGAAACGGGTCTTGGTACTTACGCCATGTTGTCAAAGATTCCTGAAGAAATTCAAGAGATCGCGTGCATCGTAGAGAAATCAGCAGATGATCCTAAGCTGTGGACTTTGCAGTTCGATGAGAGTTGTTCCACTGTTGGTTCAGGAGTGGGAGTTGTGATAAGTTCTCCCGAAGGACAATTGTATCCTTTTGCATACTGCTTGCAATTCAAATGTACAAACAACACGACGGAATATGAGGCACTTTTACTAGGTCTCAGAAATGCAAAAGATATGGGTATCAAACATCTTAGGGTCGAAGGTGATGCAGAGCTTGTTGTAAAACAAGTCAGAGATCAATTTAGAGTGAAAGCAGATCGTCTTCGACACTATAGAAATAGGGTGTGGAATGCAATAGATTGGTTCGAAGCATTTGATATTAAGTACATTCCACGTCTAGAAAATAGTAGAGCAGATGCCCTTGCGGTATCAACTTCACTTTTCATGCCACATTCTGACTTCCGTCAGAATGCGTTTGCCATTGAGTTAATATACAGGCTAGCTGTACCTGACAACTGTGATAATTGACAAGTTTTTAACGATGATGAACACATTAGGGAGTTTCTTGTTATGGGAGATAATTTCAAAGAATTGTTCTTTGAGGGAAGTTCATCTACTCATAGGGAAGCAATAACAGAAGCTTCAGATACGCCAAAGCTTGCTAAAGACAAAGAAATTTCAGAAGAACCAGAGTCCAGCATAATCCAGTTGAAAGGAAATAAAATTCCCAAGGGCTTGGTTTCCTTGGAGAATATTTTTGATAGGAACGACATATATATCCAAGATTAGAGAAACTCAAGCAACAGAACCTCTGCCGAATATCAACAAGTCAATATCGGTATAGTTGACAAGCCTAGGCTTGTTAATTTGGGTACATGTTGCACTGCAGAGGAGAACAAGAAGTTCATTTCTTTGTTCTAGCAATACCGAGATGTCTTCGCCTGGTCATATGAAGATTTGAAAGTTTTTACACCAAGAGAATTGTCTCACACAATTCCTCTTCAACCTGAAGCAAAACCCTTCAGACAAAAACAACGACACTACAATCCGCGAATTCAAGATACCATCTACGCGGAGATCCAGAAGATGGTGAATGCAAAGATCATCTTTCCAATCCATCATTCCACTTGGGTGTCAAATATAGTTCATGTGCACAAGAAGAACGGAGAAATCAGAATTTGTGTTGATTTCAGGAATTTAAATCAATCATCACTCAAGGATAATTATCCTTTGCCAATCATGGAGCACACCTTACAGACGGTTACCAGTTCTGAGATGCTATCTTTATTGGACGGTTTTTTCTGGATATAATCAAATTGCAGTAGCTGAGGAAGATCAGTTCAAGACTACATTCACAACCCCATGGGGTACGTTTTCCTATGAAAGAATGCCCTTCGGCCTCATCAACGTTGGTGCTACATTTCAGAGAGCCATGGATTTGGCATTTGGTGACTTAAAGAATAAAGTAATAGTTGTTTATCTAGATGACCTCACTGTTTTCTTGAAGGTACGAGAAGATCACTTTTCACATCTAGGGAAGGTCTTCGAGAGATGCAGATATCATAAAATATCATTAAACCCCAAAAAGTCTATCTTCACGGTGACGGAAGGCAAGTTGCTTGGCCACATCGTCTCCAAGGAGGGAACTCGAATTGACCCAAGCCGGGTCGAAGGTATTAGAAGTTTGTCTCTTCCAACAAGCAGAACAGGGGTACACTCTTTCTTTGGTAAGGTAAATTTCATACGAAGATTTGTACCAGATTTTTCTGAGTTGACTAAAGATATATCTGCTATGATGAAGAAGAAGACAATTTTCAAGTGGACGGAAGAAGGCAAGAAGGCGTTTGCAGCAATAAAAGAAGCATCAGTTGAGCTCCAGTGCTAGTCCGTCCTAATTTTGAAAAGGAATTCATCCTTTATTGCTATGCATCAGAGCATACTCTGTCTGCCATTCTGACACAAAAATTAAATGAAGAAACTAAATCTCCAATAGCTTTTATGAGCTGCAATTTCAAGGACAATGAATCAAGATACTCTTAGATTGAAAAGAATGCCTATGCGGTGGTTGGAGCTGTAAAGAATTTTAGACTTTATATCTTAAATTCTCACACCATTGTGTATGTCACAGATCCAGCAGTGAAAAGCGTGTTAACTCAACAGGATATGGGCTCCAAAAGAGGAAAATGGGTTGCGAAGGTTCAAGAGTATGATTTGGAGATCAAGCCGACCAAACTTGTCCGCGGGAGAGGTCTATGTCAATTGATGGCGGAAGATGGTGATAAGAAACTTCAAGCCAAAGGTATACCTGAGATTGAACCTGAAGTAAAAGAGGATCTTCCAATGGTATTGTTGATCGAATCTTCAGGAGAATGGTTTACTAAGATATGGTATTACCTGACATATGGTGATTGTCCAAATCACCTGAACAAGCAACAAAGGAGAACGCTTAAGCTGAAAGAGTAGAATTATGTAATCATCAGCAATGTTTTGTACAAGCGGGGTCTTGACGGAACATTCTTGTTGTGTGTTACCAAAGATCAACAACGGCACTTGCTGGAAGCTTTCCACAATCAAGCATGCGGCGGTCACTTTTCTTCAAAGGTGACAGCTTTTAAAATCTTGCGGGCTCAGTTCTTTTGGCCGACTATGTTCCGCGATGCATATGAGTGGGTACACAAATGTCAGTTGTGTCAGCAATTTTTTGGCAAGGCAAAGTTGGCAGCCGCTCCTCTCAGGCCAGTTGTTATAGATGCTCCATTCCAGCAATGGGGTCTAGATTTTATTGGTCCTATCAACCCACGTTCTAGCAAGGGGCATATTTATGTCCTTATAGCCACTGATTATTTCAAAAAATGGGTTGAAGACATTCCTACCAAGCGAGCTACATCCGACGTTGTGTGTGAGTTCTTAAAGGAAAACATTGTCACACGCTTCAGAGTTCCTCGTAAAATTGTGACAGATAATGCAACATGTTTCTCATCTGAGGAGCTAATGGAGTTCTATTTTGATCACAACATTACACTATCTCATTCATCAGATTATTACCCCCAGGGTAATGGACAAGCTGAATCGTCGAACAAGAACATTGTCACAATCATCCGCAAGTTGGTTGATTCCAATCAACGAACTTGGCACAAGAGACTTTATGATGCTCTCTGGGCCGATAGAATTACTCCGAAGAGAGCCATTGGTACCTCACCCTTTATCCTCCTATATGGTACAAAAGCAATGATACCCATCACATTAGAGTTGTTTGCCTTACAGCTGGTGACCACAGTGGAAGATGGAGAATTTTCAGATCCTATCCAGAAGCGTATCCTGTACCTGACTAAGCTTCAAGAAGAAAGGGAAGAGGTAGTAGACAGAATCACTCAGCACCAGGAGCGAGTGAAGAAGATTTTTGACAAGAAAGCTCACCAATGAGATTTCGAGGTGGGAGATCAAGTCCTCTTATGGGATAAGAGACATGAGCCCAAGGGAATGCACGACAAATTTGATTCCTTGTGGCTTGGACCTTTCAAGATTCACGAGCCCGCTGGAGAGAACGCCTATATTCTCTCGCGCTTAGATGGAAGTCTCCTCCCTCTACCACACAGCGGGCAGTACCTCAAGCACTTCGTCCCTTCGGGGGTGGAGTAAGTTCTCAAAACAATCTTTGTAAATATTTTTCATTGTTTTTTGTAATGTGTTTCCCCTTTCCATGATGTTTTCGTTATGTTGTATTTCCCCTCTTCATAACAGTCCTGTTGTGTTTTAGGTGATTAATAGGGAAGTCCAACTATTAGGTGATTTCTAGGAAGTCCGGTTATAGGTGATTAGGAATTGATGTTGACTTCGATGCCCAATGGACAAAGCACTGGTCTAAGCTCAACTCCAGAGATTCTATGGTTCTCCTATGCCATAAGTATCCGCCATGGTCCCCAAACAGAGCCAATCTTAAACCCCAAAATTAAAATTTTTGCTACACTTAGATATTTTGAAGAAATCAGTAGAAGTCTTGTTAAATCAGTCAAAAAGGTCAGAATTTGGGTGTGCATGTCTTGCATGAGGGGTTTAAAAGAAAAATTTTCAATTTCTGACGATCTGGGTCTGCTAAGAGCAGCTTAATCTACAAAACCTAGATCTAAGTTTTTCATCCCTAAATTTTAGGAAAACTACTATTTTTAGAAACTTTCTAAAATTAGTAACGTTTTCTGGGTTTTTCTGGGTTTCTTTCGAAACGGATACTGGCAAATTTTTCTAAAAATAGAAACTTGGTCCGACAGGGTCCAAACTGATTTTGATTGGCTCAAATCTCACCCACATCAGACTGGTGCAGTCAGAATCTCAAAATGGTCAATTTTTCCCTACTGGGTCTATTCTGCTTTTTCATAAGCATATCTGGAGCTCTAAGGTCATCAATGGAGGTCATTCGACTGCCAGGCGTCAGTTTCAACACTTAAACATTCGACAGAAGATGAAATGATGAACATGCACAAAGAATGAGAAAGAAAATTGAAAATTCATGAAAATTTTCTAACACTGGCAAGTTTGGGCGCCCCTGTTGAAGAAAGGCGTCCACCTTTTTAGGGCATCATATGATAAAATTAGGGTTTCAAGCCTCCAGTCAAACTTCCTCAGTTTTCTGTCAGCTTCGCAGTGAATCCAATAGCACAATCAACAGATCATTCAGTCATTCGGGATTCAACGACGAATAGGGGAGATCCGCACTAAAGTCAGAACAAAAAAGTTGAAAAAGATCAAAATTTGACTAAGTGTGGGGAAGATGGGCGCCCCAGGTGAAGAAGGGCGCCCAATTTTTCAAGGGGTTTGTCAGATGAATTTGCAGATGTGTGTCTAACGAAATTTCTTCGCAGTTGATCCAGCTCTCCAACGAGATATCCTGCACGTCAATCGGAGTTTGCAGTCACTAGATAAGAGGAGCTGAAAGTAGGGTCCGACTAAGGCTGAGAACCAAGATTTGGAAGAAGACAGAGAAAATAAAAAATAAACTAAGTCTAGATAAAGTGGGCGCCCCCAGTCAAGAAGGGCGCCCAAACTTTTCGAGGCCTTAAACCCACTTTTGGGCGAAGATCGTTCCAGAAGACCCCTCTTCATATTTCGTCAACTTCGTGATGAGCATAGTCTTCAGTCAATCCGACGCCCAAAGCTCTAGATTCAATAAGATCGTCTGTAAGAGAGGAGTTTATGAAGAAATTTAAAAGTCACGAAAATGGCTATCTCTGGGTGAAATGGGCGCCCCTGGAAGGAAAAGGCTCCCATGAATTCAGAGGTCAAGATGAAGTCATTCGCCAGAGATGCCTCCAGAATATTTTTCGAAGTTTTCAAAAGTTTTCAAAATTGCAAGTGGAGAATGGCGTCCAAGTTCAAGGAGACTGAGTTTTAGGGTTTTGGAAATAAAAGCAAAGAAAGAAAAACCTAATCCAAAGCCCTAAAATCTATTTAACATCATTCTTTCATGTTTTTTTCATTATTTTTGCAGGTAGCATCCAGAGAAGAAAGTTGGAGCAGCAAGTTTGAAGAATTTTTGTGATTCAAGAATCCATCTTTGCTGGTTTTAAATCACATTTTTCAGATCAGCAAGCATAAACCCTTGCTTTTTCAAGTTTTTTGTTCTAGAAGATCAAATTTTTCAAGCAGAAGGCCAAGGTTTTCCTTTTTCAGTCATCTGGGTCTTTTTGTCTCAATCTTCTGAAGAATTTTTCAAGAACTTCATCAAGTTGCAGCAAGTGCTTTTATTTTGCATGTCAGTAAAAACCTCAGTGCATTCAAATTTTAACCATCTGGGTCCTTTCCAATCAGTATTCTGAAGAAAACCCATATCACAACTTTTTTCAAGAAAGTTCAAAATCTAGGGTTGGCTGCTTTTTCAATCAAACATCAAGGTTTTGCAAATCTAGTAATCTGGGTCCTTTTCTAATCTTGTTCTGAACAAAACCCAGATGCCAGCTTTTTTCGAGAAAAATTGAAGAAATTAGGGTTTGCTGCTTTTTTAGGCAAAATTCAAAATTTTTAAAAACGGACGATTTGGGTTGTCTTGCATCGATATTCTGAAGAAAACCCATATCTCAGAAAAATTTCTCAAAAATTTGTCCATTGGAGCACAAAAATCAGCATTCTAAAAATAGAAGTTGCTCAGAACTTGTCAGAATCAGGGTGAGTTTACAGTCATTCTTCAAGTTTTCCGAAATGGAGTACACTCCCAATGTTTTCAAGACTGAATCAACACTCTTTCACAATTACATCAAAACAGCTGAGACAGACTTGCATCATGTCAAGCCGTTGTTTGATTTACATGCCTTGGAAAGAGCAGGCAACACTTCAATCAAGAACCTGGGACATTCTGGACTCCTCGCAGCAGTGTCAATTCCTATATCAGTTTAGAGCCTTGAGTTCGTAATCGCTTGCATTAAGCATTACAACCCAGCTACTAGGGAGATCCAGTCAGCAGACGGTAGATTAATTTGCAGTCTAAAGCCTGATATGATCGAAAAGTGTTTTTCCATTCCCCCGTGGCCTGAAAGCGTGACTCTCTCAAAGGGTGAATGCGAAAGGATATGGAATATGCATAAAGATAAATATAGCAAGAAGATTGCACAGAGATGGATGAAAGAAAAACATAAAACATTGCCCAAGAATGTTGGGCGAGGGGAGTTCAAGGATGAGGTTGCCATCATCATCACTTTGCTCAACAGGGTCACTGGCTCAGAAGATGCCACCAAGTTCCAACCTTGGATGTTTTATGCCATACCTCACATCATGAAGAAGACCAAATTCTATGATTGGCCTACTTTGATTAGTGACTGCCTACATCAGCAAATAACAAAATACTTCCAGTTTCATGTATTCCACATGGTGTCATACCTAATCTACCTCGTGGCCTATCAAGGTCAATTCAGAGGGTTGAACACTGAGGGATCGTTGAGTGTACAACACATATATAACTACTATCCCCAGTTGGAATTCACAAAGTCGTTGTACCACTACAAAAGGGTGAACGAGGCCTTCTTGATGTACACAGTGCGGGACTTAGACAACGAATTGCACATCCACATCTCTTCAGTTGCCAGGGCAGCAATGGCGGAATGGGCGGATTGGTTTATACAGTTTCCTACCTTTACCTATCTCAGGGTCTATGGTTATTCAGGTGCCCCGCTCATGTTGCCAAGGTATCCGTCAGATGAGGTCATCTTCATGGAGTTCTTGAGGCAGGCTCACGGTGTCCACACAGTCTTGAGGAATAGAAAGAAACCCTCTCTTCACTTTCCATTAGGGTTGGGTATTTATACATGCAGGACTGTTGCAGATGCCAGGACAATAGGAGAAGAGTTAGATAAATTCAGCCTCAAGTCCTACAGTGACAGGAAATCATTTGATCCTCATGGTGTCTACGCTAGCCGATTAGAGAAGAACTATGATCACATAGCCGCACTTGAAGATTTTGGGCTAACTGTGCAAATGAGTTTGAAGTGCGAAGGCGTAGTTTCAGCAGGCTCACTCTCCATCAGATGAAAGACTGCTTAAATGAAGATATAGAAGGGCTATCAGATGATGATGAAGATGTGCTTCTCCCGATATACACTCAGAAGCGAATCGAGGATCAGCCTCTTCCGCAAGTTAACTGGGCAAACAAGGAATCTCTTTCAGTTGAAGACAGAACAAGACAAGTCCTTGAGCATAGTAAGGTTTTCTTAGTGTTTAAAAGGAAGAACTCCATTCTAGTAGCAAAGCTGCCAAGGATAATTCCCTCTTCTTCCAGAGCACAGTTGAAGGGAAAGGGTAAAAGTCAGTCTCAAGATGGTGTCAAAGGTAGTAGATCAAATAAAAATGTAAAAAGAAGGTTGGATTTCTCAGGCATAGTCATACAGGAGCAGCCTACAGTTGATTCAGAAACTCCTCCTAACGAGCTTGTATCTCAGAATGAAGCAGAGGAGCCACCTTCAACATATATTTCTGTACCTTTGACATGTTCTACACCGATTCACATTGATCTTGATATTGAAGATGATGAAGAGATTATAGCAGCACCTCCTGAGGAAGTTAGTAAAGATACTACTGTGTCTTGGCTTGAGAACTCCTTAGGAAGGGTTAGGAGAAGGCCTTCTTATCAAGTGAGTGTTGATGATCTCGATAACATCTATCAGGAACCTCCTAAGAAGAAGGCAAAGAAGCAAGTTCACTTTGATAGGAATCCTGATAAAGAGATAGTCATGGAGACTGCAGTGCCCCCAGAAGATAAGAATAGCGATGAGGTAAATATGGATGATTTCTTCATGGTCAAGGCTAATCTCGGTAGAAATAGCAGACATGCAGATTTGAGTCTCTCCAAAGTTGTATCTGAAAACCTTCAAGAAAGAGTGCTTAAAGATGGAGAAGACAAGGCAGCCCTCAAGGCTGAAAATCAGCAGCTCGGGCTTTTCATTTCTAACCTTGTCCATGGTTCTTCACAAGCAACCCAGTTGTTGCCCTAGGTCTTGGAGACACCAGTTGATCACCATCATTTAAGACAACTGGTCATTTGTGGGAAAGAGACTCAGGAGTGGATCGAGAGCTTCATTGTCAGAGGAAAGGAGATTTTGACACAGATGTTCCAGTTAAGAGAAAACGCTCATGAGCTACGTCAAGGCATCCAAGGGTTTGAACAGACACTGGCTGAAGTAAAACTGAGACATGAGATTATCATTGTTGATTTAGACACGGCTTACAGTTCAACAGTTTCAAGAGAACACAAGAGACAAATCCTTGCCTGGAGAGAGCGTCATATTTTCAAAGTTAAAACCTATGAGAGTATATCTGAAGAATTCATCGCCTACAGACAAAGGGTGGTTGAAGCTCTTCTTTTCATCAACGAATTCGTTATAGAAATCCCTTCTCAGTACAGTCTTGAAGATGGTTCCTACGTCGGGCTTGAGGAAGTGCAAAATCAGTTCCAGAGTGTTGTTCATAGTTGCAGTCCAGTTGGCAGAAGGATAGGTCATATTTCAGTGATGTCAACAAAGTTTGAGAAAGCGGCCAATGAGGTCGAAGATTTCCTGAGATCTATTGCAGATGCTGAAGATATTCTTGAAAAGCGATGCTTTGTTGTTGATGGCATAGATGCACCGAACTGGGACACAATCTCTAACTTCCTAGCGGATGTGATCGAGCTTTAAAGCAGCCTCCTTCTAGAAGCTTTCTTTCCCACTTTCTTTCTATTCTTGGAATAATCATTATCCATTCTTTGAGGATAGAAAGAAGATAAGATGTAATAGTTGGCGTTTCCCGCTTTTTCTGCTTTCTTAGGGTTTTAGTTGTTATCTTCTTTCTTGATTTAGTAATAAAGCTTGCTTGTTGAGCAAGCCCTAGATTGTGAAAGCAAGGAGATTTTAGGGTTCCCTACTCCTCTGCTTCTCTATAAATAAGAGTCTTTGCTCATTTAGTTTCTTTAACCGTGCTAGTGAGAACAAAACGCTGAGCCTATTGTGCCTTCTATTTGTTGCTCAAGTATTGTTCATTTGTGTTGTGATAAGCAAATTATTGAGCCTCTTTAGGCAACAAGGAGTTAGTGTGATTGTTGTTTTCTATTGTGTTAAGAATAAGTTTGCAAGCCTCTTTAGCTGCAATTTCTTGTTCAAGGCATGTTAGAAGTGAGCTTTGTTTCTGAGATTTTAGTAATAAAATCATGAGCCTCTTTTTCCTTGGTCCAAAATCTCAGATTTCCGTTATCTATGTTCTACTTTTATGATCTTTATTTCAGCTTGCAGTGAAGTGTGTAGGTGTTCGTTGAAAGAGAGATTATTGAAGTATTTTTTGTCAGAAAATCTACCTTGTTAATTTCTAACTTCTCTTGCTATGCTATTACTTGAGAGGTTAGGATCGTCTTTAGTTTAAGTTAGTCGTAGTTGAACTTCTTATATCAGAAAATCTCAGTTGCGGCGTTTGTGTTTAAAAAACCTTGTACTCTAAGCTAATAAAAAAGATAGGCCCAAAAAACTGTTGGCGTTTAAATTCGCACCTCTGGAATGTGGATTTGAAAACGGACAGCTATGCACAAATAAACTACTCTTCAAATTAGGAGGGGAAGCTCCCTCTTGCTGATGGTGTTTGAAAGAAAGTAAACTAAAACTAAGTTGCCTATCTTTTTGATCAGCTTAGAGCACAAGGTTTTTTAAACACAAACGCCGCAGCTGAGATTTTCTGATATAAGAAGTTCAACTACAACTAACTTAAACTAAAGACGTTCCTAACCTCTCAAGTAATAGCAGAGCAAGAGAAGTTAGAAATTAACAATGTATATTTTCTGACAAAAAATACTTCAATAATCTCTCTTTCAATGAACACCTACACACTTCACTGCAAGCTGAAATAAAGATCATAAAAGTAGAACATAGATAACTGAAATCTGAGATTTTGGACCAAGGAAAAAGAGGCTCATGATTTTATTACTCAAATCTCTGAAACAAAGCTCACTTCTAACATGCCTTGAACAAGAAATTGCAGCTAAAGAGGCTTGCAAACTTATTCTTAACACAATAGAAAACAACAATCACAATAACTCCTTGTTGGCTAAAGAGGCTCAACAATTTGCTTATCACAACACAAATGAACAATACTTGAGAAACAAATAGAAGGCACAATAGGCTCATCATTTTTTTCTCACTAGCACGGTTAAAGAAACTAAATGAGCAAAGGCTCTTATTTATAGAGAAGCAGAGGAGTAGGGAACCCTAAAATCTCCTTGCTTTCACAATCTAGGGCTTGCTCAACAAGCAAGCTTTATTACTAAATCTAGAAAGAAGATAACAACTAAAACCCTAAGAAAGCAGAAAAAGCGGGAAACGCCAACTATTACATCTTATCTTCTTTGTATCCTCAAAGAATGGATAAGGATTATTCCAAGAATAGAAAGAAAGTGGGAAAGAAAGCTTCTAGAAGAAAGTTGCTTTAAAGCTTGATCACATCCGCTAGGAAGTTAGAGATTGTGTCCCGGTTCGGTGCATCTATGTGATCAATAGCAAAGCACCAGTTTTCAAGAATATCTTCAGCATCTACAATAGATCTCAGGAAATCTTCGACATCATTGGCCGCTTTCTCAAAATTTGTTGACATCACTGAAATATGACCTATCCTTCCGCCAACTGGACTGCAACTGTGAACAACACTCTAGAACCGATTTTGCACTTCCTCAAGCCCGACGTAGGAACCATCTTCAAGACTGTACTGAGAAGGGATTTCTATAACGAATTCGCTGATGAAAAGAAGAGCTTCAACCACCCTTTTTCTGTAGGCGATAAATTCTTCAGATATCCTCTCATAGGTTTTAACTTTGAAAACATGACGCTCTCTCCAGGCAAGGATTTGTCTCTTGTGTTCTCTTGAAACTGCTGAACTGTAAACCGTGTCTAAATCAGCAATGATAATCTCATGTCTCAGTTTTACTTCAGCCAGTGTCTATTAAAACCCTTGGATGCCTTGACGTAGCTCATGAGCGTTTTCTCTTAACTGGAACATCTGTGTCAAAATCTCCTTTCCTCTAACAATGAAGCTCTCGATCCATTCCTGAGTCTCTTTCCCACAAATGACCAGCTATCTTAACTGATGGTGATCAACTGGTGTCTCCAAGACCTGGGGCAGCAACTGGGTTGCTTGTGAAGAACCATGGACAAGGTTAGAAATGAAAAGCCTGAGCTGCTGATTTTCAGCCTTGAGGGCTGCCTTGTCTTCTCCATCTTTAAGCACTCTTTCTTGAAGGTTTTCGGATACAACTTTGAAGAGACTCAAATCTGCATGTCTGGTATTTCTACCGAGATTAGCCTTGTCCATAATGAAATCATCCATATTTACCTCATCCCTATTCTTATCTTCTGGGGGCACTGCAGTCTCCATGACTATCTCTTTATTAGGATTCCTATCAAAGTCAACTTGCTTCTTTGCCTTCTTCTTAGGAGGTTCTTGATAGATGTTATCGAGATCATCAACACTCACTTGATATGAAGGCCTTCTCCTAACCCTTCCTAAGGATTTCTCAAGCCAAGACACAGTAGTATCTTTACTAACTTCCTCAAGAGGTGCTGCTATAATCTCTTCATCATCTTCGATATCAAGATCAATGTGAATCGGTGCAGAACCTGTCAAAGGTACATAAACATGTGTTGAAGGTGGCTCCTCTGCTTCATTCTGAGATACGAGCTCGTCAGGAGGAGTTTCTGAATCAACTGTAGGCTGCTCTTGTATGACTATGCCTGAGAAATCCAACCTTCTTTTTACATTTTTATTTGATCTACTACCTTTGACACCATCTTGAGACTGACTTTTACCCTTTCCCTTCGACTGTGCTCTAGAAGAAGAGGGAATTATCCTTGGGGGCTCTGCTACTGGAATGGAGTTCTTCCTTTTAAGCACTAAGAAAACCTTACTATGCTCAAGGACTTGTCTTGTTTTGTCTTCAACTGAAAGAGATTCCTTGTTTGCCCAGTTAACTTGCGGAAGTTGTTGATCCTCGATTCGCTTCTGAGTGTATATCAGGAGAAGCACATCTTCATCATCATCTGATAGCCCTTCTATATCTTCATTTAAGCAGTCTTTCATTTGATGGAGAGTGAGCCTGCTGAAACTACGCCTTCGCACTTCAAACTCATCTGCACAGTTAGCCCAAAAATCTTCAAGTGCGGCTATGTGATCATAGTTCTTCTCTAATCGGCCAGCGTAGACACCATGAGGATCAAATGATCGCCTCTCGTTGTAGGACTTGAGGCCGAATTTATCTAACTCTTCTCCTATTGTCCTGGCATCTGCAGCAGTCCTACATGTTTAAATACCCAACCCTAATGGAAAGTGAAGAGAGGGTTTCTTTCTATTCCTCAAGACTATGTGGACACCGTGAGCTTGCCTCAAGAACTCCATGAAGATGACCTCATCTGACGGATACCTTGGCAACAAGAGTGAGGCACCTGAATAACCATAGACCCTGAGATAGGTAAAGGTAGGAAACTGTATAAACCAATCCGCCCATATGCCTCACAACCAAAAATTCTAGGATGTCTCAATGAATGCTTGTGACCCAACCATGCCTCTATAGGCATCTTATCAACAAGAGCTGATGCAGGAGACATGTTAATCGGGTAACAAGTAGTAGCAATAGCTTTAGCCCAAAACCTTTGTTCTAGACCAACACCACTCAACATACTCCTAGCCTTCTCCATCAATGTCTTGTTCATTCTTTCTACAACTCCATTCCGTTGTGGAGAATATGAAGTCTTTTATTTATGAATACCATAATATTTACATAATCTATCAAAGCCATTAGAGAAAAATTCACTGCCATTATCAGTCCTCGAACATTTTATTTTTTCAATATGCAATTCAACCATTGCTTTAAATTCTTTAAATTGACTAAAAACTTTAGATTTACTCTTTATAAAATATACCCATGTCCTTCTACTATAATTATTAATAAATGAAACATAATATGTGGATTTTCCAATTTGGTGCAGGAGCACCAGTTTGTTTTCAAGACTCCATGAGGCCTAATTGTAAAACAATGAGTAAGGAGTGTTATGGGGTAATTTAATAATGTCTCTCAAGACAATTTTGATGTGTTTATGTCATTTGATAGGTGTTTGTATAGGTAGAGTGGTCAATGTTGTCAATTGGCCAATTTTTGTCATATTTGCAAAAAAAGGTGCAAGTTGTGTTAAATGTTGCAAAATTTCTTGTAAAACAATATGAAGGGTCAAATTCATGTAAAATGAATTTTTAAGTTCATACCAGCCCATATTGGATGTATTTGAGGTCTTATAGGGTTTAGCGTGTCAAAATGTGAAAATCTTGTAAAATTGCAAAAATGCAAAGTTGGCAAAAAAGGCAAATTGAGAAGTTTAAGGGTCATGGTAGGTATAAGGTTGGTTTTGGTCGATTGGTTGGAGTTGGTTATGATTGGGAAGGAATAAATAATCCTCCTTTTCTTAGAGGAAAGGGAGGAGGAATGATATTTGAAGTTTTGTTATTGAAAAATCAATGAAAACCTCCATTTTTTTTAATTCTTATGAGAAATCTGAAGTTGCAGAGATTTGTACGACTTCATACATCAATATTTTAAGATAAAATCATTGGAATAGTTTCTCCTATGTTTCTACTTTGATTTTCAACAAGTTTCATCCAACTCCATGGAGATTTGAGTGAGTTATTGCTCATTTACTAAAAACGGGTAGAAATCTTATCTAGGGTTGGCAGAGAGCAATAAAAATTGTGTTTCTCTTGATTTATCCAATGGAATCTCCTGAAATTTGGTCTGTAGATAGTTTTGAATATATCCTTTAAGATTCCAAAATTATAGATTGTGAAAAGGTGGTCTTGGGCATATTTCATGAAGCCCTAGGTCTATAATTTATCAAAAATTTGGAAAAACACAATAAACAGAGGGTTTTGAAGAAGTTTGTCCATGGTTATAAAGTCCTTCTTGTATGTTATTGGTTTGGAATGGTTTATGGATGTATTTATAACCATCCCTTGTCAGGTTTTGGTGTTTAATCAAGTTTGTTTCCTTTGTAAGTTAACTGCCCTGTTGACACAGTCATGTTTGGAAGTCTAAATTGAGGGTTCAATGTGTGAGTTTGATGTAAAACCATGAGTACTGGTTGGGAAATGGTCTAATCATGTTGTGCAGACCTATTTATACTTTTTTGAAGTCATAACAAAGATAAATGACTTGGGAAATGTAAATTTTCTTGTTGGAGGGGTCTAAATAGGCCTAAATGCTGATTTGAACAGTCTACTTTTAGAAGTTCACATTTTTGAGTTGTCAAAGTTGGGAAATGGTTTTGAATTAGTCATTTGCTATTGTTTAATGTGTGTTGATGATTCTACAATAATTTTTATGCATTATCTTTGTTTTTGTGTCTTGAAATCAAGCATTTGTGAATGCAATTTTCCTTAAGGGATGGGTATATGAGTTGACATCCATTATTGTGAAATATGTTCCCTTTATGTTGAATTGTGAATCCTCTTGCTCTGCATCACAATTAAAGGAACATCTACATGAACAAACACATAAAAATGAATAAGATCCAATGCACCACAAGATTTATGAGAACTTGAGTAAAATTGAACAGGGTTTTTGTTTTCCATAAATGCAATACTCACAAAAAATAAATTCAAGATTACAATCAAACAACCCTTCAACAAGGTTTTTATTTTTCAAGGTTCTTATACCCTTTTCTCTAATGTGGCCAAGTCTCTAGTGCCAGAACATAGTTTTGTTTGCAAGTAACTTTGATTCAAAAGAAAGAGCACCCTTGGGTACTCAGTATCCATGACCATCTGTTGAAGATTAAATCCTCACCTCTTCCATAGACTTGCTTTTCATAGAAGTACTATTTCACTCAACAATGTATGTATCAATATTATACAATGTGCCATATATAAAAATTCTAGCAATCACCATAACACCTCTAACCATCTTACATCTTGCATTATAAAATACTACCTGTACACCTGCATCTATTAGTTTGCTCACAAATAACAATTTTTGTGTTAATCCAATGATATGTAACACACCATTAATCATTTGTATTCTACCATCATGAAACCTAATTCTAAATTTACCATGGCCAAGAACATTTAAACAAGAATCATCACCCAAGTACATCTTACCTCCATCAAATTCTTCATATTTAGATAAACCAATCTCTATTAAAGGTCTTATGGAAAGATGCACCTAAGTCAATTGACCATGCATCATACCAGGATGAGTTGCCAAAACTACAATGAATGCATCACCATCTTCCTTCTCATACTCAAAATTAGAATCAAATCTCTTCTCTTTCTTCTTCTTTTCTTCTTTGTAGTCCTTATGAATATGTCTAGGCTTGCCACAATTCCAACAAATAACTTTGGACTTTCCAAAAGATTTGGATCTCCCCTTGGACTTGGATTTGTCATGCTTCTCATTCTTCTTTCCTTTTCCCTTAGGTATTCCACAAACATTTAGGGATTCCTTGGCATTGATGGATACCTTCCTCCTTATCTCTTTAGTAAGAAAAGAACCCACCACATCTTTAGTCTTCAATATAACTAAAGTACTCCCAATAGCCATAACAAGAGAATCCCACGAATCAGGCAAAGAACAAAGCAATATTTGACATTTCTCCTCCTCATCCATTTTGACACCAACTAATTCCAATTGATCCACCAACATATTTAATGATTCCAAGTGGTCTTTAATTAATCTACCCTCTTCTATTTTCAAGGAATATAATTTATTCCTCAAGAAAATATTGTTCACTAAATATTTGGCTTGATACATCTCAGTAAGTTTCTTCCATATTTTTTTATGCAGAGGCATATTTATGGACATTGATTAAAACAGAGTCTTCCAAACACAATCTAATTAAACTCTTGGCTTTACGGTCCATAACATCATATTAAGCAATCAAAGTAGGATCTATAGACATTGAAATGTTCTCATCAACAACATCCCATAGATCTCGATCTATCAATAGATCCTCCATCTTCATCTTTCACATTTCAAAATTATTTCCAAAAAAATTATCCACCTTTGTTCTTGTTGATGAGCTTGCCATCTGAAAATTCCTACAACAAGAACACAAAGTATCTTTTGCACAAGCTCCCACTCAAATCTAGATTAGTTCAAAAAACCCAACAACCCACAACTGAAACCAAAGGTGATCAGGCTCTAATACCACTTATAAGGAAGATAAGGTAGCCAAATAATTTTCTACATTAATCTTGAGAGGAGGATAATGCAAAACTTTATAGATATTTACAACAATTATAGAAACTTAAACATAAATATCATGCATACCACAACACAGTGATTTGCATGGGGAAAACCCTTTCAGGAGAAAAACCCCACACTTTAAAATTCGTCCAATATATTATTCAAAAATCACAAAGATTACAATATACTTGTAGAGAAGACTTCTCATAGGAGTATCACCAACTAGAGATCTAGAGGCAACATGGCGGCTATCAGACTCTCAGAGTACATCAAAATACACAACTATAATACAACACCCTCATAAAATAGGGTTTCCTTTTAGGGAAAGTTAAGCCAAAACAATATCTATCGTTAGATCTAAGACCTAATGATGAATGGTCCAGATTTACAACAATAAAATATATGTAAAATTTAGCTTTTGGGGTGTTTCCCCCAAGCCCCCATTGGGGCGTGTGATCCATAGACCCTTCACGGGGGGTACCCCCCTTCCCGTGCCTCCTTGAGCTTACCTATCAATAGTAAACCTTATGTAATTGCAAGGTTGAGATACATTTTCCCAACATGATTAAAATTCCAAATTATTCAATTGTCATGCTTCTACCAAATGAAAAAACATGTATGTTACGTGATGTGATGGATTGGATGACTTTGATCTCAAGGGAGACATTGGAAACTCACTCTAAACCCTCATCCCCACCTCAACTTTCAACGGGTGGTAGAAAGACTTCAAACAATCTACAAGAAAGAAAGAAAGGAAGAAGAATAATTGAAAGGAGATAGAGGAGTTATAAGATCCTCCATTAGATGGGGTTTTAAAAATGAACTTCAATAAGGAATCCAAGGGTAACCCAAGTAAAGGAAGTGGATGGCGATGAGTCCAAATAATGGCTCAATTTTGACAGGTTTTATCATATATTTGTTGTTGTTACTATGGACTTTAGTACCTAGTTATTGACACTCTCTATGTTATTTCCCTAAATTTATAAACCTTGGGCATGAACTTATCCTTGTGAATTTTGATAGTATTAACCTTATATGTGATATATCTATATTGATTTTAGATGTGATTGAATGAATGATAGATATGCAATTGTTTTGTGCATGCTAATGTCATTATGCAGGTTCACATTAAGATGCAGATATAAATGAAGCTTGCAAAGTGGAAGAACTTTATGCCAGTTGGCCGGTTGCTAAAGAAGTCAAAAAGATGGTCATTAAAGAGGTCAATGGGGGGAAACTCCCAGCTCACATGGAAGTTGTAACTTACCTTTAAGTGATCATATCTATTAGTTGAGAAAATCTAGGAGGTGTTGTGCTAGATCCTCATTGAGACAAGTCAGCTTTGACTAAATCTAGTGCATGCATAACTTCCTCCCTCTTTTCATGATTTCAATAAATGGCATCCTCATATTCTATTGGAATCGACTACCTAGTTAGTTAGGGTTAATTAGAAGCTTTTTCCCTATAAATAATGGTTAGATGCCCCTTTTCACAAGGTTGGATGTTCTAAGATTGCACTTGCATTTTAGTTTCAAATAATACAGTCATATTGATGATATGATGTAATCATGTTTTCAATGAATAAAATGATATTTTGATTTGCTACACCTGAGTTAGCTTAGGGAAGACTCATTCAAGGGGGGCCACTTGGTGAGAATTCCATCCATTTAGTTTAATATTTATTTTCATGTTCAGTAATTAGTTTCAATCTCAGTAGTTGTCTGTTCTTGTAGCCATTGGAACTTTGTTCTATGACTGTTCCTGCAGCCAAGGCAAACAGAGTAACTTCCTATCCATTTTTTGAGATTTCTATTTTTGTCATCCATTTCAGTCCAATTGTTGATGCTCAGTGTAGTTTTTGATTCATGCTCAGTACTTATGTCAATTTCTTTTCAGCATTTTATTTTCAGTACGGTTTCCTTTTTAGTTATAGGATAAGGATGACTACAGTTGAGCCCTAGTGCACAGAAAGTGTTGACCCACTTCAAGTTCACGTCCTTGGGTTGACAATGAAATGAACCTTCATGATGAGCAAGATAACTACTTAGTGCAGATATTTAATCTCTAAGCTACAACTTTGAGGGCTTAGTTATTGAACCATTAGAGGATGCCAACATTTTTGGTGCCATTGTTGGGGATGGTGTCAAACTAGGAAGTTCTTTGGAGTCATTTCTAGTTTCTTTCTTGTTTTAGTATCTTTGAAGTTTGTTCTTAGCATACCCTTAATTTGAGGAAAGTAATGATCTTCTATTCTTTCACCAATTCTTTGTGTGAGTTAGCTAATACTGAGTTAATACCGCATGCATAGAGGCAGGAGAAGAGATGCTCATGGGAGATTCCTTCCTAATGACCCTAATCCTGATAACCAACTAGTTGAGTTTCAAAATCTACCAAGAGATGAAGAAGAAGAGGAGGAAAATCCTTTTGTTGATGCATTTCCCAATTTGACCAGTTCTAAAACTTCCTCTGAAGAGCAAGCTGCCCAAAACATGATTGAGAATCCATTTGCTTTGGCACTCCATCAAGCAAATATGGTTGGTGCAAATCCAAATAGACCTAACCAACCATCTTTTCCATTTCCTATCACCCACCAGAATGAAGTTGATAATCTCAAGAACATCTCCACTTCAATTCTTCCTAAGTTCTATGGGCTTGTAACAGAAGACCTTGACACTTTCTTGCTTGAGTTTGATATCCTCTACAGAAGCTATGACTATACTACTGATGCTCATAGGCTTAAATTGTTTCCTACCACCTTGAAAGAAGTTGCATTAAGATGGTTTATGAGCTTAGGTGGGAATACTGTAGAGACTTGGGATGATATGGAAACAAATTTTCTTGAGAAGTATACAGAATATTGTAGGGGCAGTGATATGAGAGGAGATGATATCTTCAAGATGCAATAGAAGGAAGATGAAAGTTTGGAGGACTAAATTTCAAGGTTCCTATTTTGTCTGCAGAAATCTCCACATCATGCACTCAATGAAGAGTCTCAAAAGTTGTTCTTCCTTAGAGGGATCAATAAAAACTGTATTGATGCTCTGGACCTTATAAGAGGAGGATATATCAACGAAGTTCCCTATCATGATATTAAGAAGATATGTCAGAATTATTCCAGGGCATCTCTAAAGAAAGGAAGAGGTTACCAATCCTCTATGGGTAAATCCTCCACTAATGGAGTTTCAAGGATGGAAATCACTCATTTGCTGGAAAATTTCAAGTAGGATATCATAAAAAATACGGCTACTCAGCTACTCACTCTTCAAGCAAAGAAGAAAGAAGAAGAGGCGGAAGCAACGTTGGAAGAATAATGTCCTCATTGCAGGAAAAAGGACTGTAGATGCAAAATGGTAGCTAACATTGACAGCAAGAAAATTCCACCAAAATTCAAGCCAATTCAGGTTGATGATGATTAGGTTTTCTACATTGCACAAAGGAGACCATGGGCCCCAAGACAAGGTATGCCACCAGATCCATTATCTTTTAGTGGACCTTATTTCAATTCTTATGCATCTGGTAATCAATGGAAACTCCCATACCCATCCAACTATGGAGGCTATCCACCTCAGCCTTGGAACAACCCTCCAAATACTTGGCCCAATTACCAAAATTCTCCACCTCAGTGGTAGCAATTCTAGGGGAATTGGCAGCAACCTCCAAGAAACTATTAGTAGACATCCCAATGGGGGAGGACAACAATGGCCAAGCCAGGAAACTAGTTATATGCAACCACCTCCACAGCCTTAGCATCCTACCATAATGCTTCCTCCTACAAGCTCAAATTCTAGCACACCTAGACCTACTCAGTTACCAGCTCAACCCACACCTAACCCAAATAACAAACCATGACAACAACTTGTCTACTCTACAGATCCCAATCAATTTCTTGCATATGCTATGAGTGTGAGTGATATTCATGTGCATTCAAGAACCACTTTTCCATCTCCTTCCACTCCTATCATAATAAAGATTCCTATGGAAGAAGAGAAGCATCAAAATCTATCTAATATCCATGCTCAGTCAAATGTGCCCAAGAATCCTAAACCAGTTCAGCAGTCTGACCAAGACCCACCATTTATTCAAAGGTTATAAGTTGTTAAACAAAAGGAAGAGAAGGAAGAAACAACCTTTGATATTCTGGATCAGTTGAAACACATATGTGTTTAGATACCTTTGTTCCAAACCATAAAATATGTCCCTATATATAGTAAAGAAATCAAGGAAGAATGTATCAAAAAGTCAGGGAGGAAAAAGAAAGACCCCACTACCGTTCATGTGGTGGGACAGTTGGCAAATATCATACTTGGGAAAGTCACTATTTCTAAATATATTGACCCAGGAAGTCTTGTGGTAGGAGTCATTATAAATGTAATCCAAGTAAAGAATTCTCTAATAGACTTGGGAGCAGCAATCAATGTTATGACTAAGGATATCCTGCAGCAACTGAATGCTGCAAATATGAGGCCTACTCCTATTGTCTTGCAACTATCTTGCAGCTTGCTGATAGTTCCACTGTCAAACCAGATGGTATAGTAGAAGACCTTGTTGTTACTCTAGACTCTTGGGAATATCCAACAGATTTCATGATCATTTCCCCTAAAGCTACATTAGGAGGGTATCCCATTATTTTGGGTAGGTTGTGGTTAGCTACAATAGATGCTTACATTGGATGTCAGTCATGGGACATGACTATTTTTTATGGGAGAAGCACTAAAAAGTTTGTTCTCTATCCTCCTGCTCAACTATCCCATGATATGGACACCCCATATTGCCACATGTTGGAGAAGAGGCCAAGGAGGTCAATTTAGTGGCACAACTCATGATGATAGGCATAAGTCCTCTTATGTAGCTTTAGGAAGAAGATGAAATATTATCCCATATAATTCAGAACCATTGCAAAGTGCATGAAGAATCATCCACTTATGAATTTGATTTTGCATGTCCATTGTAGACACTTCTGCCCATTCCTCCTACATCTAAATTTCCTACAGCAACCGATATGCTTCATACATTGTTACCACATGAACTAAAAATGCCAAGAATTTGTGAAAAAACTATGATTGAGTTGACCACACAAGTGTAAGTTTCAAAAGGGAAACATTGAATATTAACAACAAGCTGAGTCAAGAGCAACGGTTGTCCCTGACAAACCTCTTGAAGTTGCATCAATATGCATTCGTATGGGATTACTATGACATGAAAGGATTGGATCCCAAGTTTTGTACTCATAGGATCTACACTAGAGATGACTACACACTAGTAAGGCAACCACAAAGGAGAATCAACCCTGCATTGAGGGATATTGTAAAAGGGTAACTACAAAAGTTATTGGATGCAGGATTTATCTACCCTATCTCAGAAAGCCAATGGGTTTCCCCTTTGGTAATTGTGCCTAAAAAGGGAGGTAAATGGAGAGTTTTTGTTGACTATAGAGAACTAAACTTTTCCAACAAAAAGGATCATTTTCCCCTTCCTTTCATAGACCAAGTGTTGGATTCACTTGCAGGTAAGCAATATTTTTCCTTCCTAGATGGATTCAGTGGTTATAATCAGATACAGATTGCACTTGAAGATTAGGAAAAGACAACTTTTACCTATCCTTGGGGGACTTATTCCTATTCAATACTCCCATTTGGTTTATGTATTGCACCTGCAACCTTTCAAAGAGCAGTTATTAGTATATTCTTAGATATCTTACATGATTGTATGGAGATCTACATGGATGATTTTACTACTTATGGTGTTGATTTTGTAGAAGCAATAGAAAACCTAAGAAAAGTTTTACAAAGATGTGAGGACCATAATCTATCCTTGAACAATGAGAAATGCTTTATGGTGTCCTTGGCCATTATATCTCTCATAAAGGAATTCAAGTGGACCCAACCAAGATTGAGGTAATTACCAACCTTCCTATTCTTGTCAAGCAAAAAGATGTTAGAAGTTTCCTAAGACATACATGATACTATAGGCACTTCATAAAAGATTTCAGTAGGGTGGCAACACCACTTTATAATATTCTAACTAAAGATGTTGAGTTCCAGTGGACAGAGGATTGTGACAAAGCATTCTCTAATTTAAAAACATCCTTAACCCATTCCCCTATGTTTAAAGGCCCTAATTGGGAACTCCCTTTCCATATTCACACAGATGCATCTGATTGTGCTATAGGGGTTGTCTTGGGATAAAAAGAGGGAGCAATTGAGAATGCAATCTACTTTGTCGGCAAGAACCTACAAGGATTTGAGTTTAACTACACAGTGACAGAGAAGGAGATGTTGGCATTCATTTATGCTCTCAACAAGTTTATTCATTACATAATAGGATATCAAATCTTTTTCCATACAAACCATGCATCCATAAGATATCTTATGAATAAGCCCTTGATTTCAAGTAGGCTAGCAAGGCAGTTGTTGTTAATGTAGGAATTTGATATCACCATTGTAGACAAACCAGGTAAGGAAAATCTTGTGGAAAATTTTCTCTCCAGATTGACTACCTCAGAGGACACTCAAGTCATTGATGACTCTTTTCCTTATGAACATTTGTTCTCCATTAGTGTGCACACACCTTTGTATGCAGATATAGCCAATTATCTAGTTACAGGGAGAGTTCCTCCTCATTTCTCTCCAAAAGAGCGAAGGGTTATCATTGAGAAAGCTTTCCCATTCTCATGGATTGCCGGATGTTTATTCTATAATGGACTAGATCATGTGATGAGGAGATGTGTAAGAGAGGATGAAACCTATGATATCCTACATGCATGTCATAATGAACCCTATGGAATGCACTTTACAGCTAAGAGAACAATCATGAAGATTCTTAATACAGGGTATTACTGGCCCACACTTCATAAGGATGCAGGAAAGTACACTAGGAAGTGTGATAGATTTCAGAGGATGGGTCAGCCAACTAAATCAGATGAGATGCCTCTATACCCTCAAGTAGTCATCACACCATTTGATAAATGGGGACTTGATTTTGTAGGTCCAATTGATCCACCATCAAATGACAAATCTTACATCTTGGTTTACATTGACTATGTGACTAAGTGGGTTGAGGTCAAAGCTATGAAACATTCCAAAGACAATAAAGTTACATAATTCCTCTATGAGGAAATATTCATGCACTATGGAGTTCCTAGAGAAATAGTGATAGATCAAGGGGCTCAATTTACATCAACTCTTGTCACAACATTGGTCAATGAATATAGTGTAAGGCATAGGAAATCTACACCCTATCACCCTCAAGCCAATGGCCAGTCTGAGGTCACAAATAGGGAAATAAAGGCTATTTTGACCAAAATAGTGGGAATTCACAAAAAAGATTGGGCAAATAGGTTGTTAGAAGTTGTTTGGGCTTATAGAACCACTTGGAAAACAACCACTGGTTTTACTCCTTTTGAATTATTATATGAAAAAACAACCATGATGCCTGTAGAGTTTGAACATAGAACTCTTAGAATAGCACTAGACCTTGGGATAGACATATGTGAGGCACAAAAGGATAGGATCATGCAAATGAATTCCTTAGATAAGATGAGAAAGTCAGCTCTTCATCATGCTAAGATGGTGCAAAATTAGAGAATTAGATGGCATGACAAATACATAAAGGAAAAAAGTTCCAGCTAGGTGACTGGGCACTTCTTTATGATTCCAGGTATAAAGACAATGCAGGCAAACTGTAAACTAGGTGGTTGGGACCATATGAAGTTGCAGAGGTCTTCTCCAATGGTTTTGTTCAACTCACAATGATTGATCCTATCAGATTCAAGCTCCTGGTCAATGGTCATCGTCTCAGGTTATACCATAAACCAGATTCCAAACAAGAATTCATGCAACAATTTATTGAACAACAGACCTCTGAAGTTCCTGTAGCCGAAGGAAGTGGACCTAGTGTCCATCCTTCTGACTAGTCAAGGTACGCATGAAATCATAATAAGTATTTCTACTTTTTGTCAGAATTAACTTCTCCATCAATAAATTTATCCGCCCATCCATCTCCATCGTTTCTCTCTCTTCCATAACTCCACCATCACTTCACTCCATATTCACTTCATTTAATAAGCTCAGTTGTACTTTTAAAGTAACTTGTACTTCCTTCCAAATTCTTTGCCAATGACACTCCAAATTTTTAGGTACATGCATAACAACTTGATGTATCTTAATTATCTTAAATGCATTCGTATAATTACTATATGTTAATATTGATATTTCACATAGCACATATTATTACTTTTCCCTATCACATCCTAATTACATCCCAGCCTATACAGACATATGCTTTAATTTAGGTTGGGGGGAGTGTGAATCCACGTTTCCATGTGTCATACATGTCATTCATGTGCTAGCATGGCAACAAATTTGAAATGAGAAAATTTGAAATGATATAGTTGAAATGATGGCTTGCATGTATGATATGACACTAGCCACTGCCATTTTATTTGATGATGTCCCTCCTTTATGTCTTCCTTATTGCCTTAGTCATATTCATAATTCCACCAAAAAGGTAAATTGAAGAGTCATACGACATTGGTGTTAGCACTGAAGAGGAGTTGCAGGAAGTAGAAAGAAATTGGGTTTTCAGAAGAAGGATTGCAAGAAAAAAAATTGCAGAGGTGTTTTCCAGACTGTGAGTAGAAGTAATGGGAGGTCAGTTGATCAAAAATGAACCTACAGTCCATTAGGTGATACTATAGGATGCACTCTCTCTGGTTGAATTCAGAAATTATGGATGGTTAGATTACTTTCTAAAACTAGATAGTTTCAATGAGGACATTTCTTTGGAATTTGCACAAACCTTTTTGTTGGTAAGGCAACGGTGAAAGGGCTAGAAGTTATAGCCATTGAAGAGAGAATTGTTGAAGTAACGGGTTTGCCTACTAAAGGTGATCCCTACCCTGCTTCTAGGGATGCTAGATCAGATAGGGCATAATTCACCAAGTCTAGTGATTCTCCGCTTGTTGTAGACAAACAAGGAACAAGGAGAACTTCTCTACCATAAAAATTGAAACAAGTTGTCTATATTATCAAATATATTACCTATGAGGGTTGCCAATCATGTCTTCATTCTATACATTTCAAGCTTTTGAACCATGTGAGACATGGCAGGAGGATGAACGTGCCAAAAATTTTGTACAACCTTCTTGCAATCATGGTAGTTGAAATGCAGAAAGGTAGGGAAAAAATTGTTTCCCATCACTATTTGATTAAATTGTTAGTAGAAAAATATTTGCAAGAAGTGTCTGGTATGTCATGGGAAGAATTTTTGAACACTAATAAATTCATATTAGAAAATGTGGGTCCTAGAGGTCAGCCCCAAGCTCGTAGGGTTAGTAGGGGTGCGAGGGTTACTAAAACCACTCCTAGAGCTTCAACTTCTGGCACAAACCCTCCTACAGTAGAATTAGCAGTAGAAATTGGCTCCTCTAAATCGAAGTATTCAGATGAAGAAAGTTCATCCTCAAACCCTAATGTCAATGTCCTCCCTAAAACTCCAATTCGCACTAGGGATGCCATTCGAAAGGAGGAAGCACAAATGAGAGAGGAAGAAATTAGAAAAGGGAAGGCTAAGAAGTAGAAACTAGAAAAAGTAAAACCTAGCCCTAGGAAATGGAAAGCTAAATACATTGGTCATCCTGCAACCGCTGAGAAACATAAAATGCCTCCAAAGAAATCAAAACTAGCTGATCCAGCTACTGATATGCCTCCAAAAAGGAGCCCTAGACTTAGAAGGACACCTAGGAAGGAGACAAAAGCTCCTAAGGGGTAGGTAAATATAGAAGTGGAAGAAGATTCTGAGGAACAAGCAAACATAAGATTGACACAACTTGTTGTTCTTGCAGAGCAGGTTGAAAATCAAGAACCACTGCAACCAGAGCAAGATGAAAATCAGGAACCACTACAACTGGAGCAATTTGAACAACATGAACCGGTGCAAGGAAAGATCCTAGTAGGAAAACACAAACTTCCTACTTTTTCTTAGGCATTAGTAGCCCTAGACTTATGGAATGAAAAGAAAAAGAAAGAGGAAGAGTGGAATAAAGAGAAACTCAAGCTACAAGAAGTCAAAAAGAAAATGCAGAAATTGAAGAGAAGAATGCATGGATTACTGCATTAAAGGACAAGGTAGACAATGTGGTGGCTCTAGTACCATAAATGATGGCATGCAGATTTCCCCCAAGAGTATATACACTACATTTAAAGGAGCGCCATCTTTCTTTCAAGCTGTCAAGGGTCATTTCTGGTTTAAACCCTCCATTGAAACACCACAGGAATTTTTCCAAGCCTACCAATCCTCTCCTCTTGAAGTTAAAAATTTGTTGTGTGAATTGTACTTGCATAATTATGATGTTCCTAATGACCATGATTGGAATCCATTATTATACATTGGGGATATTCACTTGAGGGCATTCATGTCAAGGATCCAAAATGAAATCAGCTGGGGGAAACAATTTAAAACATACAGAGAAAGAGAATTACATACCCCCTTGTCTCTAAGAGCTGAATCAAGTAACCCTTCAATCATTTACTATGCATGGCACATAATTCTTTATAATCTAGAGTACAAAAATAAGATCATGCCTACTAGGGAGGAAGCATACCAGGAATACGAGCAGATAGCTACTGCTATAGGAAAAATAGTGTTGGGGTATATATCACAGAGATGGAATGATCTTCCAGATCAGTTGAAACAAGTTGAACCCCATTCCGTGTAGAATTACTATGTAGCTTGCAAAAGAAGCATTAGATACATGCATCTTGGGAGGAAGAGGCAACACTATTGGCTTCCATTGATATTTCAACCACCCATCATGTTGTGGCCAGTACCAAATTACATAAACTATCAGTATGATGTAGATACAAAAAGGACAAGGTGGAGTAGATTGGAAAGCAAGCAGGGGTTCTACTGGGATCCAAATTCAAATACTGCAGAGACTGATCAAGGACAAGCAGCAATTGGTGACTTTAGAGCTTTGGCAAGGCAAATGAATAGAGTTCCCTCTGTTGGAGGACCAACAGATCATTAGGTTGGGGGGAGATGATGATTCCAAATAATGGCTCAATTTTGATAAGGTTTATCATATATTTTTTGTTGTTACTATGGACTTTAGCACTTGGTTATTGACACTCTCTATGTTATTTCCCTAAATTTATAAACCTTGGGCATGAACTTATCCTTGTGAATTTTGACAGTATTAACCTGCTATGTGAAATATCTATATTGATTTTAAATGTGATTGAATGAATGATATTCTAAGGTGATTATAGATATGCAATAGTTTTGTACACGCTAATGTCATTTTGCAGGTTCACATTAAGATGTAAATATAAATGAAGCTTGCAAAGTGGAAGAAGTTCATGCCAGCTAGGTAGTTGTTAAAGGAGTCAAAAAGATGGTCATTAAAGAGGTCAATGGGGGGAAACTCCCAGCTCATGTGGAAGTTGTAACTTACCTTTAAATGATCATGTTTGTTAATTGACCAAATCTAGGAGGTGTTGTTGTGCTGGATCCTTGTTGAGGCAAGTCTGCTTTGACTAAATCTGGTGCATGCATAACTTCCTCCCTCTTTTCATGCTTTCAATAAATGACATCCTCATATTCTGTTGGAGTCGACTACCTAGTTAGTTAGGGTTAATTAGAAGTTTTTTCCCTATAAATAATGGTTAGATGCCCCTTTTCACAAGGTTGGATGTTCTGAGATTGTACTTGCATTTTAAATTTCAAATAATATAGTCATATTGATGATATGATGTAGTCATGTTTTCAATGAATAAAATGATATTTTGATTTGTTGCACTTGAGTTAGTTTAGGGAAGACTCATTCAAGGGGGGGCACTTGGTTAGAATTCCATCCATTTAGTTTAATAGTTATTTTCATGTTCAGTAATTAGTTTCGGTCTCAGCAATTGTCTGTTCCTGCAGCCATTGGAACTGTGTTCTGTGACTGTTCCTACAGCCAAGGCGAATAGAGTAACTTCATGTTCATTTGCTGAGATTTCTATTTCTATCATTCATTTTAGTCCAGTTGTTGATGTTCAATGTAGTTATCGATTCATGCTCAATACTTATGTCAATTTCTTTTCAACATTTTATTTTTAGTACTGTTTCCTTTTTAGTTATAGGATAAGGATGACTATAGTTGAGTCCTAATGCACAGATAGTGCTAACCCATTTCAAGTTCACATCCTTGGGTTGACAATGAAATGAACCTTCATGATGAGCAAGATAACTACTTAGTGCATATATTTAATCTCTAAGTTACAACTTTGAGGGCTTAGTTATTGAACCATTAGAGGAGGACAACATATGGATTGTGCTAAGTGATGTTAATAGAAACTTTATATATGACATTATTTATGTTCTTTAGCAAGAGAACTAAATATGAGAATAACGAGGAGACACTAATTAGTAGGAATGGGAACATAGGCTTCTTATTTTTATAAGTAATTGATAATGGAGGGTGATTCCTAATAGTTATAAATACATTTTTATTACCAATTGGAAATTTAACCACTTTATGGAAGAAGCACATGGTTCCCTAAAAAAAATTGTTTGAAATAATATTTAATCACTATAGGTGAAGTGCAAATGCAACAATTCACTATTTAGCTAATAAGGATACAATGCAAGATCCTCTTATGGCTTAGTACAATTCTCATGGAAATACTTGTCCTAAATTGGGTAGATATATTCATTTTCATCCTCATTTTTTTTTTCTCTAGGAGGAGCATGATAAGGCTCCATTTCCTTCTAATTCCAAGAAATTTATTAGTGGGGGAGTTTATTTAGGCATTTAATTCTTTATATTTAAGGATATTTCATGTGTAGTTCTTGATGGATTAGCAATTAAGAGAAAAAGGTTGTTGTAATTGATTGGAGCCTTGTTTGGCTTTGGTATGGGGAAAATTATAATATAGTATGCATGAGAATTTAAAGTGCCTTTGGAATTCATGAAGGTGGCCTCTATATAGAGATATATATGTGTTTTTTTTGTAATGTGAGTTTAGATTAGGCTTTCCTAGATGTTTGTATTGCAAGTTGGTATCTTCCTATGTTTAGTGGGTATGGTGAGCAAAATGTGGATAAATACAAGTCTCAAATTTAGTGGTTGAGTGTTAGTTGGGATCACTTCAAGCAAGTTTTCCACTATGAGAATAATGCAATGTTAGGATTTGTTCATTTTGTGCTTGAAGAAAAGGGATTGGAGTATAGAAACACATTGAAAATGGATTTAGAAGGGGGTTTCATTACAAATTTGGTTGATTTCACCCCTAATACACAAGTAATGTTTTTCCTATTGAAGAGTTTATTTCTCAACCAATTTGGATGCATGGAGGAAATCTAGATGGTTGAGGTGCTAAGAGGAACCACGTGGAAAGAATTATTAGGGCTTAAAGAGAAGTTGGTGAAATCACTAGCAACCAAAGTGTATTGGTGGAAGGAATTGGATGAGCTTAAGTGGGAGTCTTAAGGGTTTTTTGTTACAACACAAGGAAGGTGTTAACAATGCTTGGTATCACTCATAAAAATTGTAACATGGGGGCATAAAGTGGTTATTTTATTAGAAAATATTCCATGACAACTTCTAACACCATGTTAGGAATCATTGGGATGTGTGTCTTAATCTAGGTTTTTAGCCTTTATCTAGTGCATATCAAATCAACTTTCCTTTGGGGGAGATGCCCAATTTTATTGTGTGGGTTGAGGAATGTGTGATTGATCATGAGCTTGTTGCAACTAGAAGAAACAATGAGGGGATAGTTTAAAGGTGGTGTTGCTATATTATGTGTTTAAATTTATATGTTAGCACTTATTAGCTTTTGAGCCTTTTATTTTAATCCTATCTTTAGTTTGTTAGTATGATTTGCATATTGGAGTATAGGTCTGGTTATAGTAAATAATTCTCTTTGAAGGATATTGCTATATTTTATGAGATTTGTTTAGTTTCAAGGGTGACCCTATATAAATCCTACCTATCATATCCAAAAGAATAAATTGGAATGCCTATAAAAATTTGAATTTTTCAACTATTTTGTAACCTCGTCATAATTTTAATCAATTTTTTTTTTTTTGGACTTAAGATTTAATCATGGATTATGTAATAATATTAGAAATAATTGATGATGATGAGTTGTTTAGATTATTAAATGATGTGTTCTCTTTAATTATTTATTAATGATTATATTAGCATTTTAATTTGTTAATTTTTGTGACAACAAAATGGAATGTTGTGGAGGAAATCCTCTCTTCAAATTAGCAAGGGAAGTTCCTTGATTTAATATATTCCTCAAATCTAAAGAAAATAAACTAGATTGTGGGTTATGAACATTGTAAAAATAATCCTCTAAGGGTTTTCCACATAAGCAAAATGCTTGAAAGTTTCATGCCCAAAATTTTCACTATGGGAAAAAACACAACTAACAATTTTTTTTGAAAACCAAGCAACCCATGCTAGCTCTAAAGTAATAACCATGCAAGCTTTAGCCATATTAATGTTAAGGATATCATTAGGACATCATAGTTGGTACAATTGAAGTTTTGGTGCAACCTTAAGGGGTTGTGAAGGTTGGGCTTCAACTTACTTTAAAACTATGTTAGTGGGTATGCAACCCTTTCTAGGGTCTTTTTCCCCCAGACAATTTCACAGTCGGTTGCCACCCATTTAGGTGAAATGGGAGATAAAAAAAATGCCAAGGATACCCTAACAACATAAGGGGTACATAGTCAATCACGAATAGCTTGACATAACTCAGTCTTTCATATTACAATTTGATTAGATAAAGCTTGAAATAGGGATGAAGTCATTTAATGAGGATTGAATTTATGAGTAATTAGATCATGATTCAAAATGAATACATGCTTATAACAAGAATAAAACCTGATCATTTTGGGTGATGATTATTGTGTATAACATAAGGATATACTAGACCTAACACCTCTAAGCAAGAAGAATAAAAAGGTGAAGTCTGGTTTGACATCGAGCTTCGAGCATCGATAATACGCCATACTGGATGCCCTGATCAAAGGACAAGAAGGGGAGGTTCAAGCCTGAAACATCAGAATTTTGGCATCGACAATACCCTTTGCCAAATACCCTTAGCAAAAAGAGAAGCATGAAAGGCTAAGTCCTGAAAAAGTTGGACATTGGACATCGACAATACTCTTTGTCGAATGCCTTGAGGAGAAGAAGATTGAAAAAGGAAAATTTTTCTTACATGTTGGACATTGGGCTTCTGTCATGCCCTATACCAAAAGCCACAATGAAAAGAAGATTGAAAGAGTGAAGTCTGAATTAGGTGTCAGGCATCGGGCTTCAGTCATACCATTTGTTGAAAGCCTCAATCGAAAGGAGATAGGAAGGTTTAAGTCTAAAACGTTGGACTTTGGTCATCGGTAAAGCCTCACACCAAATTCCATTTTGATGAAGAAGACCAAAAGGACTAAGTCCAAAAATTTTGGACTTCAAGCTTCAGAAATTCCCTTTGTCGAATGCCCTTAACATAAAGAAAGAAAACCCAAAAGGATAAGCCCGATATCTTTGGACTTTGGGCTTCAGCGATACCCAGTACCAAATACCTTAGCACAAATCAAGGAGGCAAAGAGAAACCTTGAATCTCAACACCGAGATGGTTTTGGTGTTCACAAATTTGGCCTAAGGCTTTTTCCTTAAATAGTTTGATGAATACGAGATTGAAATAAGGTCTGAAGCCAACTCCTAATAAGGTTAAGTCTTTCGATGCTTAAGAAGAAGAGATTCAGGCATTGCAGGCCAGAAAGATGGCCTACACTCATACGTAAAGGCATATAAGTGGCATCGTGGAAGGTAGGAACCCGACCTTCAATGATTTAAAGCAAAGTCAAAGTTCGCACTTCGATGATTTGAGGGTTAGCACAATGGATTGCGATAGAGAAGGATAGGTAGAAGGTGACGAGTAAGGTTGATGGTCAAAACCCGATAGGTCATAATGAGTTTTATACTTAGGAAATCAGACATGTCTTTTAAAGTACACCAAAGCTCTTCTAGCATAAGGTAAGGGGGATTTGCGATCCCTGACTCCTGATTAATATGAACATTGGTAGCAAAGTGTTATACTGTGAGGGACTTGCATTAACTTTGGTTGACCTACGAAGTCCAACAACTTGGTGACACATGGCAAATGACAATTGCCTCAATGGATTCACCTCCTTGTTGTGAATCATCAAGGTACAATGACCGCATTAAAAACTACATCAGTTGGAGTGATAAACTTCCATTCTAGGTGCGATTAAAGAAAAATCCCAAGCAAGGTTTGGAGTTACGATTTTAATAGGGTAGGGTGAAGGAATTGAGTGAAATATTGTCTCAAATCTAATCGATGCCAGAGAGTGTAAGTTCAATAAATTTGATTGACAGCCAAGGGTACAATGCAAGAAACTTGACGATGAAGCAAAAGTTGGAGGAATGAACCGACATAGCAATCTATAGGTTTCCCTTCTAAGCAATTGGCTCAACAAGGAACATGCCTCCCTAACAAGGATACCCAAAGGACCTCAATTAAGTGATTACTCTTCTCTAAATGAATGTACCAGTTCATGCATTCACAAAACATTACATCTCCAATGCAAGGGCTAGCATTTTACACTCAACATAATTATCGTATACTATCGATTGGACTGGAGGAGTGAATTAAATGGTCATTCCAGAACATGCATTTATATACAAAAGAATTTATTTATATAGTAGAAAAAATAAACATATATTTTGTCAGCTTCGATTACATGGAGAAAAAAGAGAGTACAATACGATACATCTTTTCCAACCTAGACCATAACATACTTCTATGCAATGTTTAATACAACACGAATTTGCATTCAAATGAGAGAACTCCATTTCATTTTCAAACAGTATGCATCAATTCCTTTTAAGCATGAACAACAACAATCATCTCTTCTTATTACATAGAAACAGTAAACAACTCTATTCCATCTCTTTCAATGGCTTGAATTCAACACTACGTTGGGAGTAAAGAAGCTAAAGTCACAGTTATAATTACAACAAATAAACTTATAAACACGTGTTACAAACACAATGTCAATTTTTCTAACCTCTCTATTCCATTGTACAGGAAGAGGTTCTTTTCTCTATACTGGAAGCTACAATATCATAGACCTACACATATACACATAAGGTCTTCTCCCATGGCCATAGATATGCTCACCTCCTAGTCGTAGGTTTGCTCACAAACCACCGCTAAGCTAGGAGGTAACCAAAGGGTATGGGTACACACAACAATAACATGAAACATTCCATTTTAAACAACATTCAACAAAGATACTCCCAACCAAGATTCACGCCTTTACATAGGGATACTTCAAGAATCTAAAGATGGGGATAGGGGTGGACTTCACTTCTATATGGGGAGATTTTTTTTAACAAGTAGCAATGACCAACACATTGTATTTTTTTTCTTCTCCAAACACCCATACACCATAACCATTCATATCATAGACCATCCATACTACAATCTCCCAATACACCATACCATCATGAAATAAAGTGGGGCACTCATACCCTTTTTTAGTCTCTCCTTCTCAAAGGAGGAACAGTCTTCCCATAGAGGTTCCTACTCAATCTTATCCCCTACAAGGATTCTCTTCCACGTTGGGTGAGTTTATCCTATACAACCCCAAACCCAAACTCATGGAAATGCAAAGGCACATAAAAATGAACAAACAACCCACATAAATAATCTTCTCACACTTCCATACACAAGAGATAAAAAGGAGAAACATGCATACAAATAAAGTAAAACTTACCTCAAATCCAAGCCAAAATGAAGGAAAATTGAAGATGAACTCCAATCTTCTATCCCTCCAATCCCAAGCCAAATTTTCCCTCTTCCAAACCAATCCCCACCAAAAAAAAAATGAACCCTTCCTTTGGCTTTCCAAAGGATTGAAATAGGAGTCAAGGGTTGAAAACCCTTGGAGGAGAGAGTGACACATGTCAATCTCCTATTCACTCCTATGGACACACCACCCCACAAGTTCTCACACATGTGTGAGTCTCACTCTTGGGAAGTGAAAGGCCAAAGAGTTTTCAACACTCAACAAAGTCCTTCAAATCTCATAAATGAGATTTTGGAGCCAATACTCCAATCCTATCCCCAAAATCTGTCACTTTTCTTAATGGCCCATTAAGAAGGGTCACAACTTGCAATTTTCAAAAGTTATGGGCTTGATTTGACCCCTAACCCGTAGGTAATGTTGGTTGAATATTTTGTAAACTAAGGAGGTTTAGTAAAATGGTGATTTCAACACAGTGTGTGAGTTAAACTCTCCTATTTAAGGGAAGGCTCCCCTATCTAAATAACTAAAAACAAATATGGGTGGAACAATAATCTCTCCTCTTGTTTCAGGAAAGATTAAACTCTTTTCTCTTTACAGAAAAAGCAAGATTAACTTCTAAATAAACTCTTACAACAATTTGCAATAAATTTAGTATAAAGGAAATGAAGTTTCCTGAAAGCTCAAAGACTTCTGTCACTTCCTTTGGGACGGGAAAACAACCTCAAGCGCAAAGTCTTGAAAATCTGCAATCCTATCTACCCTTTTGAAAGATAATTCTAATGATAATATACAACATAAGACAATACAAAGTTTGCGGATATGATGTATCTATTAACTACTACTAATTGGAATTGTCACGAGCACAAAGACTTGCAATTCTTCTTAACTTCTAATTTATGAATTCAATCTTCAACATTGACAACACAAAGTCTGAGAATATTTTAATTGAAGCTCTCCCTAGCAATCTTCTACAATCTTCAAATAATCACAAAGTAATGCTCCAAAATGACATAAGAACACAATGGATGCAAAGTAGGATTTCAACACAAAGTTTGAAATCTGTAACTCTTTGATATTACTTGAAAAAGAACAACTTATAACTATAAAGCTCAAAGTCTTTATGAGTACAATTTTTTGCAGAATTTTCTTGCTTGCCAAAAAGATATAAATTACAAAGGACCCCCTCAAGTATTTATAGGAGAGAGGTCATGAGAAAAAGGTGGGAGGATCCCAACTAACTTGAGAAATTCTCTCAACCACCAACTACTTGCAATTGACTTATTCCAAATTACAGTCCTAAATTATTTTGACTTGTAATTTGGTTACATGTAATTACAATCTTCAATAATGCGAGTAGTATGGCTACTTGCCATTACAATTTCTGACTTTACATGTAATTTTTCAAAACAAAATTACAAATGCATAATTGAAATTATTCTAAGTGTCCAAGACACGACTCTAACTACATCATCCTTCATCTGCGATGATTTTCATGCTGCTTCAAGATTTTAGAACTTGAATAGTACCATTTCTTTAGGAAGGAAGTTCTTCTCTTTGTTTCATTCTTTTTTCATGTTTGATTCACTTTGTCCCTAGATGGCTTCATGAGGATTATTGACCTTCAGGCTGCTCCATGAATTACTATTGTATCTCTTCTTCTTTTGTTCACTGATGAAGAACCCATAACACCTTATTCAAGATGAAATTGTTATAAAACAATGCCCATGCCTTGATTTGTTGGTTTGATAGATCATATGTGTAAACGAGACTGAAAAGGGAAGGGATAAATTGATGCAAAAATAGGCTCACAAGTGAATTTCGGGTTTTGGAAGCTGGCTGCAAGTGAAATGTATAATCGGGATTTTGGGAAGCTATTGCAAGTTAAAGTGCAAAGTAGGAAAAATAGGAAACCATTGCAAGTTTATTTCCTTGTGCTAACTTGTAGTTGCATTTTAGACAAAAATGCCCTACTTGCAATGAGTGGGAAAAAAACCCGAAATGCATCTAGGGCATAATCTTATTCTTTTCTTCATTTTAAGAAAATGAAAATGGAATTATGGAGAAGTAGTTGACATGGAAATGGAATGAATGAATTTAAATGAATAGTGAATGAAAGGTAAAAGGATATGATGGGTGAATGAAAAGATGGGAATAAATGGTATTTTGAAAGAAAATAGAATGGAAACGCGTTTTTTACATAGAAAGGAATGTGAATAACATTTTGAACTAATAGCAGCAAAACACGTTTTGGAGAATGAAGGAATTTTGAACAATGAAAGGCATTATGAAATGAAAACAATAAAAACGTGTTTTTAGCAATGAAGATGAAGGCGCATGAAAGGAAAGACATTTTTATAAAAACATTTTTTGAAATGCAAGACAAATGAAACATGTTTTTATCAAATGAAGGCATTCTGGAAATAAAAAGACGTTTATATGAAAGAAAGGCATATGAGATGGAAGGAGAAATGAATGGCATATGGAAGTGAAAAACGTTTTTATAAAAACATTTTTTGAAATGCAAATTCCAACTCACACAAAGGCGCCCTAATAACAAAAGATTTCAAAACATTAAAATGAAGAGAAACAGATCTGCAACAAGGGAAATTGGGCTTTCAAAAGGCCATTACAAGTTTTCTTTTTAGAAATCAGGTTTTTTAATGACACATTGCAAGCTTAAAAACTCAAATCGAGCTTTTGAGAGCACTTTACAAGTTGATTTTCATGAAATCAGAGCTTTTTGGAGTCATTACAAGTGCCTTTTAATAAAATCGGGCTTTTGAGAAGTGATTGCAAGCAACTTCATGAAAATCGGGGTTTTTAGAAGTCTTTGCAAATAACTTTAAGTGAAATCGGGTCTTTTAAGTGCCATTGCAAGCAAAATAATAGAAATCATAACTTTTAAGAGCAATTACAAGTGCTTTAAGTGAAAAATCGAAACTTTTATAAGTGATTGCAAGTGCTTTAAATGAAAAAGTAACATGTAAAGAACTTTAAAAGTTCCTACACTTGCAAGTGCTTCAAAAAGTTCCTACAAAGGACCTTAAAAAGAAAATTAAAAAGCAAAGTGACTTGCAATTGACACAAAAAGTTCCTATTATTGACTTGCAGTGAAGCTCAAAAACTCCTACTTGCAGTGAAGCCATAAAAACCCGAAATTGACCAAAAATACACTAAAAATGACTCAAAATTTCACAAAAACGGACAAGAGTGAATAAAAAGTGTAAACCCAAAGGACTATAGACCTAAAATTGAGATTTGCTAATCTTTACACCTCGTAAAATGTGCCTTAGAAGAGAAAATCTTCAAGTTTTATCAAAATTTTAATAGGTTATCCCAATTTTTAACAAGTCAAAAATTAGGGACAACAGGTAACCATCCTATGGGTTAATTAAGGGTCAATTAACCCAATTTAAGGACTAATTTAACCTTTTTAAACCCTCAAAAAGAAATTGAAATTCAAACATAATAAAAGAATTTTCAAAATGCCCTAAAACCCTCATCAAAAGTTTAATTGGCTTTAAACACCTAGTCACAAGATTCAACATTAAATCTTTTTAATCACAAAATAAAATACAACACATAGAGGCTATGGTCCATTCTCCAAATGGACCATAGTGGGTTTCACTTGGCTAACACAATCGGGTACCCTTGGTTACCTCCAATCCCATTGGACATGGGCGTGTACCTGCACACTCAATTTCCACATGTCAAAATATCCAATGTATGATAATCAATAATTAAATCAATAAATCTATATGCATATAATTAGCACAATCTAACTCTGAATCAATAAATCCAATATTCATAATCATTTTTCCTCTAACAATAACATATTATATCAATTCATACCTAGTCATGGCATAATAAGGAAGTCACATCGTCACCAAATCAAATTTAGCATCATATCAATTCCATCTCGTAAAAAAATTATCCATTTCTATCGTGATAACTAGATCATATGAGCATATAAATAAAGGAAGCATAGTGTGCATATAATCATCATATCATCATAAACATAAAACAAGCATAACATCAATTGTCTATGATCATCCAAAATAGTCCAAAACACATAGAGTATCAACATGATCGAATAAAAAGATAGTCAAATGGGTGTATCAAATGGTAGGCCTCACAAAAAGAAACAATCAAGACCTATCTTTCAATGGTTAAAGAAAATATCAATGGATACACATCAACATATGGATTGATTTAAAGACGAAACACAATAGTTAGAACAACATTTGAAGAAGAACAATATTGAATACAAACAACTCTAAAACATACAAAGCTACTTCACAAGGTAGAAGATTGATGTCACACAAAGTTAAACATGAGCTTTCTTTATTACTTGACTTGCCAAACTTGCATAATTACAACACAAAATTCTAACTCTAAAACTTTATGTGCTCATTGTAATTATTTATAAGCTCTCTGAGAGAAGATTCTAAGGAGAAATGATAATAAAATAATGATTTAAAGATACTTTTCAAGCAGCCCTAAACTCTATCTATTGTAAAGAGGCAAAAAAACACTAAAACTATCTAAAATAGGTTATTTCCTTGCTTAACTCAATTTTCTCCTTTTTCAAGTCACTGCTTTCATTATAATCATTTATCCTAGATGTTAATATCACTTAAGTGACTTATCCATGTTGTAACAATTTTAGCCATCATAACCAACTAGGTCACATATTTTGAGTGGCATTTCCATATAAAAGGAACAATTTTCACTTAAACAAGTGACATATTCCATTTACAACATTTTTAGCCCCTTCAACCATGTTGGGCACTCTTTCTAACTAACACAACCATTAAAAATGTGTGAACTTGTGTTATGTCACACAATTTTCCTTTATAACCATCCTTTCCATGTCTTTTAGCCATGGTTGCCACTTGAATCACCACTTTTAAGTGGCAATGCTACTAAAAAGGTGTAATTTTAACTTAAATAAAATAAGTCTTTATTTGGTCACCTTTTTTAGCCAACATTGCCAACATTTTGTGGTTTTTAATTGGCATGATTTTCCTAATGTCACACTTTTCAACCATCATAACCAACCTTGTCATGATTTTGAGGTGGTTTTGCCACCTAAAAAGGTTGAAATTACCCATTTTCACATAATTTCACTTTGTCATGTATTATCATCACTATAAACAATGTTGTTGTGGCTTTTGAGAATCATAACCACTTTTAAATAGCTTAAATTTGTAATGCCTTGGTTGTCATGCTTTTCTACCGCTCTAGCCATTTGTCTCATTGTTTTAAAGTGGCATTATCCTCTCAAAAAATTACCTTTTACTTATCTTTTTACCTTTCAATTAGCCTATCATGCATTTTGACCAACTTCACCACCTTTGTTGTGGTTTTGAGGTGGTATAGCCACTCAACATGTGTGAAATGATGGGATCGATGGCAATATTATGAAACCATTTGTTTTCTCTTCTGACTGACATCTCAACAAAAACCTAGATAGCTACATCCTTGAATGAAAAACCCAATATGTTACAAGCATTTTGTCATGCCCTAATTTTACACTTAGGACAAGAACACTATAAAGCGCGAAAATCTCACCTACTAAAAATAGCAACCCAAAAAGCAATGCTTATTCCAAATAGGGAAAGTGAAGCATTTATTAATTAAAATATCCATAATTGCTTAATAGCAAGTTTCCAATAATGAAGTACAAATTTCATACTAAAGAGTGTTACATTTCAATTGCATAATAGATTCTAATAATCAATTCCCAATTGAAATGTTTTAATCTAAAAAAAATACATAGTTAAATTTTTATACTCAAAATGAATACTTTCTAAATCATATATATGTATTTCAAAAAGTAATTCTTGCTCATTCACATATACGTACACACACAACACACACATATAATTTATATTCAAAAACTTGTCATTTTACAAGCAAAAATAATTATATTTTCAGAAATATATATATCATTTTAAAACAACAGTTTACTTTGCTAAATATACAAAATATATATATATATATATATATAATAAAAAAAAAAAACATACAAGAAATCGCAGTTCACATATATATATATATTTATCTGCAGTTACAAGTTCATGAAAATGCATCGCAATATATAAAATCGTAGTCATTTAGGAATTCTCAGAAGACAGCGCAATCATAGATACTTCAACAACGAATTTTAAGTGATTGAGAGGGGGGGCAGATGGCCACCATATGGTGCGCTACTGTGGAAAGGTTGCTGCCTTCCACAGCCGTGGCCGACCCAAGGTTTATGAATATATATTTTTTTAACTTTAACTCCTTCCATTCTAATTTCACTACACAACAATTCTTCATGATATCTAAAATAAAATTGTTTTCTGTCTAGTTAAGTATATATAAATATTATTATATTCGTTGCCATTAATTATAGCAATTCAATGAAAATATAAAAGAAATCCAAAATACAATATGCAGCCATATATCTAAAGAAATAAGTAAATACAGTTTAGTACAATCATGATAGTGAATTTCTCTTACATATAAATGATTTAAACATCAAGTGCACAAATACAATTGATATATTGATTTGGGTGTCAACAATAGAATTTAATCTTTCACACAAAAATAAACGGAGATAGATCCATTTATTCAAACAAACTAAAATTAAATATAATGGAAAATGATTAAAAACTTGGAAAAACACTATCCTATTTGGCCCACTTCTTGTTCTCCTCTCTTTTCCACTATGCTTCTACTTTGCCCAATTTCCCTAACTCTATTGTTCCTATTTTGGTTTTTGTTTTGCAGATTGAAATTTTGAGAAAAATGAATTTGGTGTTTTGAATGAATCTTTGGCATTGAAAGAATGAGAGATTATTATCTTTTATTATTTGTTTTCTCTTTTTCTATCTTTATTCTCCTTGTTTTTGCGTTTTATTTTCTAAATTTAACTTCTTTTCTACTATTTTTCTATTTTTCTAATTTTCTAATATTTTCTTCCTCATTGTTTTGTTTTCGAAAATCTTTCTTTCTTTTCTATGATTTATTTCAAATCTATCCAATAAAACTAATTTTTAAATAGCAAACACGATTTTCTAGCCATGCATCACAATTATCCTCAAAATAATAAATAATAATAATTTAATCCTCAAATGAAATCAATAATTAAAATAAATAAATAAAACTATTTATTTTATTTTATATGTGCAATTAATTTTGCCACCAATTAAATTAAATAACCATTATAAAGTAAAAAATAATATAAAATAATTAACTAAATGAAATTCTAAATGCAACTATATGTTTACTAAGTGTTTATGTGTGCAAGAGAGACCATTCCATCTTAACCCTGCCAGGTAGCTAGCCTCCTTTACCTTAACCACACCCTTGGTCTTCGACAACCCGCAACTCATGAAAATTCAGGCACCCATTAATAGATTAGTGTTCAAAAATAAATCAAAGCAATATAATTTATCATTCTCAAAATACCATTCTCTATATTGCATCATTTCCAAATAAAATAATATTTATTGCATTTCATCTTTTCTAAAATAAAATAAGCAATTACTTATTTCATCTTTCAAAATAACATATTATTTATTCTACCACACACAATTATCCATATTTCAGTTCCACATAAAGCAAATGCAAACAACATCAAAGTCTGAGACGTGACAAACACAACCAACTAATAATTTTTTTCAACATCAAATTCCATCACATCACTCGAGGCAGTGCGTGAAAATAATTATGTTTGGTTGGCATTTGAATCCAATTAAGAAGATAGTTACACTTAAACCAAGGGACACCTCTAATGTCCATTTTTCTCCACAAACAATATTATCATTTGAAACATTGAAACCTTGAGGTGTGGTTAGCAATTGGTAACTTGTCTAAATGAAATAATGTTATGTATCCCTTTTTGCCACTAAGATTTAATTACACACGATTATAGACCTCGCACAATTGTCTGAATAGGATTGATGCCATTGAGTCTCATTTAAACGTTAATAGCTTGCCATCATTAAGTCTTCTATTAACCATATTATTTAATTTCCACTTCTAGTAATGTTTCCATTGTTGTCAACGATTGAGCAATAATGTTAGCATTACTATTTATCCTATTTTGGGTTGATATCTTATTGGAGATATTTACTCATACTTGGTTATTATCCTCCTTGACTAATATTGCTACAAAGATGTAAGTTTCTATATTGTTTTTATAATACACACATATGTTATAACATAATTTCCAACTCCATTAACACCCTTTTCCTAATGGATTTAATACTAATAATAGTCTTAACATTTAACACTAATATCATACCCATTATAATTTCCCCAGAACATTGGAATTCTTAGCTACTTCATGATTGTTAAAGTAATTGATAATAGTGAGTCGAACTCATAACACTACTAATCTTCCCATCATTGATATTAGTAAGGCAATCACTTTTGATTTTCTCCAATATTATCACCATCATGAATCAATAATACCAATACACTATCTATTGAGTACAATTTATATTAATTACTTCCAAATTTAGTAATGTTATTAATGCTATTATTAATTTGAACAATGATACTACATCACTATTATATTTTGTCCTCTCAACATTTCTTTTCTCACTAAGAAATAATAATGAGTATGAAGTAATTAATTATGTAACAACATTAATACCATTAATACCATTTAAAGATATTATTGTTAATGTTATTATTATTTGTAATACCAATATTTCCTTATAACATTGATACTACTGATTATAACCCATGTTGTCACTCCTCTCTTATTTGATGAATATGAAATCAATCCTTGGCCTACTATTATTGTATGGCATCCCGATTTATACTTTAATATTATTATTCATTTATTCATGATACACATTGATTTAACTGACGTAAAATATCCAATAATAATATTGCATTTATGTCAATATTGTTGTTAATAGAAATAATTATCATATCAAGGATATATATATTATTGTCATTATTAGTATAATTAATAAATGTACTATTTCTACCAATATCAATATCAATAAGAACTCTAATTATGTTAATAAGTTTATTATTACTTATTAATACTATCACCATAAATGTTGATGTTAAATACTAATATTGTTACTAAACTTGCAATATTGAGATTGGTTATAAAGTTAACATCAATATTTAATCGAATACAAATATTAATATCTCAATTTGTCAAATACTATTAGCATTATAAACAAGTGCCACATAGTAATGGCTAGTACTTTCCTTTATAGTATTTTAATTATAGTATTTTAGATTTAACAAAAATAAATGTAAGTTTTGTTAATGTGAATAAAATTAAATGTTGATTTTGTAAATTATAGTACTAATGTTGATTTTGTTAATTAAAATATTAATCATTATAATGTAAATTGTAGAATAATGAATGCCTATATTCTAACTTAATAGAATAAAAGGTAGTTTTATGCATTTATATTAATATTAATAATTAATAATTTTATCTTAATTATATTATATAAAAATCAATTATCTTATATATAAATAATTATATATTAAAATTTTAAATACTATAAAGATATTATAAATATCAAACAAAATTAAAAAAAAAATCAAATGATAGTATAATATAGTTACAAAAAAAATTGATAATTATATAAATATAAAATTTATCTAATAATTAGGCTACATAATAATATGTATAATATAAAATAAATTTATTATATTATATTAAATAATATTTATTGATTATATAATATAAATTTAAATAATAATTTTTAAAATTATTTTATATTAAATAAAATATAAATAAAATGAAATGATTATGTAATGTAATTATAAGAAAGAATTAAATACTAATTATTTAAACATAAAATTTATATAATAGTTTGTTAAATAACAATATGTATCATATAATTTATGTGAAATGAAAAAATTAAATCTATTAATTGTAGTTATCTTAACATTAATAAAATAGATGACATAATTATTAGATAAAAAATTTATATTAATAATTATTATTTTTAGTTCAATAAGAAAAAAGAGTTAATAAACATATAATATTTAATATTACAAAACTAATAAATTTTAAAAAAAGAATTAAAAATTACATAAAAAATAAATGAAAACCCATTGAGAATAATATCATGACCTACAAAAGGGCGGTTGGTAGATAGAAAATGAAAAGCCACAGATTCTCCCTTCACATGCAATACGTATTTATAGTCACTATCTCCCCCAACCTCGACAGCTAAACTTCCTCCTCCAAATACGCCAAGTTTTGTATTGGCTGCCAACCCCATTAAAAAAGAAGTAAAAAATTGTCCTTCAACTTCCATTACCACATTAAACTACCAAAACTTCTGAAACTTTGTGGGTCTAGAGCTTGTTTAAAATAAATGTTAGTGGTTGCACATAATTTTTGGCTTAAAAATAGGCAAAATAATAGTTCAATTGAAAAATAGGAAAAATAATAATTAACTTTCATTTTTTTTGAAAATCTATCAATAACACACAAAATCTTTTAGCCAATCATATTAACGAAAAATAATTTTTATAATTTATAAAATTAAATATTTTGCAAATTCACTTTATAAAATTGATTTGATGGACAACCATTGGACAATTGTGCAAAACGTAAGAAATCTTATTACAAATTGTCTCTAGAGTCTGCATTTTCCTCCCATGTTCATAGTGAAGGGGATTAGCTTGTAGCCTTCATGGCACTTTTGTTCAGTTTCATGCCAGTTGATGTTGCTTGGTTTTTTCTTAGTAATTTTCTTTTTATATATTAATATATTATATATAGGCTTTACACCTTTTGCCTACAAAAAAAAAAAGAAAGCTAACTTATTAATAACTAATTAACTAAGAAAAACAAAACTCATTGCAATAGTATTGCCTTGCCAAGATACAAATTAATATTATATACATCTTGATAGTGAATTCTTTTATCGCCACTGCATCCTATATGGTTGCTTCACACCCTATTGATTAAATTGCATTATATGGAATTAATCAAGTCCATTTTAAACAGGTTGTTTGGGTACCCTCACTTTTAATGAAATTTTTTTTCCTTTAAACTATTTACATCCATGAGACAACCCTAAGTTTTATTCTTTTTATCTCACCTTTTATTTTGTTACCCTAAACCTATGCACTTATCATATGCCAAACCCTATTTTATTTGTTGAGGTTTGCAGATTGTTGGCAGTGTACAAGAGAGACTGGGTGCAGGTTATTTCTCTTTGTTTGTATGTTGCTGCAGGGAGAAAACAAACTTGCGCCCCATTTTGAGGGGATCGGCCTCTCAGGGGAGGTCACAGGTCCTCTTCAGGGGCTGCGCCCCTTCCCTAAAGGATTGTGCCCTTAAAAATTATCGCTAAATGTATATTTTTTTGTTTCTTCCTTTTGATTTTACTGAGGGTAGTTTATTGTTTGCATTTTATTTTTCATTGCTCTTTTTTGGTTTCTTTGTTGTTCATGGCAATCAACACTGGAGGGTGTTTCAAATTCCCAAGTATCTCATATATTTCTTTCCCTATTTTAGAGGGGAATGAGGGGCGCGACCTCTATGGTGGTCGCAACCTCCCACAGAGTCATGCCCTATTTCACAGGTTTATTTCTCTTTTTCTTGGGTGTTCCCTTTTCTAAAACAGTAGACCTTTGTATTGCATTTAACTCAATTATATGGACCTATACTTAATGTTACATTGATACTTATTAAATCTTAATCACCTCTTATTGGTTTCCTTATTTTCATTTGAATATGCTCTCAGACAAAATTTTGGGACTAATGTAGAAATGAAGCCATTAATCCCTATATTTGTTTTGTAGGGGAAGGTTCAACCCACTGTTTATCTTATATCATTTTTTTTAAATGCAGATCAACAATGTATTAAAAGGGAACAAAGATGTATCACATTATACCCTAGGCATCCTTGCTGATAACTAATTGTTGAAATTAATGCCACTAAAATGCAACTTACCTTTATTTCAAATGAAACATACATTTCATTTCTCCAAACAACCATCTAATGGTAGATAGAATGGAAAACATTATTAAGTTTTGTAATACTATCTTGTTCCTTATTTTATTTCTTTATCCATTACTAACTATTTTTTTTCCAAATCACTTCCATACTAGAGGTCTACGGTTTCTCTCATAACATGCACATTTCTCCACAATAATTTCATGTAGATTACTTAACAATGCAAGTGTAATGTTGTTCTACAAACATTCAATAGCCAACATGAGTATGTTCATGCTTTTAATCATTCTAAACACCAAGTTACAATGTTCAACCAGACTAATAGGTGTACTAGAAGGGAACCTCCTCCAATTTTCCTAAACTCAATCATTTCTTCTACATTGCATCAACAAAACCAATCAAAAACTAGCTTTCTCTATATACAAGGATGACATTTTTAATCTAATATTTATTTCATTTCATAAGATTTTAAAATGATATTGGAACAACATAAAAAAAAATCAAGCATAGATAAAACACTATATTCCATTCATTTTTGCTATGGTATAACTACTCAAGTAGAAAAAACATGAAGATGTAACATATCATTTGTTTTAGGAATTGCTATAACCCATTCATGGTATGATTATGCACACATTTTTGTCTTACAAGGAAAATAACTGGAAGTAAGTTTAGGAACAAATTTAGATTAAATTACTCTTTTTCTAACATATTTTAATCACCTCATTTTGCAGGTCAAGTTACTCAACCATACATGGAGATTCATACAACTATTAAAACAATAATTCATAAGAGTACAATTTACATTCCAGCCAAACAAACCTCTACATAATTTCTTGAATGAGAACTCCTTGTAGCAACCACATAGCTAAAACTCAACTACAGCGTATACACACACACCCAAATAACATCACATACTGCTACAGCTTGACATCGAAATATGATGAAGTAATAGGCCCTCCATATCTCCATAGGCAAGCTTAAACCCTGGTTAAATTTCTTGCACACACAACATGTGAGGTCCCATCCATAGATAGGCATTATATATTTTCTTTTTGTTGTATTTTACACTTTTTAAGGAGTACTAAAATGGAACCAATATTTATATGAGCATTATTGGGATCATAGGCATGTGTGAAAATAAGTAAGCAAACATATATTTTTGATTTCAAAAAGAAGAGATTTCAAAAATTTTAAAATATTTTAAGAAAGAAATGAAAAAGAGGATATAAGAGAATCATGCAATTATTTAGTGTAGGTTAAATAGATAGTGTGTCTAAAAATGAACACAAACAAATCTAATTAGATAATAATTAATGTACTGAGAAAATAAGCATTTTGCAAAAATCATCGCCTAGATCCACTAAGGATACACCAATAGTTATAATTTCAATGAAGAGAAAAATAAACTAAAAACTTGTAAAAAGAAATGGAAAGTATGCATAAACATTCTTATGAAGGTACTAGAAGAAAGGTGTAGATGATAATGTATAATAAATAAAAATATGGACATAAACAACAAGTGAAATGGTGTCTAGGATAAAAATAATTGTACTAACTTAATCACATTTTTATCAAATAAGAGTGAAATTAATAGTGAAATATCAAGTGATACATTAGTACATGGATACACATATTATAGAGGTATTCATGATATAGAAGACAAGATTATTGAAATTATTCCTACTAAAGAACAATGCCCATTTAGAATTTTTAAGGAAAACTATGCAAAAGGGGTGAACTTTCCAACATTGTTCTATAGATATCCACATGTTGAGATATTTACAAAGACCTCTACATACTAAATATAGTGGCTACTATTGCACAATAGTAATAATCTTTCAAACTATACAACAAACCTTGTTTTTAAGACAAAAAATAATAATATATTAGGTGCTTGCAAGCATGAGCATAAAAATTAGAAAAAAGGCAACTATGAGAGCCAAATATAGTAGCAAAAGAATTAAAATATAGACCAAATCTTTATTGAATACTAAAATTAAATATTATCTATATAGATTTTAAGAACATCCAAATATTTCTTGATTACTTGCAATAAATTAGATTTACAATGAAAAAATAATTAGGGTCTTCAATATTTTTATGTTTATGAGTATAGAGAAGAAATTTAAGGCATTAATAGACATGAATTAATTACATTGTTCAATAACATAGACATAGAGAAACAACTAATAACAATCATAACTCAACTAGTCTTAGTAGAGTTAAGACTAGTCTTAATAGAAAACACATTATCATCTATACTCATTATTAAAATCATTGATTAATTTGTTTGAAATAAAAAAAATTAAAAAATAATATTTTTTTTAGAAATAATAATAGATTAATTCTTTGCGAGATAATTCTAACACAAGAAAAATACACATGACCATGCTATGTCAAATGTTGAAAACTCTCCAATTTATAGAAAATAGAAATGTAGAAATTGAAAAGTCTATACATTTATTTCTTAATTAAAATATATATTTTCTTGAGATATGTGGATTATTCTAAACAAAGATGAATAATATAGTGTTAATAAAATTTCATATATTAACAAGTAGTCTTAAATTTTGTATTGATATTTTGTTCCTTTTATCATTTATTTTGTTCCATAGTATTGATAATTTCATAAATTTCATTTCAATGAACCCCATTGAGTGTCTTGTTAAAACTTGTAATATTTCCCTTACATAATTTTAATTATTTTAGTTGTTTTCTTGACCTTGTGTAAATTTCTTGATTTTATTAATTCTCTTTAACTTTTAGATCAAGAAAAATAAATCCTAGTTGAATCCAACCCCACTTACAAGAGTGAGGATCAGCATTTTCATCACTAACATGAATGTAGATTGAATGGTAATTTTCTACTAAAATCATATGTGTTTTTTCTAATAATATCCAACTTTTAAGCGAGATGATTTTTTTATTTATGTTTATAATTATGATAATATACTTTTAAGATAAATCTCATTCATGAATAAACATGCAAATATTTTATTTTAATAGATATATGTAGATGCCTACTGTCCACGTGCCTTGTTTGTGCTCTGCCTTGTTTTTTTGTGGATTTTGGCATGCTGCAGTTTGGAAATAAGGTTTCCAATGATGGTTTTAGAGTTTGTTTATTAAAATGAATTAAATTACTTGCACATTTAGGTTTTGACATTATGTAAGTTAAGTATATATGCATATAACAACATTGAGTAATTTTCTTGAATCTAGAAAATACCCTGCCAAACCAATTTCTCCAACTTTGCTATGAATGTGATTTGTCTCATAATTTTCCTTACAATATGAAAGATTGAGCACACACATTTATTTGGTATTTGTTGGCCATGTTATGTTTACTAATACTTAAAACTGCTTAAATGATTAATCATCAAATGCCAATGTAGAAACTCAAATCCAACACATAAACACAATAACACTAGATTTATGTGGAAAACCCAATGAGGGAAAAACCACAGTGAGGATTAACTCACACTATAGAGAATATCAAAATCGATTACAAAAAGGCTCACTACCTAAAATAAGGACTCATTGTCCAGAACAAGAACTCGTTGTCCAACAGGGCTACAACCCAGAGGGCTCATTGCCACAGAGATACAATGAAGACAAAGAAGACTTTTTACAGAGAGACTACAATCCCAATGCAACAAAGGATTCCACCATAGTCACTCCATCAACTTGCATGAATGATAGAGTTCACCTTCTGCTCACTGCATCTGGAAACTTAGCATTAGGCTTCACATTGATCTCCCACACTCGCAACACACACACACACACACACACTTACTGAATGGAATCAATGTCACATCAAACTGCACTTTCTCTTTTCTCTTATCACTCTTCTTCTTCACTCTTGCATCTTAATTTCATCATTAACTCATCTTGCATTTATACAATCTTCAACTTTGAAACATATCCAAAGTCTCCCATCCAAATCCAAATTCAAATTTGGTGTAGGAGCACTTAGTCAATTTTGGTCAATGGATGTAAATATGAGTCAAGTGTGTATTTCTAGGTGTCAAGTCACATTTTGATGTCATAGACACTACATGGCCGTTAGAGACGAATCCCCAAGGAATTAGGTTAGGCCCTTAGGACTAACCTTCTGAGTTTTGTTTTGGGTCTTGTCATTCTCTTCCGATGTTGTAAACCACCTTTTGACTTGTATAGCTATGTAATTATATATCATTTATTATGGTGATCATGTACTAATAACTCATTGATCTTACATGTGCATCAAGTCTTGTAGACCGTGCAAGTACATGTATTGGGAGTGAGGAAATTATGACACATTGGAATATGAGAGGTGCTTGAGTGTGTAAGAGGTATGTTAAGTTGACCCATAATAAGTAGATGTTATTGTTAAAATAGTAAATTATTTATATCTTTGCTTCCAACTAGTGAGATCTTTTTCTATAGTCGTAAGTAGTGAATCATGTTGTCATTGTATTTTAAACAAAAAAGAATTATTGCAAAATTAGTAAAGTTGTTACAGTTTTGTTAGGTTGTTTATTGTGTAGAATGTGGTAATTACATTGGTATCAGAGCCCAGGTTGGTACTCTGGGAACTCTGGGGAATTATATCAGAGTCTTAGTTGTTGTTCATGTTGTGTCTTAAAAATAAGGTATTCAACTTAGGGTAAAGGTGTGTTGGACGTCTAGGAGGAGTTACCTACATGTATTTATGAAAGCTATGTGAAATATGAATTTAGTTATAGAGATGCATGTCTACTGTGATTATGTTTGGATATGTGGTGTATTCCCTAGTGTTGATCACTCCTAAGGGAGAAGGGTCCGCTAGTGTAACTAGGGGTTGAGTGGGAAAGAGGAGACCTTCATTATGATCTAGCCTATTATGAGTGAGGTGAACTACGGTGTGGCCCTCACTTCCTAGGATAAGGTGAGCTACTGTGGGGCCCTTATTTATCTGGGGGTGAGGAGAGCTATTATATGACCCTCATTGTCATTTGGAGAATTTCTTCCCCCATCTCCCCCTCTTTATGGATATGCTAGTGATTCATATGTGATGTCATTACCTATTTAACATTCCCTTGCCTCTCTTACTACCATCTATCATTGTAAACCAGAAGGGTTGAGGATGGACCTAAGTGTGCCCTTATTCTACAATAGATTTACCATTGATGACTTAGTTGCTATATGATTGTCCCGAGTTGTGTGGGACACGAGACATGTTGATTATTATATGATTGTCTCTAGTTGTGTGAGACACATTTCTATTATATTATGATTTATTGATGAAATATGTGGTTTGAAACCCCCTTATCCCCTCCTCCTTCTTATGTGACTTAACTAAAGTCACAAAGTGATCGTAATGTGGAAATTTATGTGATTTGTGATTCATATTTGTGATTTTTCATCTAATTTTATTTGATTGATGAAGCTAGTAGCTTTGAAATTTTTGAAGTTACTAATTAAACCCATTGTGAAATTGTCCTTTTTGCCTTAAGGACTTATTATTGAGACCTTTTGCCTCCAATTTTGAATAACTTTTTGGTGGCCACCATTGAGTATGCATAAACATTCATAACCACTTTTTTTCTAGTACATTCATAAGAATATTTATGCATACTTTCCATTTTTTTTTACAAGTTTTTTATTTTATTTTTCTCTTCATCAAAACTATAACTATTGTTGTATCCTTAGTGGATCTAGGCGATGATTTTTGCACAATACTTATTTTCTTAGTACATTAATTATTGTCTAAATTAGATTTGTTTGTGTTCATTTTTAGACCCACTATCTATTTAACCTCCACTAAATAACTGCATGATTCCCTTATATCCTCTTTTTCATTTCTTTCTTAATATTTTAACATTTCCAAAATCTCTTCTTTTTGAAATAAAAAATATATGTTTTCTTACTTATTTTCACACATGCATATGATCCCAATAATGCTCATATAAATATTGGTTCCCTTTTAGTGCTCCTTAAAAAGTGTAAAATACAATGACAAGATGGCTCGATTTTAAACACCAAAATGAAATGTGAAGATTGTAGGGTTCATTTTAGATGCACCAAATTGAAATGCGAAGATTGTAGGTAAATTTTAATGCACCAAATCAAAGTATTCAATTTGTATTTTTCAATTTTAGTGCACCAAGGGAAAATGATTTTATTTTAAAGCACCAAAATATAAATGTCCAAGTTGTGTTGCTCAATTTTAGTGCACCAATTTGAAATGTGAATTCATTTTAAAGCATCGAAATAAGAGTGGATTCCTAAACTATTCAAAAATCTGCAAAACCCACTTGTTAGTACTATATTGTAATAATTTTTTCCCAATATTTCACCACAAGCTACAAAAATGATTAGTGAAAGCCAAACAAGCCATTAGAATTATTGTGAAATTTAAAGAAAAAAAAAACAAGTTTATGTATGTGCTTGTTTGAAGTTTGAAATTGAAACCTTCACTTTGATTGAATATACTTGTTTTTTTAATTTTTGATTTGAAGAAGTTACTTGATTCACAACATGCATATCAAAACCATCTTTCCATTGCCTGCAAAAACTTGAGAATTTGATTATTGGTTTAAAAGTTACGTCTGTTTTATTATAGATTGGTATTTTCAAAAATTGTGAAAAGGAAGAATAGTTAATATGACAAAGTGATAATTAATTTTCTAATTATCAAATGAAATAAAATTAATTTTAAACAAAAATTTAAGACATGCAGCAATAAATTAACAGTCCAAAATTAAAAAAATTGTACAAATCTATGGATTAACAAAGAAAAGTGCTTAAGTGGGTAGAAGGGTGGGCAACCCTCCAAGCTGGTGGAGGGCAACAAGCAGTCTGTTGGATGGCATCCACGTAAGGCGGATGAGAATTGAGGTGGATGATATTAAGTGGAGGTAGTGTTCAATGGAAGATAAAGTACGAGTTTAATGAAAACATTTATAAGCTCGTCCCTCAATGATAGCCTCGCTATCAGAGCCGAGGATGTAGGACGAAATCCCTAACAACAGGACAACTTGGAAAGCTAAGAAATTATGTTTGGCTCGTGTGGAGGCGTCATCATTTGAGGATTGTGGCCATTATTAATTTGAGTTGGAGTCGAATTCATAGCATTTCAAAGCTATTTTGGGTTTGTTTCTTGTTCATGGTGTCAGTTTGGCTAGCTTTCTTTGCCTGGTATTTGGAATTGAAGGTGGTAGTCAATGGCTAAGCAGTCGAAGTTTGTTATTGCAGTTTCAGTGGAGGGATTGGTTTGGTTTGGCGTAGACACTTTGTTTGCTATGGAATGTCAAGCTGCTTTCAAGGAGGTGATGGACCAAAGGCTTAAAAGGATCTTGGTTAATAACGATCTGCTTTTAGTGGCAGCGGTAAAAATGGTGTTGGGTAGAGGGCATTTGGAGAGGAACGAGTATGGGCGCAATAATGCACACATTTCGTCGCATTTCCTGGCCTCTTTGTTGGATAGTTGGGTTTCTAAGGAGATGGAAAAGGAGTTGCTTGTTTGGTTGTTCAGGGAAGGTTTGGATGTGGTGCTTAAGTCAGCGATAATCGGAACTAGGATTCTGCGACCTTTAGATTTGGAGCTCCTGGCAAAAACAGATGAAGCAATCAAGTTCTACCCCTTCCTTCTGGATTTGAGTGGGTTGGCCTTTATGCGCCACAGGATGATCATGGCAATGGCTGAAGAGTACTTAAAGAAGGTGTTGGGTTTGCGGTAGGTGGTATAGATTGGGTTAAAGATTTTGAATCCTTTGCAAAATTGAATGGTTTTTTGTAATTGGTGGTCTATGGTTTTAAATTTTTGGTTGTTAAGTATGTAGGCCGATGGTGGTGGTTTATAGTTGGGGCTTTTTGTGGTCTGGATACGAAACTGTAATTTAGGAATATGGGTAAAAGCACAAAGTTGTGTCACACTTTATAAAGGAAACGGCCAACGCTGATCCAATTTTTAAACTTGAATCACTAAAAAGTGGCATATATGTTTTGAATTTTGAAATGATGTAAACTAGTAAAATATGTATTTTTTAGTATATTTTATGTTTGTATTTTTTAAAAAAATATAAAAAAATATTTTAAACTAGTTTTTAATAAATTAAAACTATAATTTAGTTGCTGATAAAATGCTGAAAAATGAAGTTGCATGGGACGTCAAACTTTTTATAGTAAATTTTTATTTTTTTTCTTTCAAATCTTTTGTGTGTATTTATAACTTGAAATTTTTGTGCATGGATATATTTTTTTCCAATTTTGATAAATATATATATTTTTAAATAAATATTAAAATGTGCGTGAATTAAAAAACAATTGTTTTCATCGAACGTCAACTTTCATATTAAATATTTATCTAAAATGGAAACAAAATTATACCATCTTAAAATAGATTCATTTATCTAGTGCATCATATTTTTTTCTATTTTTTTTAATAAGTTTTAGTATTTTTCCTTGGCATAGTAATCAACCTCATATTTTGTGATGAAAACCTACTTTTAGTAAAAATAAAAAATAAAATATAAAAAATAATTAAACTATTAAAATAAATATATTTTTGAAAACTACACTTATGGATCTACAAAAGGGTATTTTTATATTTAAAAAAAAAATATTGTTTACATTAGCAAGAGTTATTGAATCTTCAAGTTTTTCAAATAATTTAATTTTTTTGGTAAATTGGACTCAAAGTGATGCTCCATACTTTTTTAGCCAACAATTTTAGTTGAAAAAGATGTGAAAGCATATAACTTAGCTAGAATGAATCTTACTAGATCATATGTTTGACCAAAATTGATTCTTAGTTAGAAATACTTAAATTCAGTTGTGCTAATAAGTTGGTTGAAAGTGTGACACAACTTTGTGCTTTTACCCATATGTCTCTGCTAGTTGTGTGGGTCGTTTGAAGTTTGTTTTGTTTAAGCTATGCGAATGTAGTAGATTGTCTATGCTCTAGACTCTGTATGGTTGAATGAAGTTGGTTTTTTGTCAGGTCTGGTTCAAAGGGAAAATCCTGCCAAGCAGACGCATGTATATTTTCTATAATATTTAATAAAAATATTGTCTTGCATATAAAAAAACAAAGAAAAGTGCTTAAAAATGCATTTTTTAAGCTTAAAATGTTATTCGCACCAAAATATGATGTGTAATATATAAAAATTTATGGAACGACCCTCTGGATGCAATGGTGATGTCTGTTTGTCCTCAAACAACCTTTAATTTTTTTTATTTTTATAGCCCCATAAATTACCCATAACTTGCAAGATAGAAAACACAAGAAACTCACAGACAACAAGGTTAGGCAATAAAGGTTAGTGTTCACGTCAGGTTCACCAAAATGTATGCATTGAAATAAAAAAATAAAATAAAAATAAAGATAACATGAAGACATAAATAAAGAAATCAAATTTAAATTCTATACTTTACCAATCCCACTGTAAACCTCAAAAAGAAATGATGTGATGTTGCTTCGTCTTTGGACGTGGATGCTAAATATGACAATATTATTGATGATTCATTTGATTGATAATATGTTTTGATAGAATTGACTTGCATAAAAATGTGAGATCCCCTAATGATGAAGGAATGATCTTATTTACAAACTTTCCAAGGAAAAATCAAATATGAGATGAGGATGAAGATGAAGACTTGAGATAACTGAAAAATCAGTAGAGTCAACTCAACTACAAAATAGAATTTCCATTTTGAAGATTGAAGAGATAATTATGAATTAATTGATTTGATTAATAGATAATTGTGAAGAATAAGTTTCTATTTTGAAGATTGAGTTGACTAGCGGATGAAGAAGGTGTTTCCAAAATGAAGGAAAGTTGATGATTTAGGAAAGATTTAGATTCCAAAATTGAGATAAAGTTGATTGAAGAGAAAAAAGATGAAAAGATTTGAAGAAAGAAAGCAAGTTTACTAAATAAATAAAAATCATTTATTTATTCACACCCACATGGATAAATAAATAAATAAATAAAAATATTTATTTAACTATAGAAGAATTTAGAAATTAGTTATTTAAATAAATAAACATGTTTATTTAATTATGAAGAATATTGGAGATTAAATAATTAAAGATAATTATTTAAAAAATGGTCAATTAATTAAACAATTAAAATTGTTTAGTTAATTTTTTTAATTAACCTTAGAGAATAGTTATAATAATCAAATAACTAAAATTATTTAATTATTTGGATAAGAAGAAATATGAACTTAGAGGAATGAGGTTAATCTAATTAAATAATAAGATTATTTAATTAGGACAATTTTTAGTGTCTACAGTTTTATTTCTTTATCCATTACTAACTATTTTTTTGTTCAAATCACTTCTTTACTCTAGGTCTAAGGTTTCTCTCATAACATGCACATTTCTCCATAGTAATTTCATGTAGATTACTTAACATTCAAAGTATAATGTTGTTCTACAAATGTTCGGTAGCAAACATGAGTATGTTCATCCTTTTAATCATTATAAATGACAAGTCACAATGTTCTATTTTTATTTAAACTCAATCATTCCTTCTACATTGCATCAAAAGAACCAATCAAAAACTAACTTTCTCTTTATATAGGGATAAATTTTTTAATCTAATGTTTATTTAATTTCATAAGATTTTAAAATGATATTGGAACAACATAAAAACTTTCAAGCATAGATACAACACTATATTCCATTCATTTTTGCTATGGTATAACTGCTCAAGTAGAAAAAAAATGAAGATGCCACATATCATTTGTTTTAGGAATTGCTATAACCCATTCATAGTGTGATTATGTACATATTATTATCTTACAAGGAAAATAACTGGAAGTAAGTTTAGGCACAAGTTTATATTAAATTACTCTCTGTTTCTAACACATTTTAATTACCTCATTTTACAGGTCAAGTTACTCAACCATACATGGAGATTCATACGACTATTAAAACAATAACTCACAAGAGTACAATTTACATTCCAACCAAATAAACCTCTACACAATTTCTTGAATGAGAACTGCTTGTAGCAACCACACAGCTAAAACTCAACTATAACCTATACACACAACCAAAAAACATCACATGCTGCTACAACTTGACATCAAAATATGATGAATTAACAAACCCTCCATCTCTCCATAGGCAAGCTTAAACCTTGGTTAAATTTCCTGCACACATAACAACCATTATTCTACAACTGATGGGAGCTCACCTCCCAACCATAGGGCTAAAATAACCCACCCCAAAGCTAGGGGAAAACCAAGAGTGGCGGGGATTTTTGCACATCACATGAAACCTACAACCATCACATACTTGCAATGACTTTTCACATTTACAACAACATTATAACAATAGATATTTCAGCACAGTGAACACATCTTACAAGTATTTGACAACACAATTTTTACAAAACAAAGACACTTCTTTGAGAGTCTTAGAAGGGGGAGTGGGGACATCGACTGGGAGGGGGAGAAATATTAGAAAAAATAGCACTTCCAACCATGCAACACCTCAAAGTTTCTCATATTAAACACCTCCCAAAACCACACTTCCACCCATTCTCTATTTCTCCTTAATCAACACCATGCCAAGGTTTTTAACACATAATATTTGCATATTATTATAAACATTAACATATGGGTACTCATATCCTTCCTTTTAAGCTCCTCCAAGGACATCTCACCCACTCAAACCCCAACACATGAAGTAAAACCTCCATTCTATGGTAAGTTTTCTTCTACTTAACAAGACAATCTCACAACACACAAAAACCAACCAACAATCAACACTAAATTTTTAGACAAGAAATGCATACACATATTCATAAGGATAACACAAGGAAGGGCATACCAACCTAGTATAACCCCAATTTGGAAAAGCTTGATGTAAAAACCAACAACAAAATTCAAGCTTCTTCTCCTCCAAGCCTCCTACTTTCTTCAAGATTGATCACAAAACAAAATAAATGAATCCTAATGCTCTTCCTTCTAAAAAATAAACCCCTCAAAAATGCCCCAATCCTTCACCTTTAGTTGTGAAGGTGACAAGTGTTTCCTTCACAATTGATCTCCCTCAACTCCACCCTTCACACTTTTGGTGTGAGCGTTCTCTAAGAATGTTTGAAAGACATTGACCCACTTTGAATTTCGTCACAACCAAAAGTGGCTCCAAAAAGAGGGTCATATGACTCCAAATCAAATTTTTAACCCATAAAATTATCCCCAAGTCCTAACCTTATGACCTAGGGTCATGAAATCCCATTTATATATAAATAAAATATATTAAATCAACCCTTAAACTAGGACATATCATGCAACTACATTTAATTCAATCAAGACAAAACACTTAACATTATAACATTCTTACTAACACATGACACACAGTAACCACATCACATAAAATCATATGTAGAAGACCTTAACCTCTCCAAATTAGTTAGGTCAGTTTCACAGGAAATGCACATATGTCACCTTGGTATTTCCTTGGGTCCACTGATCATGGAATAAACTTGCACACTCAATTGCAATAGTTAATCCATCATCAATAATAAAATTGAAGAATGTAATGTACAACCTGATATCTCTAAAAGACATCTCAAATTCAAGCATCTCATTGCAACATGAATTTCATACCACCTAACATCACATCATCAACAAAATCAATTTCAAAGAAAATTGAACATAAATACACTACATGTGATAACACCATAATCCATCTAATCATAAGATAAACCACTCATAAAAATAACAACAAGCACAATCATCAAGATACTTCGATCATCCACAAAGTACCACAAAACCATAATCTATGAAGGTAAGCATGTATACATGTGTATCACGTAAATGAGATAACACCAAGGTATGTTCAGTTGAAATGCATATTAACAACATAATCCATGACAAAACCGTCCATGAGAATCACAAGGGGATCGACATTACACACATAATCTCTAGCATTGGAAGATAGGTCTCACACATTTGTAAATGTTGAGATGTATACATTATGGTGTTGAGTTACATCACCATGGAATTTTAGAGATTTCTTTCTAGATCCCTAAGGAAAACTATGACATCCTTGAAATGAATGACCAATTTTATTTGTCCAAGGCAAGGGAGGGGGTGAAATTTCATTATTATGGTTGTTTTTGTGATCACTTCAATGAGTTTGAGAGTGATTGGAAGAGAATTCAACCTAAGGAGGATAGCAAAAGTTAGAAGGTAGACTTGGTAGGATCTTATTTCCTTTGATACCTTGTGTAAACTTTATAAGTAAAGTTTTTAATTATAAGCTAGTGGAGGGAGAACCAATCTCTCAACTACAAAGTTTATTTTTGTTCTTCATCTAGTATGGTGGGGGCTACTCTATTGAGTTGGATTTTTATTTTGATCAAAAGAGAAGTTCCTTAGACTGTCTAAAATTTCCTCTTGTTCTTATTCAATTGAAATTTTGTTAAGCTACAAAACAAAAGCTCTAAGAGATTTGATAACCATTTTTCATGAAATAAAACATTTTTTAACTCTACCCCATTGTGGGTGCCAAAAATTTTCAGCATTTTAATTTGTCAGCTTTATGACAACACAAAGCAAAAAAGTGTGTACAGAAATGGACTCTTAAAATTACCAAGTGAAGCTCCCTTATTAAATTTATTCCTAAAATCTAAAGCAAGTAAACTAGATTATAAGTTATGCAAATTGTAAAAATAATCTTTTGCGGGTTTTGAATGTAGTCAAAATACTTGAAAGAAACAATCTAGACTATAACATTCATAATTCTTGAAAGACCTATCTTTTGGTCTCAAATGTAGGATCACAAAATTTAAAGTACTTATTTTACCACAAAGTTTTATGCTAACTATAACATGCTTGTAAAACCTAATACTATCCAATGATTAAAGAAAAGATCAATAGATACACATCAACATAAGAATTGATTTGAACAAGAAACACAATACTTATGATAACATTTGATGAAGAACAAGAGTAATGCAAGCAACAACTCCAAAGCATGCAAAGCTACTTTGCAAGGTAGAAGATCCATTTGTATTGCTTGACTTGTCAACTTGCACAATTACAACACAAATTTTAAACTTTGAAACCTAAATCAAAACTTCAATAGCATAAACTTAACACAAATTCTCATATTTTTCTATGTCCTCAAAATAATAAAAATAATTCTTTAAAACTACATTTAAACCAACCCTTAAACTTTATATATTGCAAAGAGGAAAAAGAACACTAAAACTATCTAAATAGGCTCTTTACCTACTTTAAGTCAACTTTCTCCTTATTCAAGTCACTTTTTCCATTCTAATCCTCTATGTTGTATGTTAACATATCACTTAATTGATAGTCACTTTGTTGCACTTTTTAGCCATCATAACTAGCCAAGTAATGTATTTTGAGTAGCTTTGTGCATAAAAGTTTAAGATTTTCACTTAAATAAGGTTTTTTTTCCCTTTTGTTGCACTTTTTAGCTACTTCAACCATTTTGATTACTCATTTTAACTATCACAACCATTATAAATGTGCAAAATTATCTTGTCACTTTTTGACCTTATAAACACCCTTGTCACACCTTTTAACCATTCTAGCCACTTGAATTTCCACTAAAAAATGTGTGATTTTAACTCATATAAATAATTCCTCAACTAGTCCCCCTTTTAGCCATCATTGCCAACACTTTCATGGTTTTTAAGTAGCATCATCATAGGAAATGCACAGTTTCCTAATGTCACACTTTTTAACCATCATGACCAACCTTGTCATAGTTTTGAGGTGGAATGGCCACCTAAAATGAGTGAAATTACTTACATTTCACTTAATTTCACTTTATCATGCATTTTGACCACGATGACCAATTATGTCACACCTTTTGAGAGTCATAACAACTTTGAAATACTTTGGATTTGCAATTCCTAATGGTTATCATGTTTTTCAACCACTTTAACCATTTGTGTTAAAATTTTAAGTTGCATTGCCACCTAAAAAAGTGGATTTATATTTATTGTTTTGTCTTTCAATTAGCTTGTCATGCATTCTAACCACCTTTGCCAACTTTTATCTAGTTTTGAGGTGGTAGAGTCACTCAACATGTGCAAAATGATAGTCTTATTTCTTCTCCCTTTTGTTATGCTTCATAGTCACTTCAACCACCTTGGTCACTCTTTTTGATTGGCCTAATCATTAGAAATATGTAAAAATTTCTTATCTCACACTTTCTAACCTTTATAACAACCCTTGTCATGCCTTTAACCATAGATAACACTTGAATTGCCACTTTTAAATGGCAATCCAATGAGAAAGTGCAACTTTAACTTAAATAGAATAAGTCTTCAAATGGTCACCTTTTTAAGCTATCATCACTAGCACTTTCATGGTTTTGAGGTGGTATAGCTAACTAAAGGGGAAACATTACTATCTTTAACTTAATTTCACTTTGTTTCAAATTTGCACCACTATGACCAATTATGTCACACCTTTTGGGAATCATAACCACTTTGAAGTTACTTGAATTTGCAATGTCTAATGGTCATTGCAATTTTCAACCACTTTTAAAAATATTTATATCACAATTTTAAAGGGGAATTTCTATCTCAAAAGGTGGATTTGTACTTATGTTTTTTTTCCTTTCAATTATCTTATCATATATTTTGACCACCTTTATTGTGGTTTTGAGGTTGTGTTGGTTCTAAAAGTTGTAGGTCCCAAATCCCTAAAGGTAAGCTCACCCCAAGTGATAGGGGTTTCAAAGTTAGGGAAAAAACTTCACACTTATGACAACTATGGACCAATTTATTAAGGTGAGTAAGACTTTATTTGAATTTATGATCTATTAGTCTAAGGGGGGTTCCCTAAGGTGTTATTTAAAATATAATTACATGCAATGGACATATACCTTGACACAAACCATGTCCAGCGTGTAGTATATTCATATTTGGCTTTCACTATGTATCTATATGTTGTTTTAACAATAAAAGGTCCAACACCTTCTTAAAATAGATAAAAGAAACCATGTGAAGTGTCTAAGGATGTGTTTTGGATAACCCCTAATGCTATTATGCACATCTAGATATGGAAACAAATGAAACTGAATCAACACAAATTGAAATAATGTTTAAACTTGATTTGTTTGTGGGAGTAATGAGGGGTTGAGTATGAAGCAGATGGGTGCTTTATCTATTTGAGCAACATAGTCTCATATTTCAAACACAATAGGATGCAATGACTAGAATCCACTTGGAAACACCTTAGTGAATATTTCATTAAAGACTACACCTCCAAACCCTACACATAAGTTGGCCCTATGCATACAAATGAGAATCTATGAATGAAATTGTATAACAAAAATATAATCTTAGTAATCCATGAATAAACCCATAAATTTCTTATTTTAATTTCTAAAAATATACCTTAAAAAATCTTACAAGAATTTCATAGTTGTCTTGATAGTTAAATAATCATAAATCATGATTGTAATTACTTCAAATTTCTGGATTTGATTGCGTAAATTTTTTTGCATCAACGTTTCGGATCACACTCTGTGATCCATCATCAGGATGAAAGCAAGAGCTGAAGGAGAATGTAAAGTTGCAGACCAAGACCAACTTAAAAGGAGGGAGGAAGAGAAGGAAGCACAAAGCAATGTTTTGGTCCTTTGTGCTTCCTTCTCTTCCTCCCTCCTTTTAAGTTGGTCTTGGTTTGCAACTTTACATTCTCCTTCAGCTCTTGCTTTCATCCTGATGATGGATCACAAAGTGTGATCCGAAACGTTGATGCAAAAACTTTTACACAATCAAATCTAGAAATTTGAAGTAATTACAATCATGATGGATTGTGGAAACTTGATATCTCTAATTAATCATAAATCACCCAAAAATGTACATAGTACATATGGAGAAATTTAGATAATGTCAAGTTTTCACATTTAGTCCATTCTCTTAGGATTACAATATCTCTACACATTTGGGATGAAATCCAAATTGTTATAATACTAAATATATTGACCCTTTGTTGGAAATTGAAGCCCTAATGCTCCATCATTGACTCTTTCTTGTTCTTTCTCTCCAACCTATTTTTCCATCTTGTGAGCAATGAAAATTAGCAAATATGTTCTCCTAGAATATTTGTGTAGTATTAGAAAAAGATACATGGTTGTTTGTTTCTACAAAGGTCGCCCATGTCTTCACACATCATCATTACATGTCTTCGTACATAAAATATTGCTTCAGAGGTGTTGAATAGTACTTAAGGCATATGGGGAGTTTGTTTTTCCTAATCACAACCATCTTGGTCATTAATGTTGTCCTTTAATTTTGGTGTAAAAGGTGATTAAGAGCTCATGAAACCCATGAGATTGAAAATTTGAACAAGGGATAGGATCATCAAGAGCCAAAACTCAACCACCACTATTAACTAGCACTTGCACCCCAATGAGGTGCAATACTTATGCCGATAGGTTGATCAGATTACAAATTGTCCTTTTGTCGTAAATGAGGTAAATGACCATAGACCGATTTTGTTTTGTCATTAAGTTCTCCCCACCGGTGTCAGACTGGAGGAGATCCCGGTGGGGTTCCCCCACGTAATAGCCTATTGGCTAATAAAAAAACAACTGTCAAAATCAAACCAGACAACGATACTTATTTTTCTTGCTACTCAGAAGTTCATGTAACCAGCAGAGTAGAGGATGACCAACCATTCTCTCTCTTTTTATATATATCTTGTCTTATGTTACATAGTATCTTATTTGATTTGTTATCATAATTGGTTTTGTTGGAAAATTGAGTTTTTAATTTAAATAGAAGATATTTTGAATTTTTTCTAATTAGTTAAAAAATTAAGAATAAAATTATATAATTTAGTAATTTTTTTAATAAATTCAAGTGTAAAATTTGATTTATTGTCATTGGACTAAAAATTTAGTATATTATGATGATTTTTTTTTAAATTTGGATTTGATCAAATATGATATTAAGGAAACATCGTCTAAACATTTGTAAAGGGGAAATATTTTCTTCTTATTGTATTGTCTTTATATTTTTTAGTGAAAGTGATTATTGTTGGTTGAGTCAAGCTAGAGATAGTATTGTCATGAATGGATGATCCACATTTAGTTTTGATTAAAGTGATACTATGGATGTATGCATTGGTAATTCATAATACATTTAAAGGTTGCATGCTAGTTGGAAGTTAATAGAGGCTAGAGGCTATCTAGAATCTATCATTAAAAGGTTAGGTCACTTCTAGTAAGAAGTTGAGTAAGGGATTGTGTAGTATGTGGTTGAAGGTAAAGCATTTAGATGATGCTCTCTATCCAAACAACTTAATAATCATGTTGCTTGCACTTGGATGAGATGACTTGATCTTAGAGCATTCATATGTACTCTTGTAAATTGAGATGTAGTTATAAATGTTGGGACAATTGTTCTTATTATGAATAGTAATGATTATTCATATTTAAATAAAATTTGTAATATTGAAATCATGTGATACATTTTTTTAATTCCTAAATTAATAGCCGCGGTTTCCCACAATTCGTATTCGACGTCTCGAGTTCGAAGCCCCTCCGCGACATACATTCAGCCAAGACCACTGTTGTTGTTTACAGAAATCTGTACTGCCTTCTAGACGATTGAAGAAAAAAGTCCAAAATAGCCGTGTAAGGCAATCCACAGGAAATATTCTTGTTGTTATCAGTTCACAGACATCATTGAGGTCTTGTTGTGAGGCTTGAACCCCATAATCTTGTCTGCCGTTGCTCATTTGTTTATATATGACATATGCTGGAGTTGTAGTTTTGTGAGGGGGAGGCTCCTTCTTCTTTATGGAGTCTTCTCAGGGTGCTGTGAAGAGCTCCAACATTACTGAAATTGTGCACAAGTTCGCCAGGGTGTGCAGATTACGCAGCATTGGGGTTTTCTCCGAAGAAAATCACTTCCCCGGAATCGAACCCTCGACATCCGAGCATTCAAGCAGCGAAGCCACAGAAACAGATGATTACGATGGACAGAAAGTGTACCCACAACCCCCAGAAGAGAAAGAAAAAGAAAGGGTAAAGGTAAAGGAAAATGGAAAGGAAAATACCCAGAAGACAGAAGCTTTTGAAACCCTAATTTCGAAGCTGTTTGCCAATATTTCGGCCCTAAAGGCCGCCTATGTTCAGTTGCAGGCGGCCCACACGCCGTATGACCCTGAAAAAATCCAGAATGCGGACCGGTTAGTCATTACAGAACTCAAGAATATATCAGAGCTGAAGCACATGAAACCCATGAGTTTGAGAATTTGAACAAGGGATAGGATCATCAAGAGCCAAAACTCAACCACCACTATTAATTAGTTCATGGGTTATCTTTGTATTCCACTGCTTAAAGTTGCATGTGAATCTATACCCTTGGGATAAACAACTATTTCTAAGTAATACAATCCTTTTGGAGTAGTTGCAGTGTCAAATTTGGTTATTAATGGTGACCTATTTCATACAAGGAGGTAGGTGGGAGTGAACAATACAAAATGTCATACAAGGAGGTAGGTGGGAATGAACAATACAAAATGTGAAAGTTTCAAAGTTTTGAGGATTGAGGATTAGGGATACCTCATTGATGCAGAAGATTGCTCTCCCTAAATTCTAGTTTATGTTTTGCTTAAGTTTCGGTAGTTTTGGGCTTTTGTTGTGTTTTGGTTTGTTGGGAGGTTGCTGCAGCTTCCTATCGCTTCAGCATTCCATCTTTCTGTCACTAAGAAGCAGACGTTTGAACTTCCGGAACATAATGGGATGTAAAAAATGGATAACTGTCGAATCTTCTTTTTCAGTTATTTTGAGGCGACCGTTGGTTGCTCGGTGGTTGGGGGAAGCTCGATTGTTTTGAGAGGCTTTTCGTTTCATTTAGTAGCTGACGGTTATGGGAAAGAGAGGCCCGAACCGGTATTGCAGAGGAAAACAATAACAAAGATACCGTGGAAAGCAAGAGAACGAAGGAAGAAAAGTCTGCGAGAGGAAAGGAGGAGGAGCTCATATGGAGGCGTCAAGGCAAGGGCAGTCGACAGTTGGAGATACTCGGTTAACAAACAGGAAAGCGATTCCTTGAGAAATTGATTATTTGTTGTTACTTGAATAAGGAAGGCATCGATCTGTTCCTGTCACTATTGCACCGAACTCTATTGAAGCTTGCAAACTTTTGTATTCTGTTCCTAGCAAGAAGAATGAGTTGTTTCGTGTTGATCCTTTCTAGTTTGAGATTATTGTTTTGTCTATAGTTGGGGCAGCTTACTGCATGGTCCCATGGGGGGCTTAGGCTTCTATTTTGGTGGAGTAGGAGGTTCCATGGACAAAAAAAAATTGTGCTACGGGATTAATTGGAATCTCTTCCAAAAAAATAGGAGCCCCTACAGTATAGGAATGAATCTTTTAGCTAGTGAAAACGGGGTGGGGCTAGAAATTGCCCCTACAGCTTAGAAGTTTTGTGTGCCACTTGTCGCACATCTAAAACACAAGATTCTTGCCAGAAATAAAAAAAATTGAGGGAAAATGATTATTTTTCGCGGCATTTTTCATTTTACAGGCATCAACGACTCTGCACAACACTGAATCAACAATTAAGATTTTGAAATCAGCAGGGATAGTGTTGGCATCTACTTAATTGTTTTCATCGACATTCTATCTTGTATTAAATGCTAAATCTTTTAGGCTTCCACAGTTCAACATTATAAATAAAGGTTTGGGGAATTCCCAGTGTTTGGTTTGTTTGCAAGGTAAGCTTTGGCAGCTGTTTCATTGTTTACATCCAACTCTGGTAAGCTTTGGCAGCTGTTTCAATGTTAATTTTGTATTTTTTAAATATTAATTTATGTTATTTTGATAATTGCAGCCACAATGCTGTAAGGAAAAATTTGATTATTTTTTGAATAATGAATGATGGCTATGCTCATTAGTTTAAAAAAAAATTCCGAGCTTAAATTTTTAAGTAGAATTGCAACATTAAATCCATGGGACCACCAGCTTCCTCAAATTTCAGAGCTTAAAATTTTAAGCAGCAGTGCACTACTAAATTCACGGGACCACCAGCGTCCATATATTTCGGAGCTTAAATTTTTAAGCAGAATTGCAACTAAATCCATAGGACCATGTACTTTAAAATATTCCTAAAAAAGCTAAGCAGCACCCGCTGAGACTTTTAAGGAAGCCCCCCTCCATGGGACCACACCCTTACTATAGCTTGCATTTGCTGCTTCTTCTTGTCCTTTGATATACGAAGTGTGTACGCTTATTTGTATTTAGTCAGTAATCACTCATAACCCATACCACTTGTCGAGGATCAAGGATCAATATTATGTCATACTTCATTCCTATAGAAAAAAATGAAAGTTGTAAAGGAAATTATATTAGGGATACCAAGGAATTCATCCACAAGGCAACCAAGGATAGGTATTAACTTATAAACCTAATAAAATAACATGGCGTGAAATGTCAAGGACAAGGAACCAGGGATACTTAATAACTCATGTTAGAAGTACTACATTAGAGGTATTCCCACATCTGTAACTTTGAAGAATTTATGCAAGAAAATCTAGGGAATTGAGGACCAGGGATGACCAAAAATATGATTTTGAAAGATACTACAATGAAAAGGATTGGAAATCGAGGATTGGGGATTTGTTATACCTCATGCCACAAGGGATGTAAATAAGAAGATGACTAAAACCACAACTTTGAAAGGTAAAAGAGTTGGAGTGTGAGGGTCTAAGGAAAAGCATGTTAGTAAGACAAAGTTATAAACTCAATAAGACAAAGGGGAGAGAGGTGGGGAGGAAAGGAAAGTTATGCCTAGATGGAAAACTCTAAAACTTAAAAAAAAATCCCACACTAAGAAAATTAACTAGAAAACACCCCAAATATAGAACTTTTGGATTGTTGGAAACTTCTAATAGCTAAATGGAACATGGGGAATGGAAAAGAGCAACATATACAAAGATTTCTCAAATTACTTGTATGAGGGAAAAAATGAGGCCTAAATGCATAAAGGAGTTGGGACTCAAGCAAAACTTGGCATTTTCAGATGGGGTGCCAACATGTGGTATAGCCACTCAATATGAGAAATGATTTAGTATTATGTCATCTTCCCTTTTTATGCTTACTTCAAGCACCTTGTTCACTCTTTCTCCTTGTCATAGCCACCTAAATTGTGCAAATTGGCTTAGCTCTTTGAACTCTTTGATACTTGTCACACATTTAGCCACTATGGCCACTTTGATTTCCATTTTTTTTATTTTCGTACTTTCTTGCCATCATTTTCATTTAGAGCAAAAATTTAACCTAGGTAAGCCATTGAAAATGTGTAACATTTTCATTAAGACTTAAATGCATCCCCTCTTGGATGTGGTTTCATGCCTTATTTTTTATCTTAGACATTCATCTTCTTCTTTTTCAAGCATACTCTCCATGACATTTTAACACCTTCCATAAACTAAAATATGGTGATGTTGTCCTTATCACTTAATTAGAGTACTAAGATAGTTCTATTTGGAAACCTCAAAAAAAGTGGACACCATCTTGTGATCTTCATCTTTTCATATCACCACCAAAGCCACCATCATAGAAGAAAACACTTCCATATTTAAATTGGAAAGGCTCAAACTTGGGCAAGCTACAAGACTTGTCAGTTTAAAACCTAGATAGAGATGCGACAACTTTACAATTGAACAAGATAGTAATCTAATTGACTTTGATAACATGGCAAGCAAGACCTAGTTCAAGGCTACAAATTTGAATGTAGACAAAGTTTCTTAGGGTTCCCAATTATGGTACCAATGTATTATTGTGGATATTACAACATGATGCACTAATTATAATCTACATTGTTTGTTGTGATGTACAATGATTGATTCTAGACTTCATGGATCGAAAGGGACTAATGAAATGGTAACCTACTATATCAACTCCCAATGACCCAATAAACATGAGCACAACCATTGAATTATGCAGTGTGAATTCTATGTTGCATTTACCTTATTTTGATTTCTTTGTGTATTATGTAAGTTAAGTATGATTTAGTGGCATTGCAAGTCATGTGGATTATGCTCTTAGGTTTGAATTCATCTTACTCAAGAATTCAGTTGGAAGCAATAATTCAATGTTATTCATGGCTTCATTACATTAATTCATTATTAAATTTTTTGACAAACTAATGATTGTGTAACTAAGTGATAATGTTGAACATCATTTTACTATTATTTACTAAAGTTATTTTGGGATTCATGAGTTTTAATTGGTCAACATGTATGTTTATAATATTTTATTTGGATTAAGCCCTAAAGAGAGGCATGAACTAATGTTACACTTCACACAACATCACAACCTCCACTCTTAAGGTTACTTGAGTAAACATTTCACTAGTCATTACATTCTTGGGAAATCACACAGATTGCTTGTGTTAAAAAGTAAAATTATAAATAAATGTTGATAAGGGATAAAAGGAGGCTTTTGAAAGATTAAGCATAATTTAGGAGGGAGCTTATTGATGTTGTGGGTGGTATTTTTAACCATTTTTAAATGTATTTATCTTGTTTTATCTTATTGTAGTTGTGATGAAGCATTTGTTTGAGGAGGAAATTGAATATTGAATGAAGTAAAAGATACTTTGTTTTATTGTTGTGAAATGAATCCTCACATAGCTATGCCATAGCATATAATAGTTTTTTGTCACCTTGTTTGTCATGGCATGGAATGACCTTACCCTAGATAGTATTTTGGTTGTTGTGAATGAAATCCATATCACCATGTCATTGATGGCATATTCATTATCATTGATCACACATTATTTCAATATTCTTGAAGGCATATTGTTGTAATGTCATTCATGTGGCAATTGTTAAGTGCACATGGATTCTAAATACAATTATACTTACATTGTGATATTTCTTAAAGGATCCAATTGCATAATTTTTGAGCCAATCTTCATCAACCCATATTCATGAGTCATGGCTCACAAGAACCCATCTCTAATGAGCATGAATGATCCATTTAGCCCTCATTAGATCTAGGTGATGCTCATAAGGGTGAAGAAGCATTGAGATTTCTAAGGAGGTCACCCATCCCAATACTACTCTAACTTGAACACACTTAACCATGGATTTTCCACTAGGATCAAACCCACTTGACTTGCTATGCAAAACCTTTAGCAAGTGTATACCTTATAAACCATACATTGTAAAGCTCATATTATCTCATTTAATTGCAAGTAGCTTGTGTTTTCACAATGCCTCAAATCATGTGATGCTTTTTTTTTCAAGATTCTATTACAAGTTAATTGACCTAATTGAACTTGATCTTAGGAAAATTCTATTATAAGTGCACTTGATTAGTGTAGTAATAGGATGGGTGAGTTCTCAAGAAGTCTACTACCTTGAACAATAATGATGAATATTATCTTTAGTGATAAATGTTGAACATATCTATAAAATGAATGATTTGAACATATCAATGTTGATTAGGGCAACTGAGAGTTGGGAGGGGGGGTGAATCAATTGTTACAAAATTAAACCTTTAATTCAGTCATCTGAACTAATACTTAAAACTAAAATGATTAATCATTAAATGTCAATGCAAAAACTCAAATCGAACACATAAACACAATAACACTAGATTTACATGGAAAACCCAATGAGGGAAAAACCACGGTGAGGATAAATTCACACTATAGAGAATATCAAAATCAATTACAAGGCTCACTACCTAAAACAAGGCTCACTGCTTGAAATAAGGACTCACTGTCCAACAAGGCTACAACCCGAATGACTCACTGTCACAAAGATACAAAGAAGACAAAGAAGACTTGTTACAGAGAGACTACAATCCCAATGCAACAAAAGATTCCACCACGGTCACTCAATCAAATTGCATAAATGACAGAGTTCACCTTCTGCTCACTGCATCCAGAAACTCGACATTAGGCTTCACACTGATCTCCCACACTCGTAAAACACACAAAATACAAAGAAGACAAAGAAGACTTGTTACAGAGAGACTACAATCCCAATGCAACAAAGGATTCCACCACAGTCACTCAATCAAATTGCATAAATGATAGAGTTCACCTTCTGCTCACTGCATCTGAAAACTCAGCATTAGGCTTCACATTGATCTCCCACACTCATAAAACACACACACTACAAAGAAGACAAAGAAGACTTGTTACAAAGAGACTACAATCCCAATGCAATAAAGGATTCCACCACAGTCATTCAATCAACTTGCATGAATGATAAAGTTCACCTTCTACTCACTGCATTTGGAAACTCAGCATTAGGCTTCACACTGATCTCCCACACTTGTAAAACACACACACACTTACTGAATAGAATCAATTTTGCATCAAACTGCACTTTCTCTTTTCTCTTATCACTCTTCTTCTTCGCTCTTGCATCTTAATTTCATCATTAACTCATCTTGCATTTATACCATCTTCAACTTTAAAACATATCCAAAGTTGACCATCCAAATTCAAATTCAAATTAGGTTGGTGCCAAAACATCCTAAGGTGGAATTAGAATGAGAGCGACTCAAACACATGCTTCAAGGGACCCAAAAAGATCCAACACACTTCATCATCCCTGAAAGTAGTATTCCACACAAGGTCAGCCAAACTAGTGTTATACACATAGAACCATTAAGCACGAATCTTCCAAATGCCAAGACTATCTTCAATAGAACCAGGGAAACACAACTCTAGAACTAAAAGTTATAAGACTTCATCAAAGAGAAATCTGGACCAACAACATTTCTCCTGGACCTCAACCAGAAACATAGAAAACCATAGTTCACAACTGGTGAACAAAACTTGCACTGTACAACGAATCAACAACCAAAAGTCTGGATATAACATCTATGAACAACCATGAACAATATATCTAAATAACACAGCCACAGAAGAAAATCCGGACCAAAAACCAGAGCAACCACTGAACACATGCAACATATCTTTATTTCAATTTTCTCAATATCCTCAACATATACAACCAACAACAACTAGTAGATAACTAGTTGACCAGTTGACATCAATGAAAACACCAGCAATATTTCCACAACACTTTCATTCTTGCAACAATCTCCCCCTTTGTCATTGATGGAAACACATGATGTGAAAAACCATCAAAGAAAACATACTAGCTCTAATTACATTTTTGTGTTTTCTCCCCCTTAGAAGATAATCTCTTATATGCTTCTTCTCAATCTCTTTTCACATGCTTCTTCTCTCCCCCTTTGAAATCAATGGAAAAAGGAAAAATAATGTTTTCCATTAATTTCTCCTTTGACATGACAAACACAATACACATAATGACAACACCTGATACTACCTACTCCCCTTGAGAGGTAGCCACCAAAACATTAGTGTAGAAGAAAGATAGATCCATAGACCACGGGACTGATACATCTCCATATGCATCTAGTTCAAGAAAGGAGGGGAAATAACCCCTAACTTCTCCTGGAGATACTCAAAAGTATCTTTAGGAAGAGCCTTCATGAAAATATCAGCAATCTGATCCTTCATCGGAACATACTCAAGATTTACTTCATTCTCCATGACCTTCTCTCTCAAGAAATGATATCTGATAGATATATTCTTTGTCCTTGAGTGCATCACAAGATTCTTAGAAATGTTAATTGCACTTGTATTATCATAGAAAATAGGAATGGATCATCATATAACACTATGATGTCTTTCAATGTTTGTTTCATCCATAGAACTTGTGTACAACAAGATGCAAAAACAATATACTCAACTTCAGTAGTAGACAAAGAGACTAAATCTTGCTTCTTACTCAACCATGCCACCAATCTACATCGAAGAAAGAATGCACCACCACTTGTAATCTTTCTATCATTTGCACATCCAGACCAATCTACATCTGTATAGGCACTAAGTGTAAAGTCAGTATCTTTAGGATACCAAAATCCATAGTCTAGAGTGCCATTCAAATTTTTGAATATTCTTTTAATTGCAACAACATGTGTTTCCTTCAGATCTTCTTGAAATCTAGCCATAAGACAAACTGCATGCATGATATCTCGTCTAGTAGCCCAGACATATATAATAGTCCACCAATCATAGATCTATACTTGCTCTAATCAGCCTTAGGTGAATTATCATCTTTACCCAATTTGCAACCAATCACCATAGGAGTACTTATCGGTTTGGAACCATCCATCCCAAACTTCTTCAGCATCTCTCTCACATACTTAGACTATGAAATGAAAATTCTTTTCTCTGTTTGATTAATCTATAGCCCAAGAAAGAAATTCATCTCCCCAAACATAGACATTTCAAATTATTTCTTCATTTCTTCTACAAACATCTTGCACATATTTTCATTTCCTCCAAAGATAATATCATCAACATATACAACTACAATCAAGATTTTTTCATTTTCAATCTTAAAGTACAAGTTATTGTTTGTCGTACCTTTGTTAAATCCTTGATGAATCAAGTACTTATCTAACCTTGCATACCAAGCTCTAGGAGCTTGCTTCAACCCATATAAAGCTTTCTTCAATCTGAACAACATATCCGATTGATCTGTTAACTGAAATATTTTTAGTTGTTCCATATAAATTTCTTCTTCTAGTTCACCATTCAAAAAATGTTGACTTGACACCCATCTGATAGACCTTAAAGTCTTTATAAGCAGCAAGTGCCAAGAACATCCTTATAGCTTCCATTCTTGCTACTGGGGAAAAAGTTTCTTGAAAATCTATGCCTTCTACTTGTGAGTAGCCTTTACACACAAGCCTCACTTTGCTTCTAACAACTTCTCCATTCTCATTCAACTTATTTCCAAATACCTATTTTGATCCAGTGATGTTTTTATCTGCCGGTATTGGGACCAATTCCCAAGTTTGATTCTTCTCAATCTACATAAGTTCTTCCTTCATTGCTTCCTTCCAATGTTCATCTTTACAAGCTTCACATACAGTCTTCGACTCAATCTCAGAAAATAAACACAATTCACTTCAGCAACAACTTTACTTCTAGTTAATACACCTTTTTTCTTGTCTCCAATAATCTCACTTTTTGAATGATTCTTTTGTACATAGTTCGGTGTCTTAGGGGACATCACCAGAGCATCTTCTTTTGTTTCATTCTATTTTTCCTACTTCTTTTGCTCATCTTTATCATTTTCTTCCATAATTTCTTCTATTCTTGCACAATCATGCTCATCAGATACATATCCATCAATGTCAATAGAATCTTCATTGTCTCATCAACCTTCACATTCAAGCTCTTTACATTTTTTCTCATTCTTTATTGAAATATTTGTATGCCTTGATTTTAGTAGAATATCCAAGAAAAATACCTTCATCACTTCTTGCATCAAACTTACCCAAAGTCTCTTCATCTCTTCTAATATAGCATTTGCTTCCAAATACCTTGAAATATTTAATTGTAGGAATTCTTTCGTGTCATAGCTCATAGGGAGTCTTTGTACTGATTGCTCTTGCTTGAGCTTGATTGAATACATAAACAACATTATGAATAGCTTCTTTACATTAAACTTACAATAAAACAACCTCAATAATCATTGATCTAGCAGTCTCTTGAACTGTTCTATTTTTCCTTTCAACAAATCTATTTTGCTAAGGAGTTCTCGAAGTAGATAACTATCTCTTTATTCCATGCACTTCACAAAACATATTAAACTCATGGGAGGTGAATTCTCCACCTCTATCAGATCTTAAGCATTTTATCTTCAAATTCACTTCATTTTCAACCATTGCTTTGAATGCCTTGAATCTATCTAATGCATCTGATTTCTCTCTAAGAAATGTAACCCATGTATATCTAGAATAATCATCAATTAAAAGCATAAAGTACCTTTCACCAAGTAGAGTTCTCACTCTTGTAGGACCACAGAGATCTGTATGAACTAAATCCAGTAGTCTGATAGTAGATTGTTCCTTTGACCTGTAATGATTTCTTGCTTGCTTTCCAAACTAAAAATTCCTGCAAATAGCATTAACAGGCTTTGTAATTCTTGGTAAATCTCTCACGAACTTAACAACATTGATCCTTGCCAAGTTATCAAAATTCATGTGACACATTCTCTTATGCCATAACCAACTATCATTTATCTGAGTCATAAAGCATCATCCATCAACATGCTTAAGTTGATAGATATTCCCTTCATATTTCTTTCATGTAGCAATCAACATTTCAGATCCTTTCTGGATCTCACATCTCTCATCGTTAAACACAAGATCATATCCTTTTCTGTACATCTGACCAACACTCAATAGATTATGTCTTAAACCCTTAACATAGTAAACATTGTTAGTATGATGCTTGCCATCAAAACTTACTGAACATATCCCATAGATTTTAGCACTAGTATCATCTCCAGACATAACCAATCCTCCATTATATTTCTCAAGCTTGAAAGACTTACTTTTATCACTAGTCATGTGATGTGAACAACCACTATCAACTATCCAAAAATTATTCTCTTGTTTAGCATGTAGGATAGAGATAACCGTACCTTCATTTTTCTCCTTCTCCTTTTCCAAAGGGCTTTCCTTTACATGTTTTTCAGAATTAGCAGAAGTAGGTTCATCCTTAATCACCAAGAACAAGCTTTCATTTCCATCTGGATCTTCATATTTTGAGTCCTCATTAGAAATACTAGCATTCTCATTCACAAAGTAAGCTTTGTTAATCTTCTTTCCTTTCTTTTCTTTCTCATATATTTGTTTATTTCTTTTAGCTCTTTCTAGACACTTTGCAGCATAATGACCCATTTCTCCACAACTAAAGCATTTAAAGGGAAACTTAATTTCATACTTACTGGAGCCTTTTCTCATTTTTCTTACAAAGTTAGCTTCTATTTCATCAAAGTTCTCTTCATCTAGATCTTCAACTTTTGTAGCTTTAAAGGTAGTCTTGGATTTGCTTCCATTTCTTAGACTCAGCTTCCTCATTTCATAAGATGTCAAAAATCCTAATAGCATATCCTTAGTACAAGTCTTATAATCTATACTTTGCTCAATAGCACTCACCTTCTCACTTTAAGCATTAGGAAAAGTTTTGAGAATCTTCTTTACAATCCTTGTTTCATCAATGGTAGCACCAAGTCCTTGCATTCCAACCACTATCTCATCCAATCTCTATATATAAGCTTTAATATTTTCATCTTCAGACATATGTAGAAGATCAAACTGTGTCTCCAAATTCTGTAGTTTCGCCTCTTTAATTCTTTCATCACCATCATGCACTCTTTCTAAAGCATCCAGACTTCCTTAGCTATCTTCAAATTCTGAACCTTAATCAACTCAGAATGTACTAGACTATTCTTCAAGATAAACTTCACCTTATTGTTCGCTTCATGTGCTTTGATCTCTTCAGGTGTACTCAAACCATTAGTAGGAGGAGTGTAAGGATTCTTGTAATATTTATCCATATCATATCTGCAATGCTTCAAATATTCTTCCATCAATACTTTCCAAATAACATAATTAGTTCCATCGAACCTCAGATAATCAAAGACCATTTTTCCAACCATCCTGGACTTTTCTCAAGTAGTTAAGCTCTTCACCAAGGAACCAAGCTCTGATACCAATTGTTGAATAAAAAAATTGAGAGGGGGGGTGAATCAATTGTCACAGAATTAAACCTTTAATTTAGTCACTGGAACTAATACTTAAAATTGCTTAAATGATTAATCATCAAATGCCAATGCAGAAACTCAAATCCAACATATAAACATAATAACACCAAATTTATGTGGAAAACCTAATGAGGGAAAAACTTTAGTGAGGATTAACTCACACTATAGAGAATATCAAAACCAATTACAAAAAGGCTCACTGCCTAAAATAAGGACTCACTATCCAACAGGGCTACAACTCGGAGGGCTCACTGCCACAGAGATACAAAGAAGACAAGGAAGACTTATTATAGAGAGACTAAAATACCAATGCAATAAAGGATTCCACCACAATCACTCGATCAACTTGCATGAATGATAGATTTCACCTTTTGCTCACTACATCTAGAAACTCAGCATTAGGCTTCACACCGATCTCCCACACCCACAACACACACACACACACTTACTAAATAGAATCAATGTCACATCAAACTGCACTTTCTCTTTTCTCCTATCGCTCTTCTTCTTCACTCTTGCATCTTAATTTCATCATTAACTCATCTTGCATTTATACCATCTTCAACTTTGAAACATATCCAAAGTCGCCCATCCAAATCCTTGAATTCAAATTTGGTGCAGGAGCACCTAGTCAATTTTGGTCAATGGATGTAAATATGAGTCAAGTGTGTATTTCCAAGTGTCAAGTCACATTTTGATGTAATAAGGTCCATTGTGACCATTTTTGGTGTTTTCATGTCATATAGGGTCATTTTTAAAAGTTTTATCAATTTTGTAAAAATGTTGCAAACGTTGCTTATGCAACTTTGTAATTTTGTCATTTTTGGGAAGATGAACATTCATTTGTTTGAATGGTAGTTAGGGACCATTGGATTCTGTTGGAATATGTTTAAATACACTTCAAAAACTTTGAGGCAGTCTTCTAGAGTGGTTATTGGTGGACAAGGAATAAAACAAGCTCTATTTTTTGTTAATTTCCAGTGTTTTATGTTGTTTATGAGTGAAGTACGAGTCTGTACTGCTGGTTTATGACATAAAATACATGTGAATGATTAAATTAATGAATCTATAGTAATTTGGTTTTGGTTTTGTTGATTTTCATTGAGGTTTGAGGGAGTTTGAAGTGTTTTTTTCTAAAAACAGTCTGTAAACCCTAAGTTTGAGGGTTTGAAGACAAAAATAATGTTTTGCAGCCCATTCCACCTTTGAAAATTGGCCAAACTCAGTGGAATGGAGGGGTTTATTGTGCTCTTAGGGATCTTGGTGTTTGTTAGAGCAGGAGATGGAGTTTGGGGCAGATTTGAGCCAGCCCTAGCCTAATATCATCATGTATTAGGCTTAGGAGACTAGGTAGGTTAGAGATTTTGTGAAACAACAAATTTGTGATGAATTTTGGTGATGGAAATTGCATAAGGAGACCCTATATGATGTGTTAGAACTCCTGGAGTGTAGGTTAGAAAGTTGGTGTTTGAATTTCACATACTTGCTTTGGAAAAGTGGCCTAATTTGGCCTTGGAGCAGTGTAGCAGACCTAAATTGAAGGATTTGTTCCAAAATAATCCTAGTCCAAATTTGGATATGTTTAAAAGAGGCCTAATTGGTATCTGGAATGGTATTTGGTAAGTGGGTTGGAAGATTTCTTTAAAAGATATTCTCAAGAAACTAGGTTTGGAGACCTACAAGGAGAAATGAGAAGTGTGAGAAACCACCATAGTTAGGGTTTTGAAACTTGTAAGGTTATCAATTGTGATTGTGTGGCCATATTCCACCTTGCTCTGCATCAAAATTAGGATGAAACCAAAACATCCTAGGGTGGAATTAAAATGAAGGTGACCCAAACACACTCTTCAAGAGACCCAAACAGATCCAACACGCTTAATCATCCTCAAAAGTAGTATTCCACACACAGTTGGCCAAACTACTGTAAAACACATAGAACCATTAAGAAAGAATCTTCCAAATGCCAAGACTATGTTCAATAGACTAGGGAAACACAACTCTAGAACCGCAAGTTATAAGACTTCATCAAAGAGAAATTCAAACCTCAACCAGAAACATAGAAAACCATAGTTCACAACTAGTGAACACAACTTGCACTGTACAACGAATCAACAACCAAAAGTTTGGATATAACATCTACTAACAACCATGAACAACATATCTAAACCACACAACCACAAGAGAAAATTCATACCAAAAACTGGAGCAACCACTAAACACATGCAACATATCTTTATTTCAATTTTCTCAATATCCTTGACATATACAACCAACAAAAACTAGTAGATAACCAGTTGACATCAATGACAACACTAACAATCTTTCCACAACACTTCCATTCTTGCAACAATCAATTGGTTTGTGTCTTTTGATAATCGTTTAAGATTTGGTAGACTGCACTACGGAGAGCAAATGTAGACTAGTGAAAAACTATATTGTTGTTGCTACTAAAAGGTTAAATTTTTTATTTTATTTAAATAATTGAGGAACTCAAACCTCGTATATTCCAATATGTGACTATGAAATGGTTTTTTAGATTAATTATAAATTATTACTAAAACCCAAGCATAGACATGGTAATCTTATGTGAATATGTAAGCTATTTAAGGAATTTGATCGATAGATTAAGGAAAATTAGCAATGATTATAGATTGCCTTAGCAATATGAGATAAAAATAGTTTCTTTGTTTATCTAGAGATAAACCATTGTATAGAATTTTATGGAATGGTTAGCAGTTTTATTGCTTTTCTTTATCTATTTTATAAGGTATACTAGAATACGAACAATGAGTTTAAATATAATGCAATGTTAATAAGTTTGAGTTTGATCTTATTGTTATTAAAGATTCATCTCTTAAATCCTCAGCTGGAAGGACAAGGGTATGTATTTATAATTTTGATTGGATTTTTAATTGAACAAATATACTTATTGAGCAATAGATGGTATATGAATCTTGTTGTTATTGATTGACACACTATCCCATTTATTAAAAGGTGGTTATTGTTATAACAATTTAGTGTCAGTTAGTCTTCATATATTATTTAAATAATAGTAATATAAGTCATTCTTGATATATTTTTTATAGAATGTGGATTGTGTCAAGTTGTTCTAAGAACTCTTTCTTAATAAGACTATAAGCCTACAATCCTAATATCTTCACTAGATTTTATCATTGTAGATAAGATGTTTTTGTTTGATTGTATGATTGATTGTTAATGAGTATGATTATTAGTAGGTTATGTAAATTGATTACTTGCATTTGAATGGGGTTGTAATTCAATATTTCTTAAAGTTATCGTAAATGAGGAAATGAATAAGTATTGAATTATTGGTTTTAACATTATTATCTTTCATGAGTTTTGTTTATATTATTAAGATGTCATTGAAAGATAATTGAATTATTGGATTATGATTTGGTAGCAAATTTCAAGAATGTTCAAGAGCTTATGAACAATCACACATTGAACCTAACCAAACCCTCAACACTAGATAATCATTTCTTGTAGTGCTTGATGAATGTCATTTATGACTTGATAACTATAAATTATTTTGTTACTTGTTAAACTTTTTTCACATTTGATGGCTTCCGGGACAAAGATTTAAATAAAATAGTTTTTCTCTAATTAAATTCAAATTTCTCTCCTTTCCACTTAATTAAATAATTTTGATTATTTAATTAATACTAATTTTAATCCCACATTTAATTATTTAATTAATAAAATCCTTATTTCCTCTCATCTCACAATTAAATAATTTCTTAATTATTTAATTACTAATTTTCCTCCAACTTGCACATGGCATATTCTATTTTCAAAAATGAAATATTTCTTTTTCAAAATATATCCCTCCATAAAATGTCCTAAAATATCTCCCTTAAATCAAGGGATCATCTTCAGTTAACTGAACCTCTCATTAATCCTCCACCCTTGATCTCTTGATCTAATCTCATTCTTTGATTTTTTTTCCTCCAATCTCCACTATTGATCAAACCTCCATGAATTCTATAAAATAATCCTTAAACCTTCATCAAATTCATTCACAATCTTCATGAGCTTGAGCATTCATCATTTTTTAGCATTTGATCAATTTTGTGAGTTAAGGTCTTTATCAACAAGATTTTGCAATATGGGCTTTGCATAATTGAGCAATCCACATATCGAATTGGCATAATTCAACAATGGAGTACTAGGTTTGCATTCTTTCTTTGAGTAATTTGATCTAAATTTAAGTTATATTCTTGATTTATATTTTATTCATTCAAGCATTGCATTCAACTTCATTAGTTAATTGGTTTAATTGATCTTTCCTTTGTGGGTTTTAGCATTTTCTAACCCTAATTGCTTAATTTGTCTATTGTTTCATTTCCCATTATTCTCGTTATACACAAAGCAAAAGATCAAAATTATTTTTTTAAGATAATGAATCCAAAAGTTAAAGGGGAAACATGAAATCAAAATGGATCCTAAAGCAAATTGGACCACATCATGCACCAAACATAAATACAATAGTCAATATGACTATGGAGCCACACCAAAAGGCCTCCCACTTATCAAAAATCTCCACCTCCTTCAGAATGGGCTTTAATACCAACACACAAAGTGTCAAACTGTTGGTCCCAAACACACTCCAAATTTGACATCTAAGCTCCATCATCCACCATTCCAAGTTTGACAAATAAAAAATTCTAAATCTAAAATACCCAATAATTCATCCACATCTCATAACTCTTATCACCATCTAACATCTCTCCTAACATCCAAAAATCCTAGCTCCCACATTCACCATGTCTTAGCAGCAACACTTTATCATAAGAACTCTAATGACACTCTATCATGATGTGCACATTTCGATAAGGCCAACCCTAGTATCAATAAGGACCATAATAATATACATGGGTCATATACAAGTGCAATGATCTTGGAAAGATAATTCCTCGAGGCAAGTCACTATTGGCATATCATGACAACAACGTACACCACCAATAAATCAACATATTTGATGATCATTCAAAAGTAAAAAAAATCAATAAAAAAGACAAAAAAAAGATAAAAGCAAAGATAAATAGTGAGGACTCGGGTTAGTGCAGGATCATCGGGGTCCAAACTAGGCCCTTAAGTGGTAATGAAAATTTAGAAAAATAGAGTTAGGCAATTTGACATAAAAATTTGAATAAGTTATTAACATAATTTGAAAAATATGTAAGAACAAAATCTATAGAAAATTGAATGTAGTTTCTAAGATACTATTCCTTTTTTGGAAAAAAGTAAATCTATTTGGTGAAAATTTGAAATTTCAATGTAATAGTACTAAATTTTCAAGAAAAAATAAAACGAAGGTGTATGTATGACCATCCTAAGTACACGAAAAAAAAAGATATTTATTTGAAACTTTCAATATAAGTAGAGGACACATTCCCAGATGTGTCGTATTTTTTTTTCAAGTAAATAATTAGTTATTAATTTTTTATTAATTTTTTTTAAAAATATTAAAATTTGTTTGTCTGACCACCATAACTTGGTCAAAAATTTGTGAAATTCAATTTTCTTTTTATCCTATAGTATGGGAAGCATAGAATGTGTTGCATCTTTCGGATTCAAAAAATGAGAAATAATTATCTATTTAATTCTAAATAAGGAATATCTTACATTTTTGGAAAGATGACAATTTTCTCAATAAACACTTTTCATTTCATCAAATTTGGATATAAAAAAGCGTCAGCCACTTTTTTGTCATATTGCCAACTTTTGGACCCCCATGATCTTGCACTCACTAAGTCCAATAGTGGAAACCATTCTTATGGTGATTTGGACAAGTACCATGATGAAACCCAACCTTGAGCATCATGTGTAAAATCAATTATTTGTGTACCATTCCAATTGGGAGCACATTCATCCATAATGTTATTTTTTATCTCATCACTATCCATCCAATCATTCCATTTCCATCCATCTTCCCTATCCACCTTGATCTTAACAAATACTAGTAGTATATACTTCAAAACATGTTTTTAGAAAACTCTTGACATGGTCAATTATTTTGACCATATATTATCCTATTCCATGCCATCACCTACATAGCACTATCAAAACATTTAACTTGGATAAAACATGTTATCTTATTGTGATATAGTCCTTAGAAGCCAAATCCCTTATCCTAATCCAATTTCATAATGGTTATCCTCCCTATCCTTTACCTATCCATTTCCATCACTCTAATTCATTCATCCATTCATAATGTCACATGTCTTATTAGACACTTGGTGTAGATGATTACTTCTTGATTTGGAATAAATATATATGTCTTCTAGCTCACTTAATGATCTAGATACCTTCCATGAAAAATAAAATTTTGAGGATTCTAAGGAAAATTAGATGCGGAAACAATTCTCCTAACGTCAATACCTCAGGGAAGAATGCAGATACACTTTAAAATTTTACACTTACAGTCCAATTAAGATGCACTATGAAGCAGATAACAAAAACAAAGTATTTGACAATCACACATGAACACCAGATATACGTGGGAAAACCCTTACGAGAGAAAAACCCACCACACCAAGAGAAGTCACTTTGAATTACAGTAATAAAGTTTACATACAAGTTTCAGACTTATCTTTCTAATGTTTGTTTACAATAGCATTCACCATGAACAATCTTGTACAGGAACCTTCAAGTTATAGTCTACACATAATAGAATTCATTTACTGATCATACAACAATCTGTCGAATCAACCAACCATCGAACTATATTCATGGCGTTCCCTGTCTATCGAACTTCCTCACAGAACTGTCACAATGGACTAACTTCCAACTGTTCAGATTCGGCTTCTCCTATTGGTCCACGAGACTCCACATAGGACGGTCAAAACGGTCAAAAGAATTCACACTGAGTTGGCATCTTAGTGAGACACTAACAATGTCTCGCCGATGCCACATAGACTTCATATCGACTTTGCCAAGAGTTACACCGAGCTTACAACGTGCAATGACTTCAGTTTTCCTTTTGGCAAGACTATCGTTCTTGCCAAGAGATCATAGCGAGTCACCACGGGTTATACCGAAGTCATTGTTATATCAAGCTCCAAAGAATAGTTGGAAAGACTTAACACCTTCGCTAAGAGGTTTCTCCGAGATCTCTAAGTTACATCAAGCACCGAACGGTCGGAAAGACTTAACACTCTTGCCAATACCTTTCCCCGATAGCCTTAAGTCACTCCGATGAATGTAAGTGTTACACTGTCGGTGAGACATTGGCTATTCGTTGAGACTTCTCACCGAACTGACATAGGTTATCCCAAAGCCCGTGGTCGTCATGAGTCTCCCCGATACACGATTGAATGGCCTGTCGGCTAGAGATCCTTCATGCGGTGAGAGGTTACAACGACTGCACCTTGTCACAGTGATAGGAACATTTGGTGAGACAGAAGCTAGGTCACAACGACCTGAACAAAACATAATGTATCAAAGTGCTTGTCGGCCAGACATAAGAGCTGTCACACCAACTTGGATCCTAAAGAGGTTTCGGCCTGTATTGATTGAGGCATACATTTCCAACAATCTCCCACTTGATGAAGATCATATAGGCACCTCCAGAGCACAATTAAAACTTACTGAAAATCATGGGCGCTAAGACCCATTGAACTGGCACACCACCTGAACTTGTTTGTGCTCACTGGCTTCGTCAATGTATCTGCAACATTCTCCAGAGTATCAATTTTTTCCAAACTGACCTTTTCATCCTCTACCATATCTCGTACAAAGTGGTATTGTACATCTATATGTTTCGTTCTGGTATGGAAAGTTGGATTCTTTGCCAGAAAAATTGCACTCTAACTGTCACAGAAAATAGTTATTTCTCCTACATTAAAACCAATGTTAGAACACAAACGTTTCAACCAAACTGCTTCTTTACAAGCATGTGTAGCTGCCATGTTTTTAGCCTCCGTAGTGGACAAAGCGACTATAGCCTGCCGCTTGCTCATCCAACTCACTGCACCACCATTCATCATGAAGATGTATCCACTGGTGGACCTTCTATTGTCAATGTCCCCTGCCCAATCAGAATCCACATAGCCTCGAATACTGAGAGTCCTCCGTGATTCAACCAAGTTCCCATGGTAATACAAAGCAAAATATGAAGTGCCCTTCAAATATTTGAAAACTCTTTTTATAGCATCCCAATGTGTTCTTCCTGGATTAGCCATAAATTGACTAAGAACTCCCACTGCTTGGGCAATGTCTGGCCTTGTACAGACCATCACATGCATGAGACTGCCAACTGCACTAGCATAGGGTACATTGGTCATGTCCTCCATATCAGTAGGAGATTTTGGACAGTCCTCAATAGATAGCTTCGTTCCCTGCATGACTGGAACCACTAGCTATTTACAATCATTCATACAAAATCTCTCAAGAACAGTCCTGGCATACTTACTCTGACTGAGCCAAAGCTTTGTATTCTTCCTATCCCTGTTTATCTCCATCTCCAGAATATACCTTGCTGCACCAAGATCCTTCATTTCGAACTTAGCAGACAACTGAGACTTAAGATCAAAAATCATTAGCTTACTATTGCCTATGAACAACATATCATCAACATAAAGAGCAATAATAAGCACTCGATCACTTTCAGCTTTATAATATACACATGATCAGATTTTGATCTCACAAATCCCAAAGACAATACAAAAGTATCAAATTTCTGGTACCACATTCTAGGTGACTTTAACCCATACAGAGACTTCTTTAATTTGCATACCAGTTTTCTTTACCTTTTTCAACAAAGTGCTCAGTGGGACATATAGATTTCTTCTTCAAAATCACCATGAAGAAATGTTTTCTTCACATCCATCTTTCGACCTCTAAGTCATACGTGCAAGTGACAAAAGAAATCTGGTAGATGTCAGCTTTGCTACAGGAGAAAATATTTCCCCATAATCTATTCCCTCGACCTGGGAATAACCCTTTGCAACCAGTCTTGCCTTGTACTTTTCTACACTGCCATCTAGACCAATCTTTTTCTTAAATACCCATTTGCAGCCCACAGGTTTTCTGCCTTCAGGCAAGGGCACCAGACTCTAGGTGTCATTCTTTTCTAAATATGCCATCTCTTCTTCCATGGCTTCCAACCAAGAATATGAATCAGACATTTTAAATGCCTCTTTTATAGTCCTAGGCTCATCAGTGCTAGAAATCAAAGCATAGGCACAAGTAGAATCAATCAATGAGAACCCATACCTATCTGGTTGTTTTATTTCTCAGGTTGACCTCCTCACTAGCTGAGGCTGAGGTTGTTCTTCTTCATCTGAACTTTCAGAACTACTTGAGCTCTTAGTTTCAGGTACATTTTGAATTTTGAATTCCTCTTTCTCTAAAGTAGGAGGAATTACTGCTACATCCTTATTGTTTTCTGACTTTGTCTCTGACTGTAGATCCAAGGTGGAAGGTCTCAGCTCACAAAAGATTACACTTTTGTTGTATACAACCTTCTCTGTTTCAGGATTCCAAAGCTTGTATCCTTTTATGAAAACACTATAGCCAATAAAAATACATTTGACAGCCTTGTTCTCCAATTTAGATCTTTTTACATCCGACACATATGCATATGCCTCACAACCAAAGACTCAAATATGTCTAAGAGAGGGCTTCTTACCATACCACGCTTCCAAAGGTGTTTTCTCAACAAGAGCAGAATTAGGAGACCGATTAATCAAGTAACATGTAGTAGCAGTAGCCTCAGCCCAAAACTTCTCCTCCAAGCCTGCACTACTAAGCATACTTCGTGCTCTCTCCATCACCGTCCTATTGAACCTTTCTGCAACTCCATTTTGCTGTGGAGTATAAGGTGTAGTCTTATGTCTTTTGATCCCATGGTCTTTACAGTATCTTTCAAATTCATTAGAAAATAATTCACCGCCATTATTAGTCCTCAAGCATTTTATTTTTCTACCAGTCTGATTTTCAACAAGATTCTTAAATTCTTTAAACTAACTCAATACTTCTGATTTACTTTTCAGAAAATAAAAAAATGCTATTCTTGAATAATCATCAATGAACAACACATAGTATCTTGACTTAGACAAAGAAGAAACATCCACTGGACCAAATACATCCGAATGAATATAATCTAGCAAACTAGAAGATTTATGAGGACTAAAATAAAATGAAACACGGTGTTGTTTTCCATATATACAATGCTCACAAAATTCAAATTCAAGATTACAATCTTCTAGCCCCTGAACTAGGTTTTTGTTTTTCAAGGTTTTTAAACCTTTCTCTCCTATGTGGCCTAGCCTATGATGCCAGAGCATAGTCTTCTCTGCTGGAAGTTTTACTTCCATAGAGTTTACATAATTAGGGATAGTTCCCTCTTTACCTTCATGAGCAGCTTTCAATGACTTTCCAAAGACACTGTTACATTGAACAACATGTGCATCTAGCTTGTACAGGGTACCAATTCGAGCACCTCTAGCTAGCACCATTGAACCTCTAGTCATCTTGTAGCCATTTCCAGAAAACATGACTTGTACTCCAATATCATTTAGCTTACTGACAGACAATAGATTTTGAGCTAGACCTGGTATGTGCATAACATCCTTTATCCCCTTTACTCTGCCATCAGGGAATTGGATTTTGACTCTTCCATGGCCAAAATTTTTCAAAGTTGAATCACTTGCCAAGTAAACCTTTCCACCATCGTATTATTCATACTTTGTGAACCATTCTCTATGACCTTTCATGTGAAAAGATGCACTAGAATCAATTAGACAAACATCATCTGATGCCTATGTATCCAAGGTAGCAATGAAGGCGTCTGAATCAGCCTGAGAAGAATCATTGTCAGAAGAATGCTTCTTTTTCTTTTTCTTCTCCTCTTTACAATCCTTTCGAACATGACCAGGTTTCCCACAGTTCCAAAACTTCACCTTGGACTTCTTGCCAAGAGACTTTGATCTCCCCTCTGATTTTGATTTTGATTTCTTGTCCTTCTTCTTGCCTTTCTCTTTCGGTCTTCCTCTGACAGCAAGAGCTTCCTTCACCATCTCAGAAGATTTCCTTCTCATCTCTTCTGACAGCAAAGAACCAACAACATCTTTCATCTTGAAACTGGATGTTGTACTCCTAATAGCCATCACTAAATGATCCCATGAGTCTGGAAAAGAACACAATAGAAGCATACAATGATCCTCTTCTTCAGTCTTTACACCAACAGATGTCAATTGAGCAATCAGCATATTGAATGCGTTCAAATGATCAGCTACATACCCTCCTTCCTGCATTTTCAAAGAATACAACTTCTTCCTTAGGAACAATTTATTCACCAAATATTTCCCCTGATAAATAGATGCCAGTCTCTTCCACAAAGAAGAGGCAATATTCTCCTCATGCACATTCAGAAGAACTGAGTTTTCCAAGCAGAGCCTTATCAACCCCTTAGACTTCCTATCTGCAAGGTCCCAATCTTCTTGCTTCATGCCTATAGGTTTCGCTCCAGACACAACAATCCAAAGATCACGATCCACCAAGAGATCCTCCATCTTGAGTTTCCACAACTCAAAGTTACTGCCATTGAATTTCTCTATTTCAATCTTTCCAGACGTGCTAGCCATCTCAACCTGTAATCAGAAATAACAAACTCTACAAGACTCCCACTGAACAGAATTGACTCAAAAAACCCAACGTACCCACAAGCATAACACAACTGGCCAGACTCTAATACCACTTGTAAGGAAAATTAGATGCGGAAACAATTCTCCTAACGTCAATACCTCAGGGAAGAATTCAAATACACTTTAAAATTTTACACTTACAGTCCAATTAATATGCACTATGAAGCAAATAACAGAAATAGAGTATTTGACAATCACACATGAACACCAGATATATGTGGGAAAACCATTACGGGAGAAAAACCCACCACACCAAGAGAAGTCACTTTGTATTACAATAATAAAGTTTACATACAAGTTTTAGACTTATCTTTTTGATGTCTTTTTACAAAAACATTCACCATGAACAATCTTGTATAGGAACCTTCAAGTTACAGTATACACAGAATAGAATTCATTTACTGATCATACAACAATTTGTCGAATCAACCAACCATCGAACTATATTCATGGTGTTCCCTGTCTGTCGAACTTCCTCACAAAACTGTCACAACGGACTAACTTCCAACTGTTTAGATTCAGCTTCTCCTATTGGTCCATGAGACTCCACATAGGATGGTCAAAATAGTCAAAAGAATTCACACTGAGTTGGCATCTCGGTGAGACACTAACAGTGTCTCGCCAATGCCACATAGACTTCATATCAACTTCGCCAAGAGTTACACCGAGCTTACAATGTGCAATGACTTCAGTTTTCCTTTCGACAAGACTATCATTCTCGCCAAGAGATCATAGCGAGTCACCATGGGTTATACCGAAGTCATTGTTATATCAAGCTCCAAAGAATAGTCGGAAAGACTTAACACCTTCACCGAGAGGTTTCTCCGAGATCTCTATTGTCACCCCAAAGCCATCAACAGTTTCCAAGACATACACCCTTCGCTAAGACTTTACTCCGAGATCTCTAAGTTACATCAAGCACCGAACGATCGGCAAGCCTTAACACTCTTGCCAAGACCTTTCCCCGATAGCCTTGAGTCACTCCGATGAATGTAAGTGTTACACTGTTGGTGAGACATTGGCTATTCACTGAGACTTCTCACCGAACTGACATAGGTTATCTCGAAGCCCGTGGTCGTCATGAGTCTCCCCGATACACGATTGAATGGCCTGTCGGCCAGAGATCCTTCATGCGGTGAGAGGTTACAATGACTGCACCTTGTCACAGTGATAGGAACGTTCGGTGAGACAGAAGCTAGGTCACAACAACCTGAACAAAACACAATGTATCAAAGTGCCTGTCGGCCAGACATAAGAGCTGTCACACCGATTTGGCTCCTAAAGAGGTTTTAGCCTGTATTGATTGAGGCATACATTTCTGACAAGGATTTTCGACCATCTCATGATTAAAAATTTTCAGTAAAACTATCCTCCATCACCCACAATCTAGAAAATCCCCATCAATCTCCTCTTTCCATACAATCCAAAATAATATCAAAACATCTAAAAATTTTGTTGGACTAGACTTGCTATAAATATTGATTCATTTTATCCAAACTATCATCGTCAAGATACATCCTTACCAATCATCATATTGTTCTTATCATTAAAAACACAATCCTCGCATTCAATTTTATCTTGGCTAGTGATAGAATCCTAAGTGGATTTTTGTATCTCTCCATACTCATCACTCTTCATTGCTCATCATTATCATCATCATCATCATCTTAACCATTTTATCTCTTTCTTCTCATTCAAATTTTATTTTCATCATCATCATCATCTTCCATTAACAAACCAATCAAACAAAAAACATGTGCTTCAATATCCACAAACATACACACTAGAAACATCACACTTTTAATGTCAAATAAAAAACTATACATCAATTTTGATAACATACAATTGTAACAATTTTCTAAACATCAAACTTTCCTATTTCATCCAATCCTTTTCCTTCACGAGATGCATCCTTCCCCGCCAGGAATAATCATCATCTCTTTATCCTATAGCACTTTGGGAAGATGTTATACACTTGTATGACTATTGGCAGTTGATTATTTACTTCTTTGATTTATCTTTGATCTATCTTTTGATTTATTTCTTTGATATTTTGATATATCTTTTGAACCCATACTATTCCTACTTATAGTCACCATGATCATTCTATATCATGGTGTGCTTTGATTGATATACATTAGGGCATGATTATTTGTTTATATGTTCTATTTTTTTTGGATTATATCCACATGGCGAGTGTAGAAAGATGGGGGGGGAAGTGGCCACCCCATTTCAATTTTCTTTTAAAAGCCAAAATGTGAGCACATTATAACATTCTCATGTTATGACTTGGAGTGACCGAGCCTCAGGCTCAGTCACTACAAGCCTATAACGTGAGCACATTTTAATTAAAAAAAAAAAGCTAAACATCATTTCATTTTATTTCTATTGCTTGCACTTTGGTTCACAGTCTACAAATCCTCCAAGATAAGCTCGCATTCAGGGAAGGAAAAACTTGCTCCATTTCTTCATCAAATCTTCATAAAAATGCCACCACGATGTCGTGGAGGTCAAAGGAGTAAGTTATTTTTTTGAGTGAGTTTGGTATTAAATAGGTAGATTTTATATGTTTTTTGATGTAAATTTATTTAATTTTTAGGAAATGATAATGCACCTCCAAATCCTCCTCAAAATCCTAATTCACATCATGTTGGAATCCCTGCTAAAGAACAACCCCAACAAACACCTCCAACAATTCCTCATCATGCTCTAGGAACTCAAGAAAATTTAATGGGGCAAATTGAAAATAATAAAAAATAAATTGAGGATTTAATTGCAAGGTTGAGAGATCCTGTACGCACAACCTCACATAGAACCACACTTGCTCAATCACTTGAATTGATAATATCACATGTAGATTAAATTAGCAAGGAAATAACTAGTTGGAAAAGAAGAGACGATAGTTTAGACAATTCTATGTAGATAAATTATCATATAAACAAGTTAAAGATGAAAAAATTACAAAATTTGACTTGTGTGCACTATTCACGAACCCTAAAATGAATCAAATTTTACATCATTTAAGCAAAAATTTCTCTATCCATTGGTGCAACCACCAAGGAATAAAGAATTTTTTTTGGAAAAGGTGGTGGATGGTTTTTGACCATCCTCCATGCAACAACAATGAGGTGCCACAATATTTTTCAAGGAAATCTACTATGAGTTTGTCCTCAATAAAATCCCAAACTATTTGACATGCGGGACTTCCAGGGTAGAGGTGGGGTCTCCACACAGGACAAAGTGGGGGCATGTATCGATGCCCAACAACCAATGAGACAACCACTCGCTAGAACAACATATGAGCATGTGAGTATCCCTTCTATTGTGAAGAAGAGTGTTGAGGTGGATGCATTGCAGTTTATTAGTTCCCTCACCTAGAGCCTCATACAACATACCAGTCCTCTAGCACAAGGTGATTTGGGCGAGTCTTCGAGGAGTAGAGTTCCACCTCAATTTTGTCAAGCTTGTGGGTCACTCTGTGTTTATGATCTCATAGATAGTCAGGGTGCATGTGCCTAGGGTACATCTGTAGCTGATGAGATGGTGATGAAAGATGCCCTCCTTAATGACACATTCAACCTTGATAATCAGGTAAATGTTATCAAGTTCATTTAATTTAATTTATTAAATTTCATTTTTGAGATGCAAGATTAACTAAATTAGTTGAATGATTATAATGAAATTTTCAGTGAACACTATTTGGTCAAATATGTTTTTTCCCAAAACATATTCAATAGAATGGGTTTAACCCCAAACATACTCATGAATTCTTCATTCCACATATAATCGACATTGGTGCCACTTGGTTTTGACCAAAACATATTTGATCAAATATCGTTCACTAGAAAATAGTTCGATGGGAACTATTTTGTTGGCCAAAAGTGTGACATAGGTTTGTTATTTTACCCATGTACTTTTTGTTGGTTTTTTAAAATACAATAATAAAGTTTTCTTGAAATTTTCATGGTTTCTATTTCCTTAGTGAAATTCATGTGATGAATGTGCATGCATGTATTTTGATTTGTGTATTTTAGTACATTTATGGTGAAATACCAGTTGGAGCTTCATCAAAATTGGGTGCATTAAAATATTTTAAGAATTCTAAGTGATTCAAGCTATTTAGAAGATTGCACTAACTTTGTGGATCTATGAATTAATTTGGTTAAACAAAGTTTAGTTTATTTTTAGATTAATTTATTCATACATGTTATCATTCTAGCATAATTTCAAAGTTAGGAGTCTCCTTTCCTCTCTTCTTTTCATTTTTGTTATTATATAAATTGTTTAGGATTAAAAAATTAGCAACAAGAAAGGAGAATAAAAATACAAAAATGGTAGAGCAATGACTAAGGGAAAAATGGCAAAGTAATGGCTATGTTTCAGTAAAATTCAAATTGCTAGGCCCTAGCGACCCCCAAGGCATTGACAAGAGGTTGCATCACTATCGTGGTCCCACTGCCAACCTGGGAAGGGAACATGCAAGGAACGATTCGTTTACAATTAGGCATAGGTTCACAAAACCTAACTGGTTGCTGATTTTCCCTATCAAGCATTTGGAAAAAAGAAGTCAACTAGTATTTGATATTTGTGAAGAGGACATTTATTCACCTAGGAAGGGGAAAAACCAATAAATAAGAGGGCATAGACAAGGTGGTTTAGAGTTTCTGGATCATTTTTACCAAGACTGCAAAAGAGATCTTAGGTCGACTAAATATAAAAATGAAACACATGCAAAACTGACGACCTCATTTGATAGAGGCTACAAACTAGAGGGGCTCCCTTCAATCCAAAATATATGCATTTTCAATGTAATGGGGTTGTTGATTGGAGGAATGAGGTAAACTAGTATGAAAATGTTCGCATTAAGCTACAGGGATCTGCTCATTTCCAACATGTAGATTCCCATAACACTCAGTAGTAAGGCACATGGGAAAAGGTGGGAAATGAGGGAAAGGCAGGAAATCCTATTGGTTTGGAGAAATCAAATCTTAAGGAAAACATGATTCTAACACAAGGGGCTTCTGTTTTACACAAAAAATTTGGTCCACAAGGTAAACAAAGAGGTAGAAAGGGAAATAGGTCTAAGAAGAAGAAAGTAGGAAGAAGAAAGAGCTCGCAAAAGCAAGTATGGAGGCCTAAAGAAACAAATAAGAATGAAGTGGTTGTGCAAAGTAAGACATGTCAAGAAGACAATAGGGGAAAACCTTTAGAGGGTCGAGAGCCAATCAAGATCACATTCCCAAAACATATGCTGCAAGCGCAAATCAAAGATCTTAGGGAGAAAGCCCTAATCTGTAAGTTTTGGAACCTAACCCTTGATTTAGAAAAGTTAAAAGACTCAGTTTATGAGGAATGGGAAGGGGTTGAACAGGTCTTTTACTTAGATCAAGAAAAGGGTATTTTTGTTGTCATTTTTGGAAAAAAAATGCATAAGGATGTGTGTGTAAGATTAAATCCTAGGTTTTCCAAGGATCTGGCTTGTGCATGCAACCTTGGTCACCAAATTTAAAAGCTTCTTATTTTACTTTTAGATATGTTCCTTTTTGGTTTCAGTTGCCTGCATTTCCCCTTGAGTACATGGAGTTGAACTTAATAGAAATAATAGAAAATCATGTAGGAATTTTTCTCTTGCATGATTACACATTCTTTAAAAACCCCTCGAAACCAATAAAATTAATTGATACAAATAAGGAGTTACAAGGGCATATTCAACTAAATTCTAAGTTTGGCATGTGGCTACAAAAAAATATTTTTGAATCTTTAGAAAATGCTTGTGCACAATGTCATATCTTAGGGAATTCCATTAGTGTTTGCAAGAATATGGAATCATCACCAAAGCATGGGCGTTAGGTTAGAAGTCAACATAAAAGTATGTTTGAAAAGAAAATTGCTATGTCATGCAATAATTAGAAAGCACAAGGCATTCAGGTTGATCTTAGTGCAAAGAATAGTCAAGAAAAGGCAGTCACTTTGGTTTGAAAGCATACAGGTAAAATAAAAAGAGGAGCGAAAGGTAAAAGTTATGAAGTATTAGTTAACATTAACCCAAAAAACTCTTTTTCCCTATCGCTAAAGATGCCAAAGAATATAGATTTGTTGATGCAAAGATATTCTAGCTCTTCACTAAGTTTATATTCTCCATCATTGCCACAAATATCAGAACAATAGCTAGGAGATATTGTAAGGAAATTGATGTTTCAAGGCACAATGGAACATTTAGATCCTTTATCATTTAATACTACCGAAGAGCTTAGTCAGCTAGCTAACTACTTATTTATAGGGTCTAAAAAGGTAAAACAACAATTTGCACTAGATCTACAAAAGGTTGTTAGGGAAGATGAATTGAAAGTCCTAGCTGAGGAAGTTTTATTATTAGTGGGTTCAAAAATATTTGATGAAATTGTAGTGGAGGGCATCTGGGACTGTGACTTACAAATAGATAGATTGGGGATTGCTAGTAACCTAATTCTAGATGATGCCTTCAACAATGTTAAGGTAAAGAAAGTTCAAGAGGATCAGTCAAATATGATGGTATATGTTGAGTGCAATGAAATAGTTCAGGGGGAGGGTCAACCAAATATGCCAAAAAACATCGTGTGGAATGAAAAAATTCAAGGGGGGGAGTAGAAGGATGATGAGTTTGATTTTCCTAAGAATATTTCATCATCATAGTCCCCTTATCAGCCAGCCATAAAGAAATCACCAGGGAAGAGAGGAAGGAAATCTAATCTGACAAAATTAAGTGAATAAATTGAGGCAGGGGTGCAATTTTTTTTTTGGATTCTATTCCAAGTAAGCGATCAAGGAGAGCCTGTTGCTCTCGTATGCAATGAAGATCATATCCTGGAATGTCAGGGGTATTAATGTCCTTGAAAAACATGCTCAAATCAAGCACCAAATAGATGCTTGTGGAGCAGATATCATTCTTTTGCAAGAAACAAAGAAATCAATGGTAACATATGAAGCTTCAATTCAGAAGTGGGCAAATTGGGCATCAACACATTCTTCATCTCAAGGGGCTTATGGAGGTTTAGTTGCTTTATGGTTCAATCCAAAGGCTGTAAATGTGAAACCATTTAGAAATGAGAACTGTTGGCAACTATTGGAGGTATCTAAATTTGACTTACAGTTCTGGTTGTTGAATACATACAAACCAACTTCAACTGTAGATAAGAAAAGTTTGTGGGATGAAATCACATATCAAATAAATGGTCTAGGAGATGGGAGGGTTGTCTTGGTAGAGGACTTCAATGCAATAGCCTCTTTGCAGGAAAAGAGGGGAGGCATCAATCCGCTGGTAAAAGTGATGACATACTTCAGTATGTTTATCCTCACTAATGCATTAAAATAAATTGTGCCAATTAAGGGAAAATATACCTAGAAAAATAGAAGGAAGGGTTTTCTACAAATAGCAAAGAGGTTGGATAGATTTTTGGTCACATTTAATTGGTTCACATTGCATCATAAGATAGATTCTAAAATTTTTCCTTATCCAGGGTTTGATCACTATGCAATATGTCTCAATATTTCAAATGTTTCTTCCCCAAAAGGTAAATCATCATTCAAATTTGAAAGCATGTGGTTTAGACACCCACAGTTCATGGATCTATTGAGTCAATGGTGGATCAATGCACCATATGAGCAAGGTTCGATGATGTTTTAGCTATGCAGAAAGCTAATGTATGTGAAGCAACAAATTATAGTCTAGAATAAACATGTTTTTAAAAATATATTTCAGCAGAAAGAGTTGACATCAGCTCATGCATGCATAATCCAAAATGGGTTAGATGCCTCTCTCTACGATAAACATAAAAAGTTGCAAGACGATTGGGAAGAGTTATGCGCAAGGGAAGAAATTTACTGGAGGCAAAAGTCACGAGAATTATGGTTGAAAGAGGGGGATCGAAACACTAAATTTTTTCATGCCTCCACACAGATTAAGAAAGTTGCAAAAGTTGTACAAGCGGTGCAAGAATTTTCAATAGGGAATTAGCTCAAAAAGGAAGAAGACATAAACAAGGAAGGTGTTAAGTTTTTTTCAGAACTCTTAACAACCCCTCAAAATAGAAGTGATAAAAGGTTAAGACATGAAAAGGAACTTCTTGATGCAATTCCCACACTTGTTAGTGAAGAATACAATGCTTGTTTATTGAAGCCTTTCTCTCTAGAGGAAGTAAAGAAGGTAGTTTTCTCCTTCCCACTGGATAAAGCTCCTGAACCAGATGGGTTTATGACCTTATTCTTTCAAAAATGATGGGATATTTTGTGTTATGATCTTCTTTGGGCATTGGAAGAATCGAGAAGAATGAGGACAATACTTAAGAAATTTAATGTAACAAATATTGTAATATTTCCAAAAGTAAAAGAGCCTAAATTTTTTGTAGAATACAGGCCTATATTGTTGTGTAACACAATATACAAAATGTTTACTAAGGCAATATATTTAAGATTTCAGCCTCTTATCCCAAAGATTATTTCTTAGGAACAAGAAGGATTTGTTTCGGGGAGGGAAACTTTTAAAGGAGCGATAGTAGCACATGAAGCTCTTCACACAATATCTACATCTAATATGTCTTCATTCATTGTCAAATTGGACATGATGAAGGAATATGATAAGGTAGATTGGAATTTTCTCAATAAAGTGTTGGAAAAGTTTGGTTTTTGTTCAAAATGGTGTAGATGGATAATGTATTGCTTATTAGGGGAAAATTTTGCAGTCATCATTAATAGTAGTCCCATAGGTTTTTTCAGTTCAACATAGGGTGTAAGGTAGGGGGACACATTGCCACCATTTGGCAGAGACATTAAGTAGATTTATTCTACTAAAGCACAATTAGGGATTATTGCATGGGGTCAAGATAGCAAATTCAGATATCTCAATCACACACTCTCTCTTTGAAGATGATACTATTCTCTTTGGTAAGGACACAATTGTTGAAGCTAACCAATTCAAAGAAGTGTTAGACAAGTATTATTCAGCTTCTAGGTAGAAAATTAATGCAACAAAATCCAAAATATATGTCTTCAATACTAAAGATGTTATAAAGGATAATATGGTGAACTTATTAGGATTTCAAGAAGTTGTTCTTCCATGTACTTATCTAGGAATTCCTTTCTTTAAGGGTTCAAACAAGGAATCATATTGGGACAAGCTAATTGATAGGTTAAAGTCAAGAATTCTGATGTGGAAAGCCAGGTGGTTATCATTGTCGGGTAGAATCTTGCTAATAAAATCAATCTTAACAACAATTCCTAATTATTTCTTGGCGGTCCTCAAAGCTCCTTGTTCAATGATATCAAAAATTGAGAAGATTATAAGAAATTTCCTTTGGAAAGGAAACATTAATGATCAAAAGAAAGTGCCTCTAGTATCATTAGAAGGATTAGCAAATGGAAAGAAACAAGGTGGAGCAGGTATACATAACATTCTGAGTAGGAATGAAGCTTTTGGGGCCAAGCTTGCATGGAAAATGTATTCAAATCCAAAGGGAAAATGACACAAGATAATGCAAGCAAATTACTTAGACATTGTAAACCCAACAAGAATTTTGACAATTACTGATCTGCCTAAGGGGTCTACCATGTGGAATTTTCTGCTCAATTGTAGAAAACTCATTACATCATATTCCAAATGGGAAGTTAATAATGGAAGAAGTGTTAAATTTTGGTTAGACTCTTGGAATGGGAATCCTCCATTGATAACAATTCTGGAACTACAAGGTGTAAGAACAATCTTAACAGAGGCTTGGGGTGAATTTTTTTTAGATTATGTGCAGTCTACAGATGTTTTAATAGGGAAAGTTGTTTGGAAAAGTATTCTAAGAATCCTGTTAACTATAGAGCAGTGTGAACAGTTGCAAAATGTGCTTAATGAAAGAGTGGTGTACCCTCTCAACAAAACCAGATAGAGTTATTTGGGCTGCATCAAAAGATGGGGTATATTCAGTAAAGCAAGGGTATGCAGTTCTAAACCAATCTAGGCATAACATGACTTCTCAAAGAGATTTTTTATTTTTTTGGAGTAACAAAGTATTACGTAAGTTTGGGAGCTTTGCTTGGCTTGCTTTAAAAAAGAGAATTTTAACAAGTGACCGGTTAACAAAATTGAAAATAGCTAATCCTTTTAAGTGTTTGTTATGCGAAGAAGTGTTTGAAATAGTAGATCACTTGCTCCTTCATTTTAGTTTTTCTCAACAATGTTGGGATTATGTTAAGAATAAGTTAAATCTACTTGTTCCTCTACCAAATACAATTTGGGAGTTGTTTCAAAGTTGGCATGCTTTATATCAATCATCCTTTTTGGCATGGATATGGTATGTGGTTCCTACATTAGTCATCTAGAACATATGGTGGGAACGTAATTTGAGAATTTTTAGACAGGATAAATCATTAGTTGATGCTACAAATGTGAATATTGAAAAGGTAATATCTGAGGTGGTTAATTCAAATGTCCAAAAACATAGAACCATCAATTCACTATTCACAAATTGGGATGATTCTCTCTTAAAGAATTGGAAAGAGATAAAATTGCCATTTGATGGAAGCTTACATAAAAGAATCAATACAAATGTGGATATAAGCATAATTAAATGGAAGGCTCCACAAGCAAATTTCGTAAAATTAAACTTTGATGGAGCATTAAGGGGAAACCTGGGCAACTCAGGGGCGGGCATTTGCATTAGGGATTCATCTGGGAAAGTTCTGGCAGTAACCTTAGTTTATCTTCAAAAAGGCACTAATAATATTGCAAAAGTGAAAGCACTACTATTAGGTTTGGAGCTTGCATTGAAAATGTGAATCTCAAGATTGCACATGGAAGGGGATTCACTAATAATTATAAATTCTTGTAGAGAAAGAAGTATACATAATTGGAATTTAGGTTATATTTTGCAAAAATCATGGTCATTGTTAGATAAACTTCAGGCTTTTTAAATATCACATATGTATAGGGAAGGTAACATATTGGCAGATTTTCTAGCAGGTATGGGATGTGATGCACAGGAAATAAATATTATCAATGATTCCAATCAAATTAAGACATATCCAAAGTTAGCAGAATTATCAATGCAAGAGGCAATGGCTATATAGCAAGTTCAAGTTTTGTAATGCAAGGTCATGATAGTTTGAAATGAGGTGAAAAATGAAATGAGCACACTTAAATCTAAGAGTGCCTATGTGCCACATCAAGTAATCAAGCACACAATACCATGACATGTAATAAGAGTATGCTAGCGTACAAATGTGTAAACTACTATTATAGCCTTCCACACATATGGGATCAAGGATGAAATGGGGGAGGTATGATTATGATGGGATAGTTTAAGGAATAGCAAGTAACACGTTATCAAAATTAAGGAAATCCCATTAGTTTTTCAACTAAGTAGAGTTAGAGAGTTATTTGGAACAGGGTTAGATGGAAAGTAATATGTTAAATGTGGAGAGAAAATAGGGACATGGAATTGATGGCTTATCAGAACACATGAAATTAGATATCTTGGAGCATGCGAGAAGTACTACCAAATTCACTGGTATCATGGGAAAATGTAACTTGCCATCGGTCATGATTTATTTTCTAACTTTGTTTTGTGTGAGTGCAGGTTGCTTGTACTAATCACACTTAAGGAATCATTAATCAATATGTTTTTAAGCTTAGGTGGTAGCTACAGGCTTCAGGAGAAGGTGAGGCATTAAGTCGACATGACAACTGAATCCAAATGCTTCCTTTTGAGTTAGATTTGGAGCATGCCTCGTCTCTCATTTCCATCATTTTTTGGATTGGTTTGGGATGTGTGAAGTTTGAGCATTTCCTTTAAATTAGAATTTACCAAGAACAAAACTACATTAAACAAGGCTTGTGTGGTTTTAAAATTCTCCATAGCAACACATTTGGGGTGAAGGATCTTTCTGTATTTGGCTGTCATGTTTGGGTTTTGAAGCTCATGGCATCTTCTTCAGGTTTTGCATGACAAGTGGTAGATGTTGTTTGGCACTTGGAACTCGAAGGATGGCAATTGGTAGTCATCACTTGACATTCATGCAACATGGAGTATTTCCATCGCAACTATAGAGTTATTGTTACAATCTGGCCATGGGAGTTTCCCTTTTCAGGGTGCATCGAAAAAGAACACTTGCAGCAGTCTTTCAAGGTAAACTACCCAACAATTCTCAATCGCATCAAGTTTGTGATTGGTGAGGAATTTTTGCACACTAAGTCTCAACGTATCATCTTCCCCACAAATCTCCTGTCAATCTTTCTCTCCAACGCCATGGATTTACTGCAAAACTTTAATTCTCTTCATTCTATTGCAAGTAAAGTAGTCAATGCATTTTATTTGCAAGATGGTGCTTTGTTAAAAAGTGTTCAAGCTTATGAGTTCACTCAGGGAGAAGGGTTTGTGGGTGGCTTATTCCTGAGGCATTATTTCATTCACAAATAGATATATGTGGATGCATATGAAGCAATGAAGTTTTCTCTGCTTAAAGGATCCTCGAGCTATTTGTACATGGCTTTGAACAGGTATCACTTTGAGTTTTCCAGGGAAGAAATTGATAAAATTAAGAAGAAATATCATGCTATTTATTTTATCCTATCACATGATTTCCCTCAAGGTCTGCAAGTGAGTATTCCTCCACCAGTTCATCATGAAAATAGGGTTAATCATCAGGTTCCTGACATCAATATAACAGTTCACTCTCAAGCTCAAGCAACAAGTCAAGTGCATTTGGTAGCCTGTGAGGGTCAGGGTGAAAATTTTATGAACTTAATCGACAGGGAAGGTTAATTTGTAATGTCTATTTTAATTTTGAACTTACTCTGAATATATCAATATATGGAAGTGCAAGATAGGGTGGCAGAGTTTCAAATTTATGAAAATGGGTTGCAGTAATCTTGTATAGGGGATAAAGCAACTTTTTGTATGTATTTTGGGCAGCTAGGTAGAAAAAAGTCTCTTATGTTTCTTCACCTATAAAGTTGATATACTTTACATCCTTCAAAACTATGTAATTATCTATTATAAGCTATTAATATAAATACAGGCATCTAGCCTTTTGCTCAAAAAAAAAAAAATAGCAACAAAAAAATTGAGAATCATTTGTCTTAGCATTCTTAGAGCTCATAGTATATCATATATAATATTAGGAAAAACTAATTTTAGGTTTTCAAACTTAAAAATTAATTATCACCAATACCTAACCCTAAAGTATAGATTCTCGAATATTATTATGTAAGTCCCTTTATGAGAAAACATGAACAATTGAGTGAACCAAAAAATTATGAGCTAATAACCAAAACCTTGGGGTAGTCATCTTCTTTCTAAGAATATGATTTCCTTTCAAGAGAGATGTATGATTGAATTTTTCGTATGTGTTACGAGTGCATCAAAATATTGATCAATAGAAATGGTGCTAGAAGCCCGAGAACCTGAAAAGAAATTATTCATGATTATTTGCATGGTCCAAATGAGTTATATTTTTGGGGAAATATTTGATAGTTAATCCTTTATGATTCTAGGGAGTCTCCATGAGATTTATTCTCATACATATAATAGGCTATTGAAAGAATGAAGAAGGATCCCCTTAATGTGTTGTCATTGATGTCAACATTGGTTGTCAATATCTACACTAATCCCATGAACATAATGGAGATACCTTGATTTGGTATTTTGGTTTGCATTTTATCATATGATAAAATCTACTTATATGATGGTAGCATGTTGTTTGTGACTATAATTTACATCTATGTTCCAAATTTTAGTTTGTTTTGATGCATAGTTTGAAAGATACAAGCGATGGTAGTTCGACATATAGGTTTTTGGCTATGTATAGTGCAATTGGGTATGTGTAAACCAGTCCGCATTCCTTTGGTGATAAGAATTAGAATTTACAATTTTGGGATATTTCGTATAGGTGTCAGCACTTTATATATTCCAGGTGGCACATGTTTATGTGGTCAAATTGATCGCTGGTGTTGATCAGTTGGCATAATTCGTGATTAGGTCTAATTCTTGGCCAACCTAATGCCTGGCGTGTGTTGCGGTGATTAAATATGTAATGCAAATGTTAGTGAGATCTATTTTAAGTCCATTCCAACCTAAATCAAGTATTTCATGTTTGGTTTAAGCATGAAGATATTTTTGGTGGTGTGGAGCCAACAAGACAATTTTTATTTAATATAGGGCTGCGTCTAATTAGGTCGACCTAATTGATGTATGTGGATGAATTGGGTATATATGTAAGGAATTTTTGAGGTTGTAGAAGTGAGATGAGATGCGAACGTGTGAATTTTGTATGTACATGATCAAAACTATAGCAGTGGTATCGTGAATATTAAGCTCGACTATAAAGCAAAGCAGTATTTTGTATTCTGTATCTGATGAAGTGCATAGAGTCAGTATATTGAGATTCAAAGGAACTAAATTCAGCACAAGGAAGGTGCATTTTGTATCAGTTCACTTCATGGCCATGTGGCCATTGTATCTTCTATCTATCTTTCTTTTTGTGGTTGTGATCCCTATTGGATAGTGTGTCTTGGCAATGAGCCTTTTGCAATATCTTATAATTGGTTATAATATATTTTGAGATAATCCTCACCATGGTTTTTCCCTTTTTTGGTTTTCCATGTAAAAGTACTGGTGTTCATGTGTCATGTGTTCTTGTGATTGTTTCATGCTTTCATTCATTACTACTGTTGAATGTGTTTTGTTAATTGGATGAATTATTATCAAATGGTTTAATGGAATACTGATTCACCCACCCTCTCAGTAGTTTAGGTGTTCAACAATTGAAATCAGAGAAAGGTTCCTTTTAAGAAGCCTAAAATCTTGAGAAAGGTCTTGGAGTTTGAACATGGCTGATAGAAAGTATCCTACTCCTCCCAAAGAAATTTTTGTTATTGAATACATAGAAGATGTGCATGATTGACAAAGAAGAACTCAAAGTAGCTCTTGAAGATCTTGATAGGGTTGAAGGCGGAAATAAAGATTTGAAAGAAAACCTCAAGGAATCAAATTAATGCATAAAAAAATTGAGAGAACAAATCAAGAAATTTAGAGAAAAACACAAGGAAGTCAATGACCAATTGAGTCAAGAAAATTAAGATATCACTAGAATGAAAGTGCAAGTGGAAGACAAGAAAAGAATTGAAGAATTCATGAATGAAATGGTAAAAAGAAATATTGATGTATGCAAAAGACTTGAACAAGAAGTGGTAACTCTGAGATTAGATCTAGAAAAAACAAGAGTTCATGAGGACAAATTCAGAACAAGTTCTACAATGCTTGATGAACTAATTGCAGGGAAGAAACCATCTAAAGATAAAGGAGGTGGGACTTGAAGAAGGAGAAAGCTCAAAGGCTAACTAGACCCCAAACAAGGTTGAAAATCAAGAGAAGACTCAAGGAAATGGAAAACAAATCTAGAATCAAAGAAGCAATGCTAGGAGAACCCCTGTCAGATAACCAAATGCTCAAAGGTACCCATCCTTTAATGGCATTTTCTTTTCTTGCAATAAATTTGGACATAAGGCAATAGAATGAATCAAAATGTTGGATCCTTCTTTGGAAAATGTTTTGCATGCAATAAATTCATACATAGGGCTATTGAGTGCATAAATTAGATGATGAATACATATAATTCTGGTAGAATGGTTCAATATTTCAATGGTTATTGCTATACACACAATGTATTTGGACACAAAGCTAACTAATCCAGATCTAGATTGAATAGAGGCCAGTTTGGTCAAAAAAATGTTGTGTGCTACAGTTGCAACAAACTTGGACACATCTCAAAATTTTGCAGAAGTAAGAATGGAAGACAAACTAATCTGACAAAGAGAGATGAACTTGTGAAGAAAATTGATCCAACTAAAATAAAGAAGGAAATAGAAAAGATTTGGAGAAAGAAAGAGGAGCCTAAGAACAAAGAAAATTAGGAACCACAAATGAATCTGTACCTCCCTCTGGTGCAAATAACTCTCTTGAGAATTAAACCTAGGCATGGGATTAGGGGGATCAATAACAAAAAAATCAAACAACCCCTTGGAAATATGAGGTATCAAGGAGTGACACAAGGATATGTGGTTATGTGCTTATGAAGAAACACTTAATTTTTAACATATTTTACAAGATGATCCTATTCAGAAGGGTTTAATATTAGGTAATTAGCTTGGAGGATTTGGACCTTAGTATTTTTACAATGCTCAACTATTTCAAAACTGTTACTAGTTTTAGACTTAGAAGAATATACCTATGCATTCGCTAATATGGGAGTAGCTATATCAAGATCCTTTGATGATACAAAAAGATTCTTAGATAAGGTGTAGTTAGGGATATTTACAACATCATACAATTGCTTTCTCTGATTCTCTATCTTCTTGGAGACTTGTTCTTGATGACTTCTAGTAAAAAATACATATTACTAACTACCTATTTCAATATATATATATATCACTCCCTCTTTCTATATTAGATTTGTACTCAAATAAGATAAAAGTAAATTCACCAAAGTAGTCACTATTTTCTTCCACAATAGGCTCTTCTTCAATAACTTCCTTTATGAAAGTCATCTACATAAAAAAATCATCTTTGGACAAGATGTGCCATCATGATCAATTGTTAATAAAAGTTACACATAGCATTATTACCTCACTTGTTAAGGGACTATCAATAGTGAGCCTTTGTGTTGAAGATAGAAATCCTAATGTATTATTATTGGGTTACCCATAACCTTTTCTTGGTATATCTTACTATAACCCTAGTTGTTTATGATTTCTAGGCATCTAGCTTTTGAGAGATGTCAAATCATTGGCTAATCTATTGACTGTTGGATTAGAAGAGATAGTAGTTGAGGCCTTACCTATATAAATTACTTCTTCCAGTTCTAAGAAGGTCATCTTTAATTTCTATAGCCAAAGGTTAAGCATACTCTAAATCTACAAATCTTGCTCTCCTCAAGTGAAAGTTGGTATAAATAGGTTAAGTGCTTATGAAGAAACACTTTCTTTTTTTCTCTTTTCTTTTTCTTTTCTATTTAAAATTTTGTTAAATTTTTCCATAATTTCTCTTATTGGGTCACACACCTCTTTCTTCATTTGAGTTAACTGGGCCAACATAGTATGTTCATCTTCAACACTATTTACATAGTCATTGAACTTCTTCTTCATTAATTACCTTGAATCAATGGATCCATTTGGTAAGTGGTAAAACCACTCAACTATAACATTATCCAAAGATTATACAAATAATATTACTACTACATCTTCATGATGGACTCCTCAAACTACACATGCAATGAATAAATCATTAATGTGCTCATCTACATAGATATTATGTTCACTTATAAATTTAGGATTTTTTTTTCTAGATCCCTTAAGCAAATCATGGAGTTTATTACTTAATGCAAGAGGACCAATAGTTGTACCCCAAGGGATTGGTTGTTGTTGTGCCATATTTTGCAAGTGTGTATGCTGAAATTTAACTCCAAGAGGTAAACGAGCTTGATATGTAGAATAAGTAGTAGTAGTTTTGGTAGGAGGATATGGTCTACTTTTTTATTTAGTTTTTATACTTGAACTAGTAGGAAAAAGATAAAAGTTTACTTCCTCCAAATTTTCAAAATCATGATCTTTGATCCCTTTCTTTTTGTCTCTTCTTATATACTTTTTTGTAGCTAGTTTATCATTGAACTATTATGATCTCTCTCATTCAACAGTATCACCAATCTCCATTCTAGGGGATATTCCTTTAGATTTCTAAAAATCAAAATACACTAGTACTTTGATCCCGAATAAAGGCACCAAAAATTTGTTGGTAAACAAATTTGTCATTATGATGCTTTTATATAAAATAACTTGACTTTCCTAATTAGGTAATAAAATTTATAATAGTTGGAAATATTGTTATTGGATTAACAATCTTCATCTATGTTTGAGAGGGAAAAATACCTTATATGATGTGTTTGGGTTTTTTTGGGGGTATGCTTTTAATTAGAATGTAGGAAAGGCATACAAACTCAAACTAGGAGGAAAGGAAAACTATAGGTATGAAACTAGAGGAGTATGTACAAAATATTTCACACTTGGAATGAATAGTGTAAGAATATACTCTAAATATGAATATATGAAAGATGTTTACTAGGAATTTCTTAAATATAATATAAATAATATCTATGTAGAGGATTGAGCATAAGATATATATGTGACTATTTAAATTTTAACATGCAAAGAGATAAATAAAATCCACAAAAGTGTAAGGAAATTCCTAATATGTTGCCACAATTTAATATAAGAAAAAGAAAAATTTAGAACTAATTACCCAAAGCTCATCTATATTCTTATCATTCCAAAATATGAGAGAACAAAGCATCCTCAAATATTTTTTTTATAATCTCTATGAAAGTACCTCCCATTGGAAGAAAAATAGAAGATAAATAACCCTAGAAGAAGTAGACTAAAGCTATTAGCAGGAAAATAATCCTTTCTTTACACCTAACCTCCCTATTATAACATTCCATTTGTAACTCCTTGAAAAAAAAAAATTTAAAACTTTTTTTTTTTTTTTTTATAAATTTTACTTTTAATTTATTAGAAAATAACTTATCAAAAGCCACTTTATAAGTATAAAGATATATTATAAAATATAATTGAGAGATATTAATTTTTCTTGGATTTGAATGTTAACCATGTCACCTACTAGAACCTTTGTATATAAAACAACAACTCTAGCTTTATAATATCTAAAGTTTGTGATGATGGGAGCTAATGCTTTTCCATTTAGTTTTGACATGCTATTAATATGAGTCTTCCATGTCAATAAGGTGTCATTTTATTTAAATCTTTTATGGAAATTATACTTATTTTTAGAAAGTGATTAAGGAATCAAGCATGTTGCTCACATTCTAATTCTATTACTATCAATGGTGTCCTTTTTAAACAGTTCCTCTAAAACCACGTCCTTGAAATTTTTCTTTACAATAGAAAAATACCTAGCAAGATGGTTTCATCTTCTAGAACATTATCATCAAAATCCAAAATCCAAATAGTTGACTCAAATATCAATCAAAATGGAGTCACAAAACTTATCTAATCTCTTGAACTTGTCTAAGGATTGCTTCAAAACCATAAGTTTCCAATCAATTTCCTTGAACCATTTGATAGTATCATTCTCCTTAGACTTATTGACTATATGTGTTGATATCATAATATTCACATCCATTTTCATCATTTCCTAAAAATACTTGACTATTAATTGAAATACTATCTCCTCCTTTGTGGTATGTTATTGAACCTAAATTTCTATTTTATTATTTAGAGTATTCTCATATAACCTCATGGATTCTTCAATATGAAGAAGACCATTGAGAATAAATTTCTTAATCCAATATTTGATAGCCCTAGAATGATATTTTCTAATTTTCTTAATAATTAAACGTATACCTTCAAGAGGTGCACTAGATGACGTTGAAGGTAAAAAAATATAGAGGTTTAGTGGAGGTTGTATAACTATGGGCTAAATTTAGGTTAGATTAGAGGTTTGCAAATCAATAAAGACTAATAAACCCAAAGAACTATGAAGTACAAAGGAAATTAAAAGAAAGAACGATTATACCTTTTCCTCACATTTTTCATGATTACCTCCATAGCACCTCCTAGCTTGCAGCATATGATTGATGCCCTCAGATTGAGTGTGTGAGCATTTCGACTATAACATTGTCCTATGCAAGATTTGAAGGATTTAAAATAAATGCCTATGCCTATGCGTATGACAAAATGATTCTCCAATACTAAATAACTCTAATATTAATGCGTCAGAATAATAAAATCTAAGTGTGTAATCTAAAAATGAGAGAAAAATAGCATTTTATCAAAAATGCCATTTTGAATGGACGGACGAGATCGACTTTTGGCAGAGACCTAAAATCATAGGACTAGATTAAATCTAATAATCCCTAATCAGGGTTAGGGCAAAATCCTTAAACGAGTGGTCAAGATGTCATCTAAGAAGATTGAATCAGCAGTGAAGAATAAATGAGATAATTAATTCAAAAATAAAGATTTTCGAAAATCAAGAAGATAAGAGTTGAACTGAAGATCAGATTTGAAAAATCAAGAATCTGCTTGATTACTTGATTTTTGGAGGAATATTACCATTTTGAATTAAATTAATTCAAAATATGGATTTTGTGAAATAATAAATAATCGATTTCGGATTATTTACTAAAATGAACTGACAGTTAAGAATGTGAAATCATTTTAAATAAATAACTTATTTAAAATGAGAGAAATGTTAATTTCGACAATTAAATAATTAAAGATAATTATTTAATTTAGCATATATGATTAGTAATTAAAAAAATTAATAAATTCATTTAATTATGAGGATTAGTGACATATTAAATAAATAAATGAAATTCATTTATTTAATAATCATGAAGAAATAAATGCAGAAAGGTAATTTAAATAAATTAAGAAATTTATTTAATTAGTGGAAGACTTAGACAATTAATGACGTATTTAATAAATAAATAAAATTTATTTATTTAATAATCATGAAGAATAAAAGGACATGAATTAATTAAATAATTATGAATTATTTAATCAATAGTCGAATGTGGACCAAGGACATAATTAAATGTCATAATTATGCTAGGACGAAAGTGGTAAAAAGAGCTTGCAGGCCTAGGTCATTTTTAAGTGTCTACATTTTGCCCCTCTTTGTCATAATGTAGCATGTTGCATTGTGACAAAGAAAATAAGTCAAAGCCATGCCCCAGTGAAGGTATAGAGTATCAATGCCCCCTCGGGAAATTTTTCAAATTTTGGGTCGGCGGCAAAAAAATTTGGAAAGGGTCCCGATAAGTCAATTTGATGACCAGAAAAATGATGGCGCAGATGGTTTCAGATTCTAACATGTTTAAGACAGCTAATGGGGTGGTCAAAGTTGGTCAAATGAGCCTCCAGTAATAACCTAGTTGACGACTGCCATTTTGACTTTATAAATAGGTTGACAAAGGGGTAAAAGTCAATTCATTTCCACTATTCACTTTGCAAATTTTGAGAGCTCAGAGCGAAAAAGACTGCAGCGAGGATGGTGATTCCAGTGACAGAGCATCGTGACGAGATCGTGCAGACCTTCAGGTTGGCAGAGGACTCAGAGCCAGCGGTATGTACCCCTAACCCCCTTTGTAATTTTCTTGTTTTATGTGCCAAAAGTAGGGTTTTAGGGCGAACAACAAATGCACCGCAACGCATATGCGTGCATGTAAGCCACATTTGAATTCATGTTTGACACATTTGATGCATCGCGAAACAAGTGCAAGGGTAGTTTAGGGTAGGCCAAGGGTTTGCGACGCATTTGCCAAAAATTGCGACGCATTCACCTTTTTGAGCCACATTCGAAAGTTAGAATGCCGCAATTGTCATTTTGCGACACAATCGCCTGTTAAAGCGACACATTTGAATGGAACGACACAAGTGTCATATATTGTGACACAAGTGCTCTGATGCGATGCATTTGAGTGAACAAATGACACAATTGACATGTCGCAACACATTTGAAGTACAAAATGACGCATTCACTATTTTGTGACGCAATTGCAGTCAACGCGACACATTTGACGTTGACTTTGACTAGGGCTAATTCTGATGCTTTTGAAATTTGAAATGCTTTTGATGATACTAACAATTGTCAAGAAGGTACTGACGCGTTGTTTGGCTTTGTGCAGAGACAACTAGCCCCTATTTACACGCGAGAGAGCAGATCGACGACCTTCCAGTTTGCTGACCAGCTGACTCTGCAGGAGCGATGACGACTGATGCGGCTAGGTCTATTTTATGCTGCCTATATGCCTGCCATTTGAGAAAATAGGGGACTATTGACTGCCCTATGTGAGCGGTGGCATTCAGATACATGCTCCTTCCACCTGCCGACGGGAGAGGCGACCATTACACTGGAGGATGTGTACCGCATTCTACGCGTGTCAATCCGAGGAGAGCGGATCCTCTATGACCCTCGCCATGACCATTAGACCTTCACAGTGTACTACCGGGATGAGGGCGTAGGACTCGACATCCAGGGTTAAGAGATCCACTGAGAGATTATGGCAGAGAATTATGCTCGTTTCGATGCATTCCTAGCGACACTGATTGGCGAGATATTGATTCCTGACCGTCAAGGACATGGGTTCCCTATTGGCTGGGAGATGTCTTAGTTGGGATGAGGCGGGATAGGATTGTGTATGCCTGGGGCCCTTGTTTATTGGGCACACTCTACCACCAGCTGCACGAGGTTGTCTACAGGAGGGAAAAGAGTATATCATGTGGCACCACATTGATGATGATATGGGCATGGAAGAATATAGCGATATTCCGTCTGCCCATTCAGAGACCACAGCTGGTTGAGGGGATGCCCTATGTGTACTACTATGTCGGTGCGCTACAATAGACACAGATGGGTGAGATAGGTTGGTGGCAGCATTGGATTGATACAATGGTGTCATTCATTTGGAGACCATACAAATACTGCTAGCAGTGAGATGATGAGGTGGACCATCCCAGCCTATGTAAACAATATCGGTACTTGATTGGCAGGATAGTGCAGAGCCAACTGATCATAGAGATGTATCTGTCGTAGCGTGTCCTTAGACAGTTTGGAGAGCAATAGGGTGTACCTATAGGCACAACTGAGTATGTTCTAGAGAGGCAACTTGGAGGCCAATGATTCTAGTAGCATTCGTCAAGTAGCAGATCGATGGGCTAGGAGCCCAGCCGTGGGGATGGAGAGGTGGGATTGCAGATCCCGGGACCACAGCCGACTATGACCTATGGTTGCAAACACATAGACCAGTGCTACTGACAGATCCAAATGGGCATGCACATGTGGACAAGAGGTCCGTTATACCACGTGTGTCAAGGGCCAGGTGAGGAGGCAGAGACAGTGATAGAGGCAGAGGCCAAGGGAGGGATGGAGGCTGGGATGGAGGTCGGGATGGAGGGAGAGATGGAAGTGGGGATGGAGGTCAGGGTGAAGATGATGGAGATGATGGAGATGATGGAGGAGACGACCGGAGATGAATCAGAGATGGTCAAAGATAGGGCAGGAGGGTGCGCCCACATGTGGTGAGAGTAGCACTAGATGCTATCCCAAAGGTGGCCGAGGAGGGGGAGAGAGAGGAGTAGGAGCAACCGAGGCAGGAGGGGGAGGAGGAGAGATAGGAGGAGCCAATGACAGAGGAGGAGAGACATGAGGAGGATGTGGCGGGGGAGGAGAGATAGGAGGAGGATGTGGCAGGAGGAGGAACATCCGAGGCAGGAGGAGGATGTGGCGGGAGGAGGAGCAGCCGAGGTAGGAGGAGGATGTAGACGTGGATGTGCCTCTGGATGAGGGAGTTGGTGGAGAGGATGTTGTAGAGGATGATGATGATGATAATGATGCCATGGACGAGGCTGAGAGACTTCTTAGATGGAGGATGGTGGAGGGAGAGGAGGGGATACCATCTTCGTTGACATTACCCCAGGATGCCACGACAGACCAAAGGTGGTAGATCTTCAGAGGAGGCTGGATGAGAGTGTGGTAGAGGTCAGGGCACTGTGGGCAGAGCTAGAGGTGGCTCGGGTAGAGCGGGATCAGGCAGTGATCCATCAGCAGGACTCAACTTAGTGGTGTGTAGAGTTTGCAACATTATGTATAGGGCCTTCTAGGGATATTGCTCGTGAGCTTTCTAGGGTGAGCATGAAGTATGGGTAGTACAGGACTCTATACGAGCAGGAAGTGCCTCCCGAGTGACAAGATCCTACACTGTCACACTCACAGACGAGGATAGGCAGTGGTCACAGATCAGGGAGTGCTAGTGGCAGCAAGAGTCACACCAGTGTAGGAGGATCCACCTCCTCAGGGTACACATCAGGAAACAGGTCCCACCACTCACAAGGCATGCCTCAAGTCGTCATTCGAGCCACAGTCATGGGTCCACCAGTTCAAGGTAGAGATCAGTATAGAGGCAACCACCAGTGGTAGATCTGTCAACATCACAGAGTCAGGCTACAGTGACGTCACATGTGTCTATTACTGTGGAGATGATGTCGTTAGTGTCAATTCCATTGGTTGCACAGACAGAGGCAACTACCGGTCCACCCATTATTTCAACGCCAGTCATAGATCCTCAACCGCCACACTCTTCACCACGAGGGGATGATGAGAGCCTATCCTAGGGGCATGTTTACTGCATTTAGTTCTTTGTTATGACACATTATGTATAGATCATTGAGCCTGCAAGCTCCATTTTTGGGATATTTGTTGACTCTATCCTGTGACATTGTATATTTTTGAGATGATATTATATGATGATGCAATTTTGATGTGGCCTACATGTGTGTTATGCGATGTTGTTTGATTTATGCATTATGATATATGTGATGTGATGCCTTATGTATGATATTGATTTATGATGGATGATGGTATTATGTATGTTCTATGATGCTTACTTATAATATGATGCCATGATGATGCAATGCTTATTTATATGTTATGTTGATTTTGTGATGATGGTGATAATGATATGCATAACATATTTATTTTGAATGGATGTCATGTTTATGATAATGTGAATGCAATATGTAATGAAATGTATATGATTTACTGCTATGGATGATGTATGTATGGACCTAATGCAATGTTTTATATGATCATGTATGCACTTATGTTTTTGTATGTCACAGGATATCATCGTGAGATGGATGAGAGAAGATGACCAGAATGATGAGATAAGATGACCAGACCGAAGGAGATGCATGTTATTTCCTACACCAAATCCTTCAAAACTTTACCATAGGACTTTAATATTTATTGCTCTTAATCATCATTGGGCAAACTGTTGTAATGGCCAAAAAACACCATGATATGACATAGATCAAGGTGTGCACGGTCGTACCATCACATAAGACAAGCAGTCACAGACAAGGATGATCACGACTCATACTAAGAGCATAATTGCCCCAGTCTTTTTGTCATAATCAACTACAAGCAGAAAAAGACAAAAAGGACAATTCATGAAACGCCGTTGCTTCTCTAAATCTTGTTTCCAGGACATCCTTGAGAAACTAGTGGCATGATTGCCAAAATATAAAATAGAGCCCTTATCATGATACATCATCATTTTTCTAAATCCCAGAATCAGGACCTCGTTGAGAAACTAGTAATCATGTGTGTCAATCGTCGTGATACGTCGCTGCTTCTCTAAATCCTGTTATTGGGATCTTGCTGAAAAACTAATAACATGATAAAAATCCAAAAGACAAGTGCCAAGTGTTTTCCAAGTGCATCTGGATATCCATTGTTCTGATGTCAAGATGTTAGGTTTGATGATGTCAAGATGCCGGGGTGTCAAAGTTTTGACGATGCCAAGATGACGAATGTCGAAGATTGCCAAATTCAGGAAGGACACATCCTGAATAATGTTGATGTCAAGAGGATTGATCCCTAAATGTCAAAAGGGATCCCTCAAAATGATGACGATGCCTAGGAAGGACACATCCTAAGGCATAAATGATAGAGTTGGTTCTTCAGAAGGACACATATGAAGAATACTGATGTCAAGAGGAGTGATCCTTAGATGTCAAGAGGATCCCTCAAAATGTCGAATGATAGTTATGATGCCTAGGAAGGACACATCCTAAGGAATGAATGACAGAGGCTATTCTTCAGAAGGACCCATCTAAAAGATAACCAAGAGTTGACAGTTTGACAGGTTATGATGATTTAACTTGTTTTAACCAAGTTTGACTTGTGTTGACTATATGTTGATATTGCCATGATGATATAGTTGATGTGCTGATGAGATTGTCATATTGAAATAAATGATTGCCATAATTCGTTTTAGGAGTTTATCCATTTGGGAATGATTCGATTTGACTTGAAAACATTTTGATGTGTGTGCCAGTGTAATGCCATGGACCCTAATGGACTGACTTAGTGTGGCCTCGGGGGCTCATCGACAGATGGCCTTGCCTACATCATACACTCAGAGACCTCGTAGTTCGACACTACCAATGAATTTTTCTTGATGACCAAAGATTGCGCCATGATTTTATTTTGACAAACCTAAAAGTACTGACCTAATGTCTCGAGGACTCAAGTATGAGTCTTGCCTATGTAGCAAATGCGCATAGACAACGTAGTTTAGACAAATGACAAAGACTGATTGATTGACTTGACAAGGAATGACTCTATTTTTGTGTTTTCGAGAAGTTTGACATTTTTTGTGGTTTTCTTCAAGACTTTTTTTGGTTTTTTAGCTGTTTCTTCAAGATGTTTTGTGATGTTTTTGGTCTTTTTTCAAGACTTTTTGCGATGTTTTTGGCCTTTTTTTAGGACTTTTTGCGATGTTTTTGGTCTTTTTTCAAGACTTTTTGTAATGTTTTTAGTCCTTTTTAGGACTTTTTGTGATGTTTTTGGTCTTTTTTCAGGACTTTTTGCCATGTTTTTGTCTTCTTCTTTTTTCAAGACTTTTTGTGATGTTTTTGGTCTTTTTTCAGGGCTTTTTAGCAATTGCCGAAACCCTGCATGACATCCACTATAGTTACATGATAAAAAAATTTCCCCCAGTCAGGTCCAAGACTTATCCAATTTTAAAGGACATGAAAGGGATGTGCCTGGGGTGCTGGATGGACAATATTCAGGACTTGACGTCAACCTGTTATCAACCATGAAAGGAGGGGTATGATGTGGTGGTGACGAAAAATGTATTTCATCCTAGGCCACGACAAACAAAGTAACAATAGATGGTAGAGCAATGATTGATTACACATGGCACCTGTTTGCCAGGTTTTCACCGTTGACAGATCATTTTTCTTTACTATTTTTTTCATTTTTTTTTTTGGTGCTGCCAAGACGCCTGTTTGCTAGGTTTTCATCAAGGCAATGATTTTTTACCATTTTTCAATTTTTTTGTATTTTACGGTTTTCAGCTCGATCTCCTGATACTATGTGTAGAACTTTCGGAGATGTAAACTATTGATAGGCTCTATCAGTTGTTCTCCATCTGGAGTCGCCAGTTGATACGCTCCATAACCAAAAGAAGATAAAATGACATAAGGACCCAACTAGTTTGGTTCAAACTTTCCCAACTTTTCTCTGTCAGCCTGGTTCTTAGGGTTCTGCATGAGGACTAAGTCACCAATGTCAAACTTCCTGACCATAACCTTCTTGTTGTAACTACGACAGAGCTGGTTCTGATACGCTTGTAGATGGTTCAGGGAATTTTTCCTTCTTTCCTCTAACATCTCCACCTCATGCAAGCACGACTGTTTATACTTCTCATCATCAGTTAAACCCTTCAAGGAGACTCGTAAAGAAGGAATTTCCACCTTAATGGGCAAGATGGCCTTAGCTCCAAAGACCAGGGTGAAAGGAGTGGCTCCTGTAGGCGTACGAATGCTAGTGCGGTAAGCCCACAGAGCAGGGTTGAGTTGTATATGCTAGTCACGGCCAGCGTCATTGACAGTCCTTTTGAGGATTTTAACAATGGTTTTATTTGACGCCTCAACTTGACCATCTCTGACTCTGGAATGTCATAGGTAGGGACCAACAATTGTTCTATTAGGAATTCCATCTGAGGCATGTTGTTTGGAATGTCGAGAAGAGATCCTATTGTAGCCATTGCATCTGCTGCTTTGTTCTGTGCTCTCAGAACTTGTTCAAAAGTTACCATATGAAATTACGTTTGGAAACTGTCAACCATTTGTTTGTAGGGCATCAACTTCTCATCTTTTGTGTCATAGTCATCATTAACCTAGTTGATGACGAGCTGAGAATCCCCATAGACATGTAGTGCTATGATTTTCCATTTTATTGTCATTCTAAGTCTTGTAACTAGTGTCTCGTATTTTGCCACATTGTTTGTGCATGGGAAAGCTATGCAGAAAGACTTAGGGATGGAGTCTCCTTGAGGGGTGATGAATAGGATCCCTGCCCCCGAGCCATGATTTGTGTGTGATCCATCAAAGTAGAGTTGCCAAGGTGATTTAGGTTCCATATGGAATATCGACTCATCTGGAAAATCTGTCACTAACGGGTGATCACTTTGTAAAGTTGCATCCGCCAGCTAGTCCAATATGACTTGTCCTTTTATTTCCTTTCTTTCTACATATTGAATGTCATATTCACTCAGAATCATGACCCATTTTTCTAGACGTCCTGTTAATGCTGCCCAACTTAACAAATATTTGAGGGGGTCGATCTTTGCTACTAGTTGTGTCTGATGGCTTAACATATAATGTCTTAGCTTTTGTTCTGCAAAGACCATGGCTAGACAAGCCCATTCAATTTATGTGTAGTTTAGTTCATACCTGACCAATTTCTGACTGATATAATATACAACTCTTTCTTTTTCCTCTTGGTCGTTCTGTGCTAGTAATGCCACCAATGTTGAATTAGTGGCATAGATGTATAGGATCAATGGTTTTCTATGAATGGGAGGCATGAGGACTGGTGGTGACAGTAGGTAATCTTTTATTTTCTGAAAGGCTTCTTGGCATTTATTTTTCCACACAAAGGGAATACCCTTGCGCAACAGATATTGGAATGGGTGACACTTGTCAGCCAATTGTGCTATGCATCGCCGAATGGATTGTACCCTGCCTTGTAGGGTTCTGAGTTCATTGATTCCTCTAGACGGAGGCATGTCTATGATGTCTTTTACTTTTGCTGGATCAACCTCAATTCCTCTTCGAGAAACTATGTATCCCAAGAGTTTACCTGATGTTACACTGAAGATGCATTTCTTAGGATTTAGTCGGACTTTTTATTCTTCCAGTCTCTTGAAAATTGTGTCTAACACCTTCAAATGATCTTTCCTTGTTACTGATTTAGCCAATAGGTCATCTACATAATCTTCAATTATTTTATGCATCATGTCATGAAATATTGTGGTCATAGCCCTCTAATATGTGGCGCCTACATTTTTTAGATTGAATGGCATGACATTCCAATAGTATGTACCCCATGGGCAAGTAAATGTTGTTTTGTGCTGGTCTTCTAGGGAAATGCAAATTTGATTATAGCCGTAGAAACCATCCATAAGGGACAACATCTCATATCCTGCTGTGAGGTCAACTATGATATCAATATTTGGTAAAGGAAAGTCATCTTTTGGGCATGCCTTATTTAGGTCTCTAAAATCTATACAGATGCGGATCATCCCATTTGGATTTGTTACTGGCACCAGGTTAGATATCCATTCAACATAATCAATAGATCGTATGAATCTAGCGTCTAGAAGTTTCTTCAACTCAGCTTTGACCAATAGAGCAACCTGAGGATGCATTTTGCATAACTTCTATTTAACTGGTTTGACATTAGGCAATAGTGGCAAATGGTGCATAACTAGTTTTGGGTCTAATCCTGGCATGTCAGCATAGGACCATGCAAAGTTGACTTTACGTTCTGCAAAGAATTTATGAAATTTCGGTCTCTCTTCCTCAGTCAGGGATGCCGCAAAGAGGACCATTTTTGGATCTTCTGCAGTTGCTATGTTGTCTTCTATGGTGTCTTCTATAAGCATAGTTGATTTCTCTTGTTGTACGGGAAGAAAGTCCAGTCCTCCATCTTTGGGCACCTCAGAGAGTTTTTCACCCACAAATACATCCTTTGTTTTTACTTTTTTGTCGTCAGAAGGTGCCTTTTGGTTTTCACCTAAAGACGTTTCATTTTTTAGTATATTTTTTATTTTTAATTTTGCGACTGGAGGATGGAGCAGTCTCGTCAAAGTAGGCTATACAATCTAAGTCAATGGCCAATCCTGACCTGTGATCACCACTAGGTATGCCCTCACGTAATCCCATAAACTTTGCAATTGCCTCATCATTCTGAAAGGTGTCCAGGACTGGTGGGCCTTGTTGGTGCCAATTGACTAGTTGAGGATAAACTAGGGAAATGCCATCATCAGTGTTGGTGAATTGAGGGGAGGATGCAGAAAGCATGCAGGCGGATTAAGTGATATTGTAGATGAGATTATTATCATCCAACTCCACATCGGACTCTATCCAATATTCCCCTTCACTAGTCTCATATTCGTTGTCAAAGTAAGGGGTCAAGGACTTAGAGTCATGGTTGTCAGTGTCGTTTGGTACTTCAGATGGATTGGGCTGAAGGGATTCAGATGGTGGGTCTTGTATGTCATGGGGAGTGGTAAGGGGACTTTGACTATTTGGTGCCTGATCGATTTTAAATGTTTGCCAAAATCTTTGTTCAAAGGTCAGTTCCCCCGTTTCGACAAACAAATCATCGAGGCAACAGTCACTTAAAGATCGTTTTGAGAGCCAAATTCCCACTCTTGGGAGTCAGTTTTAGTGAGGGTTTCCTTAGCGGTCTCGACACTTTCTGAAGCATGCACCCGCTCACTCGAAAGTATAATGGTACGTCGATCATCATTGTCGGGCGATCCAAACCCTAATCTAAGATACTTTGGTATTTTGAAAGGTTCTATGGGCTCTCTTCATCCAGTTTTATTTCTGCCTAGGCCACTAGTGCCATTGTATCCCTTAGCCTTCATTATGTCATATCCCTTGCCATATTTCTTAACTGGTAATGGGGGTAGCGCGACAATATCTTTATAGAGCCATCATGTGATATTAGCAAGGTCCTCGTTACTCATGTCTCCCCATTTGATGAAAACTATTTTTGGTGGAACTTTGAAAATTTCTTTGGGTTCCATTCTAAAACATGGCCGACCATAGACCTTCGGGGACTTGGGTATTGTTGTGATGCTATATGTTGTATGTAGTTTGAATTCTCCACAGCCAAGATCTTGGATCTTGATAGTGTGTTCAGCCTTAGGGTTTGCGGAAGATGGTGGTGTGGTGGAAGACATGGACAGAGTGGATGTGGAAGATGATGCGAGTGTGGATGGATCAATGTATTTGGAAGACAAGGGGCTAGAAGCCTCTCGATTTATAGGCACTCGATTTTTAGAAATACCCCTTAGGTTGGTACAATATTGAAAAGGGTCGGGGTTGCCATATATAGTGATTTTTGTGCCGTCAAATGGGAATTTTAAGCATTGGTGATATGTGGATGGAACAAATTTTAAGGCATGAATCCATGGGCAACCGAGCAAGATGTTGTAAGGTAATTCTAGATCCAGGACCTGGCAGGTTGTATCGACAATGACTGGTCCCACTCTGATAGGAAGAGATATAACGCCTCATGAAGAGCATTCTTTGTCATCATATGATTTGATCACTATACTCTTTGTAGGGTCTACGCATGCATCAAAAAATCCTAGAGCCTTAACTAGTTTCAAGGAGGATATGTTCAATCCTACTCCGCCATCTACTAAAACTCTTATGACCTTGTTCTTATGGACGAAAGTTTCAATGTGCAATGCATTGTTATGGTTGGTCTTAGGTGACGAGTAGTCTTGATCAGAAAAGGTGACGTGGTGAGGAGTAGTGAGGTATCCCACCATGGTCTCAAACTGATTGACATCAATATCCTTGGGGACTGACGACTCTTGCAGGGTTTTATCCAGTATAGCCTTATGTGTGGGAGAGATGCGAAGCAGCTCGAGTATATAAATTTGTGCAGGAGTTTTTCCAAGCTAGTCGATAAGGTTGAACTGACTCTTTGGTTGCCACTATTTTGTGGTCGAGACAGGTTTTGACTGTTTAGGAGATGGGCCAGGTATGGTGATTTTGGGTTGCCTAGTGGGAGGCGGACCAGCTATGGTGACCTTGCCACTTCGAGTATTAGCATTGCACTAGGGTGCTCTCTTAACCGTGATGGTGTTGATATATTCATCGTCAGTTCAGACATTGTGTATAGTGGTTCTGCCCGAATAGTCATACTTGGCTTGGGTGAAATTGGCTTGATTATTGTTTATTTGTGGACTTGACGTGGAAGCATTATTAGAACCATGGTCCTGCAGTGGGTTCTTATGAATAGTATGATTTGAATTGGAGGAAAATTGTGATCCACCTACCTCAATGATACGACTCTCGATAAGATCTTGTACTAGGTTTTTTCAGTTGTCGACAGGTAGAGGTTTTATGTCCTTTTGCCTGATGATAATCGCAAAATGCATTATCGTCCCACCATACTAGTTTGAATTGTCCTGGGTCATATGGTTTTGGTTCTTGAAGTGTGATGACACCATTCTAGAGGCATTTCTTGAGGACTTCTTCAATGGGCTCACCCAAGGGAGTGTATGTGCGACCCCTAGGGAATTGTCTCATTTGACGGTATTGTCCTTGATTGTTTTGGTTGCTTTGGTTGTTTGAAGGGACATTGGTAGGGGGTGTCGATATCATTGTTGGTTTGTTTTGCGGTTGAACCCCTTTTAGAGCCAACACAGGACCCATAGTGTTTACTGCCTTGGCGTCAACAACACCGTCATTTGTAACATGTTTATTTTTTACCTAGTACTTGTTTTTGTCAATGGGAGGATTTGCATTCATGTTTTTAGGACCGTATCTTAGCTCTCCCTTTGTGATAAGGGCTTTCTCAATCTGGACACCTTTTTTGACTAGGTCCATGAAGGTTGTGCAACAATGCACTTGCAATGCATATTTTAAGGGTCCTAGAAGTGTTTGAACAAACATGTCCACCTTTTCCTTTTCAGGTATGTCGATGTGACACCGACTAGCTAGACTTCTCCATTTTTGAAAGAATTGGATGAATGTTTCTCTAGCATCCTCTTGCGTGAGATTGCATAAGCTAGTAATAGAGGTGTCCATGTCAATGTTGTATGCGTAATTTTTTATGAATTTTTGTTTAAACTCATCCCATGTTTGGATATCATTTTGGGTGGAAAACCATTCAAGGGCAGGACTTGCAAGACTTTTAGAAAAAAGTCTCAAGTACGTTTGTTCATAAGCGACATCCATACAATTGGTTGCAAATTCACAGACATGTTCGATGGGGTTTGTCTTTCCTCTGTACTTGGTAAAATTAGGTGACACATATCCCAGAGGAAATGGTGGCATGTATAAGTTCATGTCGAAGGGATATATGTTTAGGTCATATGACACTTCTAATTTCTTGCTAGATATTTGTATGTTTTCTATGGTCTTCTCTAGACCCATTAATTTTGCTTGTAAGGCATCTATTACAGGGTCATTTGTGGTCCCATGCATAGGATTTATTGGTATGCCATATGTTCCCATTTGTTGCGCATGGATATTGGTGTATTGTGGAGGTATGGATTGTTGTGACATGTATGATGTGTTCAGATTGGCGTGTTGTTGGTATTGAAAGTTTGGATTGGGGGTATGCTAGTGAGTATGAATGTGGGATGAGTATGTTGGGATGTGTCCCCCAACCATTTGTGTCAATATTTGGGGAATATGGTGACCATGAACATTGTGATGTGCTATTGATGCCATGGGCTGTGTGTTTTGACTGCCTTGTCCAAATTGTTGGTTTGGACAGAGGGAATGGTCGTATTTTGTCCTTGGGATTTGATGGTATTGGACTGTGTTGACGTGTTAACATTTTGTTGTTGTCCCTGAATAAATATACATTGTTTACCCCCACCCAAAGGATTTTGTGAGATACCAATGAGAGGATATGTCGAAGGTGTACTCATGGTACTAGATGTAGTTGTCAATGGAGGATTTGTATGACTTGATGATGCCTCCATGGAATTTACTGTAGTGGTAAAGAGAGGATTGGAGTAAGTTTCCCACATTGCCGAGGAGCCAAAGGTGGTTCTAGCCGATTGATACAGTGTTGTGGATATTGTGGGCACTGTGACAGATTGTGATCCTCCAATGGATGTAGCATTTATTGAGTTGGAGGTGTTTGGAAAGTTGGAGGTAGCATGCACGGTCGTTGTAGTGTCAAAGAAAGTATTGCTCGTAGTGTTTGGAGGTTGACCACTATTTGACATGTTATGCACGTTGTTGACATTAAGGTCAGGAGATGTTGATCTCAACGTGTTAATGTCGAATCTGTGGGGTAACTTAGCTCCTTGACTTAAGAGTATGGCCAAATATCTGTATCTGTCATATAGGACCATTTGTTCCATGAGATGAGAGGCCTCTAGATCTTGTGTTGCTACCTCTAGGTTTTCCTCAAGTATTTGTTCGTATACATCCTTACGTAAGAATGGTTAAAAGGGATTGTTTGATGAGGATGGTATTGTCGTGAGAGGTTGATTATTTGTGTTGGAAAATGGATCATCAAAAGTCCAATTTGGGTCATATGTGTGATTGTTTACATTGGAAGTGGAGTCTTGTCCAAAGTTTTCCATTTGTCGTTTTTGTTTTTGGAGTCTAGTTTCCACCATAAAGTGAGATTGCTCAAATGAAAATGACAACTAAATGTAATGATGACACTATGCAATGTCTAGGTTCAAAATGACGACTAGGATGAATAATATTTTTGGATTTTTGGGAATAAAATATGCAATGTCTAATTTTAGAATGCAATTTGAGAAAAGGATACCTAAGCACTTCTAAGCTCAATCTTTGTTTTCGATCTCGGTTACTAAAGGACTTTTTTGAAAATGACAAGATGACAAGGTCAAAATGACTCGTGAGTTTTCCTAACTAGACTTTTGAGTTGGAAAATCTCACAAAAGGGACAATGACTGAAAAAGGGAATGATGATTAAGTCTAAGATAACCTAGTTTCAAAAGCAATGACATTGCAAATTGTGCTGAGATTTTCCTAATCCAAAGTATGCAAGTATTAAAACCTAGGGACAAGCTAATGCCTAATGTATGCAACTAAAAAAAATGAAGGATGAAACCTATGGTCAAGAATGCAAACTAATGGTCAAAAGTTTTGAGCAATTTCAAAGTTGGTTTCTGATAGAATCCCTTTGGAAACAGTGTTTGACAAAAGATTGACAAAGTGTAGACTCATATTTGACTTTGTATCAACGTTTTACTTGTGACAGGAAAATGTGTCATTTGAGGCCTTGAATGCATCACAGTGTCTCGAATGCGGTTTGGTTTGAGTGAATGCAACTCTGGGACTGACAAATGCGACTTAATTTTGTAGATGTGGCTTTGTGAGGTTCAGATGCGTCGTGACGTAGACAAATGCGGTGTTTTAGAGATCAAATGCAGTTTAACAGTGTGATTGTGTCTCAATATTTTCAGATGCATCTTAGAACATCAAATGCAATTCAACAGATGCGACACAGTTTGTTAAAATTGAGTTTATTGATGTATTGAGAGCAAATTGATCTATCTAATGGTGAATGTTTTGTCCAAAAATGTAAATGTGGTGAATAATGTTTGAGAAATCCAACAAGCACTTGACAAGCACAATTTTTTGAGTGTAAGCAAGCGCACATAAGACAAGTACAATCCTAAAAGGCCAATAGGCCCAGGGTTTGTATACTTGATATAGCCCACCGATATACCCCAGATTGGTGCTAAACACCTTTCCTTCTCGAGAGCGGATAGCTTAGAATTTTGGTGGCATTGGCTCCCCTCCACGACTCATTAATGTCATTTAAGGACACCAAATTTGGATTCTTGGGTAGTGACTTCCCAAGAATTGCTATCTCTACTCAAGAGGATCAGTAGTGAGTGTCTTCGAGCATGATACTGTACCTTGCACTATATCAAGCAATGGCCAAAAAAGGTTGGATTCTAAAACAAAAGGTGTTTAGTATGGGCATTTCGTTCATAGGGCATGATCCATGCGGTGAGAGTCCCCTTTCGGATCCATCTTGTTGGAACCATACGCATGATTCTTAGGCTTTCCCCAAGAATCCACTTTTATATACCAGCTGGAAGTCCCTCGGGTTCAGGGTGCTACCGGTCTGAGTCATCCTGGGGTGAGTACTTTTTCCACCAGAATAGGCCCAAGTTCCAGAGTTAGTAACAATTTCTCTTACACCCAGGATCGCCCGAAAGCGCAAGGGGAGAGGATACTTCGATTACTAAGTCATGAGGGTAATTATACATAAAAATGGGTCTGGTTTTCTGATCACCAAGTTTTCACAAGGTCAGAGCATAATCACCTACCATTTTGCAAACACATTCAGACAAAGTAGAAACACAAGTTCGTTTTAATTGCACTAAAAGGAAATGTGTACTAATCTAAGAAAAATATAGGCACAATGTTTTAGTGTCCAGTCTTCGACATTCGAACTTGCAAGACCACAAGTTAGTAGTTTGAATATGTGCCTTTGACCCACGAAAAAACTCCAACGCCACATGCTGCAAACCCTGATTAGTAACAGAAAAATAGAAAACAGAAACAAACAACAAACAGAAAAAAAGGACAAAAACCAGAAATCCAACTAAAAGAAAATTCACCAGGTGAATGCGTCACAGAAGATCGAATGTGTCGTGGTCTGACAGACAAATGCATCACGCTTCTTTCGTATGTGGTGTTTTGTACCTTGAATGCGTCATGTTAGAGCTATTGTGTCGTTTTGGCCCTTGAATGCATCGCAACACATTAGATGTGGCTCAGGAAAATGCAAATGCGGTACATCCGTACCTGTACCTGCAAAAACAACAAAAAATAGAAAAATGAACGTACGAAAAACATAAAATAGGAAACGTCGGGTTCACCAATGTAACTATGGGTTAAATTTAGGTTAGATTAGAGGTTTGCAAATCAATAAAGACTAATAAACCCAAAGAACTATGAAGTACAAAGGAAATTAAAAGAAAGAATGATTATACTTGTTCCTTGCATCTTCCATGATTACCTCCATAGCACCTCCTAGCTTGCAGCATATGATTGATGCCCTTAGATTGAGTGTGTGAGCATTTCGACTATGACATTGTCCTATGCAAGTTTTGAAGGATTTAAAATAAATTCCTATGCCTATGCCTATGAAAAAATGATTCTCCAATACTAAATAACTATAATATTAATGCGTTAGAATAAAAAAATCTAAGTGTGTAATCTAAAAATGAGAGAAAAATAACATTTTATAGAAAATGCCATTTTGAATGGACAGACGAGATCGACTTTTGGCAGAGACCTAAAATCAGAGGATGAGATTAAATCTGATAATCCCTAATCAAGGTTAGGGAAAAATCCTTAACGAGTGGTCAAGATGTCATCTAAGAAGATTGAATCGGTGGTGGAGAATAAATGAGATAATTAATTCGAAAATAAAGATTTTAGAAAATCAAGAAGATAAGAGTTGAACTGAAGATCAAATTTAAAAAATCAAGAATCTGCCCGATTACTTGATTTTTGGAGGAATATTACCATTTTGAATTAAATTAATTCAAAATATGGATTTTGTGAAATAATAAATAATCAATTTTCGGATTATTTAGTAAAATGAACTGACAATTAAGAATGTGAAATCATTTTAAATAAATAACTTATTTAAAATGAGAGAAATGTTAATTTTGACAATTAAATAATTAAAGATAATTATTTAATTTAGCATATATGATTAGTAATTAAATAAATTAATAAATTCATTGAATTATGAGGATTAGTGACATATTAAATAAATAAATGAAATTCATTTATTTAATAATTAGGAAGAAATAAATGCAAAAAGGTAATTTAAATAAATTAAGAAATTTATTTAATTAGGGGAAGACTTAGACAATTAATGACGTATTTAATAAATAAATAAAATTTATTTATTTAATAATCATGAAGAATAAAAGGACATGAATTAATTAAATAATTATGAATTATTTAATCAATAGTCGAATGTGGACCAAGGACATAATTAAATGTCATAATTATGCTAGGACGAAAGTGGTAAAAACAAAGCTTGTAGGCCTAGGTCATTTTTAAGTGTCTACAAAGGTTTCTATGATATACTTGATATATGAAGTTAGATCTCTCACCTAGTCTTCTAGTTGTTCTCCTACTTCTTTCTACTTTTTCTCTCTCTCCACTAGCTTGACAATTGACACTTGGATGTTATGAATATCACCTTTATATAGATGGGTCCAAATTTACTTAGGTGGAATTTTAATATACTTCAATGGAATCTTATTCATTCTTTTTATTTGTGGGCTCTACAATCTTCACATATTGGAAACCAAAATATGAGTTAACCATGAACCTATACGTTATGTGAAACTTCTTATGTTGAGGAGAAACTTGTAGCAATTTTTCCACTACATCAAAAATAGGATCTACCATTTGAGTATATTTTTATTTTTTACACTATCTCCTTAAGCCAAGGAGATGAGGATGGTGTAAGGAAGCTAAGGTAGTGGAACATCTTCCTACACTAATCTTGATAGGATGATAATACAAAACTTTACAAATCTTTTCAACAATTACAAAAACTTAAACTGAAATAAACATAAATATCATACATACCATAATATAGTGATTTATGTGGGGAAAACCTTTTCAGGAGGAAAATCCCACACTCCAAAATTCATCCAATATATTATTCAAAATCATAAATATTACAATATACTTGCAGAGAAAGATTCTCATAGGAGTATCACCAACCAGAGATCCAGAGGCAACATGACCATTATCAGACTCACAGAACATCACAATGCACAATCGTAATACAATTCCCTCATAAAATAGGGTTGCCTTCTAGGGAAAGTCAATACAAAAAAATATCAACCCCCCCACCCCTGCGCTTTCCCATCACTTACATATCAACAATACCTTATGTAATTGCAAGGTTGAGACACATTTTACCAACAAATGACATTGACTGACTCTTGACTATCAAAGGAGGGAAATTATTCTTTAAAATTAAACCAACCTTGGTGTTTATTGGTGGTGATGATAGAGGAGAAGGGGGGGATTGGGTGAAAGAGGAGGGGATGTATGAGGAGGATATGAAAAATAGGAGAGGAATAAGGTGGAGATGATGGAGGGGAAAATGAAATAAAGGTTATTTGTGACTACTCATTGATGTGATCCAAAGAGCTACCTTCATCTTTCTAAGGAGGTAATATTTTCACTTCCATATTATTTCTAAGCTCATGATTCCCTCCCTCACATTAATCTTGTAGACCATCCCATTTTTAGGTTTTTCATCATCTCCATCACTAGCTACAATAAATTTTGATATAGTGGAGTATGTGACTATGATGAGTGGGTTAGATGAGGAGGCATATTGATTTTATTTCCTTTATGTGCTACCTTTTGAAGGAGGTATGATGACAATATTTTTAATGGTTTTGGATCCTATCCACCTCTTTGGCATCTAGAACACAAAAAATATTATTTCTCTAATTTTAGTTACTTCCTTGTTAGCCTAATTGATAGGATGGAGAGGCTACATTTGGATTAAATAAATTAAAATTGAATCCACTAAGTTAGAACCATCATAATTAATACCTTCAATGTCCCATTGTAGATTAAATTCTTCAACTTGATCTATTGTCATTCTCATCCAATATGTCCTCCTAACTTTATATTCATTAGAATAATCCTCTTAAAAATCCTCCACATGAGGGCCATGATTGTATGCTAGTGAAAATATAAGTTGTATTTGACATAATTTTTACTATCAAAAGATATTTTTTTTGCATAAAAATGTAGGATAATTTTTTATACTAACCTCTCTATATTCTATGCATTTAAATAAGATTCACAACTGTATTAACTTAGGCTCACAAGAAAGGGGCATCTTGTCTTCTTTCTATCCTTACATTTATTGTTTGATGAATCCATTTTCCTGCATACCTTAATGAGAATGAGGAAATCACTCACATAATGAATTAGCTTGTAAGGGGATTCTTCAATCCACATGTATTTAGGTATAAAAACTTTAGATAGTGAATAGAAAATCTACCATAATAGGTGATCAACTATGTTGCTTCAAGACCAATCCTAAGTCTCATATCTCCTAATTCTCTCATAGTAAACATGTTGAAAGCATCATGGACCCTTCTAAAATATTTATTACCAATATATATTGAAGTTGTGGAAAGTAATCATAAATTTGGGTGGTATTATTATACACTTCCAAAGTGTATGTAAACAAGGCCACACTTTCATACTTTCTATAACATTGAAAAAGTATGAGGACATGTAGAAGTATTGATTTTCTAAAAAATACTAGTTGATCATGTAAATGATCACTTATTATTTTCCCCCAATCAATAAACTGAGAGCCATATCTAATTACAATAATTAAATAACACATATAGTACTAAAAAACACGTGTGCCTTTATTTCCTACTACCCTATTCAATAGGGTGATTATGCAAGAGATTTCTATAAAACGTGCTCTTTATAAATTCTTAGGAATTTGGGGCTTCCCCTTTTTGGGAACTTTTAACCAATACTTAGCAATATTTTTTAGGAAAGTGCCCCTCTATTCCTAAAAATAATGGCTACCTTTCTCAACACTCATGTAAGAAACTTCATTTCTTGGAGGCAACCTTAGAATAATATTGAGATTTTTGGTGGTATAAGTTGGAAATCCCCCTATCATAAATAGTCCTTAACTCTATGATTTTAGGTTTATAGTGCTTTACATAGGTAAGCACTAAATATGTATATCGAGATAAATTGGAAAACATCCAATCTTTGCTAGGCCACTTGAGAAAATTTCTTTTTTCATAGGAATTCTAGGATTCTCTTGCATTCTATCCTATAAATCCTCTAGGTTAATGTGTCCTAGGTTACTATCCCTTACCTTTGCCAAAAAATTATGAAGAATAGAAGTGTTCTCATACCCTTGATGTTTGTACTTCATTTTGTGGGGTTTCAAAATTAACGAAATGTATTAGGTTAGGGTTTCAAGGAAATATTAATGAGCAACACAGATGATAATTTTGTGTAGGAATAGGTAATGGATTTGATACATGTAGTTCATTAAGATGTAGACTTTAGCAATGAGATGAACATAGTTTAATATTAGGAAGAAACATGCATAAAGAGCTTTATAAAAATAAATTTAACACACAGAAAAGCTTCAAATATACACATGGCCTATGTCACAACATAGATAAAAATGATGGAGGTAATTTATAGAGAAGGTTGGTAACAACAAGGTGCTCAAACTCAAGTCTTCACATTTGAATGAGTGGAAGTGATAAATAAGCTTGTGAAAGTCTCTTTTATGCTTAAAATTGATATTCTAGAGTTGTGCCTAACTTAAAATGAGTTAGAAAGTTCTAAAACCTGTAAGGCCCTCCCTTCATTTCGTACTCACAACCCCTTAAGTCCTAAAATTATGCTACTTACAATATAGATTAAGTGTACATCATTGAGAAGTATTTCTTTTTGGGAATCTAGGCCATAAATTTTACAATGAATATTGATTGAAAATGGTTCCTTTCATCCTTATGGTTGTATTTTTATAAAAGAAAATAGTTGATGATATTGTATTCTCGAACTAGGGTTTAACCCATTTGAAGGTATTTCCTTTGCAACATTAATATTGTGTTATCCAAAACCTTTAGCCTTGGTGTACTTGAATTATTATGTCATCTTCATTATTTTATATAATCCATATAGGCTATACCACTTTAGAATGATTTTATGTTTTGTTTAAACCATCTCATCTTTGCCACTTATTACCCAAACTTGTCAATACTATGGCAAGATATTAATATCAAATATGTGCAACACATTTTCTATGATATATTTCTTTTGTGCAAGATATTTCATTACATATTGTAATTCAAGAGACTATTTGAAAATCGTAATAAATTATTTATGGGATATCATTTCATTTAGTTTAGGGTAATCATAATTGGTGTACATATTATAAACTTGTATACAGTAATATTGCTCATTTTCATTATAGGTAATTACCCTTGGACATCTACACATTGTCGTGTCAACAATGATATTTAGATTGATCAAGAAAGATTAGTTTTATAGTAAAATTTGTTTGCTTAATTTGATCATGTGATACCATTAAAAAAATAAGTTCATCTGTCTTACTCTCCAAGATTGTTTTTCTTGATTTTTCACTATGCAAGATTTTAAACTTACATTCTTGAATTAAAGTAAATCAATAAAATCTAACACTTTAATGGAATAGAATAATTTTATGTATATTATAATATTAGATTTCCAGAAATGAATTATTGAATTTATAATAAAGTATATAATTTCCATTTTTCTAGTTAGCCAATATGCAAGCTAAATTCGAAAAGAAGAGAGGCTTAAATGTTAAACTTCATGTTAGATTTGAATAGAGAAGAAGTCTAGTCAGGCAGTCAAATTAGTGTTTAAAAAATGTGGAAATATCTTGTCTCGATCCCAAGAATCGAAGAGCTCTGACAACCCCGATATTTTGAGATCTATCTTTGGTTATTAGAGGTGAGGAATTGAGCACCTCATTCATGATTGCTATGGTGGGTAAGGCGCAGCAGTTGGTGCAACCATAGACCTTTGTTAGCTAATTTTAATGTTCTTAAATTTATTGTCATTTAATCTTCACCTACTGGAAAATGACTAGGTGAGGAAGGACGTTGATTTGACCAGCTATGGGTGTTAATGGGAATGACTTTTCTTTTAGTTTTCACATAAGAGAATTTTGTAAACAGATTCAGCTGTGGAGAGGTAACAAAAAAACATATTGCTAAGGTTGGGAGGGGATTCATCCGATCCAAAGATTTTGATATGATTTTCCACATTGGCATCCCTCTTCACTGGAATTTATGGCAGGCATGCCAAGCCGTTGGGGAATGATGATGCCTGCAAAATAATTAATATTTTTTTTACCAGTCTATTAGTTGTTTTTATCGGGTAATATTATCATTAGCTAGGTTGTTGCAAACAAAGGAAAAATGAGGCATTAAAGTAGGTTGGGTGTTAGGTAGGCATTTTGGAAAATATCCTTTTCAGCTATATAGCAATAGTGCTATAGTTTTTTTTTTGGAGGAGGATCTGCTGTTGAAATGGGTGGAAAATTTTCTTTTATTCTTTTGTTAAGCTCCGTTGTAGACAAAGAAAAAAAATGCTGTTGTTTTTAAGAGTTCAACCCAATAATGAGAAAATTCATGGGGCTCCTGATAGGCAGGGATCCCCAGTCGATTCAGTGGTAGCTAAATAAAGGATGGAAGAAACAACCTTCCCAGTATAGGGGAGAATTCTGGTCCATTAGTGGGGGGCGAATAGTTTCTCCTTTCTCATTTTTGGAGAGACTAAACTTTGCATCAGAGTGGTAGGTCATAAGGAGAGTCTCTAGGTTTTCTTTTTCTCCTTATCCACTTTAGTTTCACTCAAAGAAAATGGAGAGGAAAGGGTGGGTTAAAACGAAATATATAGTAGAGCATATGGATGTAAGGGATGTGAGCAAAGAAGAGTATATTCAATAAAAGGCCTTAGGTCTTTGTTATTCGCAAAGGGAAAACCTTCGATGACTCTTGAGGGGATTTGGCATATGGCTGCCGAAGTTGCAGTCAATTTTTTTTCTTTGGTGCTCTTCCTGTATCCAATATATGTCTTTTTAGAAAAAGGGGAGAGTAAGTAATGTTTGGGGAAAAAAATTCAGCTCCTCTATGTTTGCATACATATTGCATATTCTCAAAGGAAGCACAGGTTGAAATGGTAACAAATTGTCATGGTTTCATATGAGTTTATGAGGCAGCCACTGATAAGGATGTATATTGGATGCATAAGTGTAGTATCTCTCGTTCAGTTCTGGGTGTGTTAAAAAGAGACAGAACAAAGATCCTCGAGCACAGGCAAGCTTCTTAGATACACCAGTGCTATTTCCAGGTCACTTAATTCTTACTCCTCCTTCACTTGTTCTCTTAACCAATACTTATCTGTCTCTTACTTTTTCAATTGTTTAAAAATTAATGATTCTAGCTTTCTACAAAATATCAAATTGGGGTTTTAATATTTTTATACAAGGGAAGTGTAACAAGGCTCTCAACATATCAGTGCTAATAAATCTTAAACTAAAGAAACATAATCTTACCAAGTGGGTCAAGACTTTTAAACTGATTTTTTTTTTATATTCTATAAAACATGGAAATTGGAAGGACTCTCCAACTATTGAAGCTCAGTTACTTAGCTACTTTAAGAGCAGTATAAATTTTATTGCAGCAATCTCCATTGCATCTATATTCAACCTCTGTTTTCTCAAACGATCAGCTTAAAAATGGTTACATATTTCTATCCTTATGGGATTTCCAACTTTGTTAATGTACTGTATTGTTTTTCCATATCAAATCTACACTTAGTACTCTCTGTGATGAGAAGTTAATTTGTGATCAGGAAGTCAGTCAACTACAAATTTAAGTTAATTTATCCCTAAACTCTTAGTAATTTTAAATAAAGAAATTAATGTATGATTTGCGCAGTATGTCTGTAAAAGTTTGATATTATCAAGCAACTGTGCAGAGAAAAATGGACAACATTCAGGAGCATGCGAAAGTAGGGGAAGGACTTGGTAGTTGCACAGTATAATTTTTATAAAAAAAGGGGGGGTTAATTTAAAGGATAAACTAATTTCAAAATTAAAAATTAAAAAACGACAAAAAAAAAGCCTAGAAAGAAACTCGCTGCTTCCATACCCTCCCGCAGACAATTAAAAATAAAGAAATAAACTAAAATAAGCTGAAAGAGAGCTTGGACGGGGCATGTCCTCTCTATGCTTTTGTAGCTGCCATAAAATTAGGCTTCCTAATTTATTATTATTTTTAATGTGCATAGAATCCTATTCTAAGTTTAATAATTCTCAACCTACGCACGATAGGCAATTTTCTTTTTCTTTGTTAAAGATATTTGGGTATGCTTCTTTCCTCCAACAGCCTTAGAGACAAAATAAATCAAAACAAATGAGGTGGTCAATGATTTGAGGGCTGCATGTTGGGTGATACAAAATTAGAGTTTTAAGAAGCATATTTAATTTGAATCTTCACTTATTTAATACACTTTATAGCTAAAATAACTATCTCTTAAAAAGAAGAGTTCTTAAAAGTAAATATTATTTTCGAGACATATTCCTTTAAAGGCATGTGATAAGTTTGATAGAGTTTCTTATTTATACGTGGCTTTCTTTTAGAATTAATTATAAACCATTTTCTACTTAAAGCTCATTCTAGCCATTTAAATATAAATAATTCTTCATTTAATTATTTATTTAGACTAATGTATATTTTAAAATTATTGCTCTTAATAATTTATATGATTTATCTTTTGAGGAGTATTTTAATTATTGTCATGAGTGTTATATATGAATTACAATTGTATATGCATAAAATTGGTCATGTCTATTCATTCCTGACATTTAATTAAATATTTATTATTTAATTAATTTTTCTAAAGTCTTCTACGATGTAATTAAATTTAATCAATTTAATTATATTGTTCATTTATTTTCCTACTATAATCAAATAAATTTATTTTATTTGATTATTTCATATATCTACTTAATTAAATTAAATAAATACATTTTATTTATTTAAGTTAATTATCATCTTTTGAATTTAATTAAATCTTTTTAATTAAATTTAAATATCTCTTTTCTTCTATTTTAAACTTTCTTCTAATTAATTAAATACTTTTATTTAATTAATTTCGGAACACATGTCATTCCTTCAAATTTAATTAAATATTTTATTTAATTAAAAATCTTCTGCTTTCTTCAAATCATAATTAGATATTTCATTTAATTATGAAATCTTCTTATTTCCTCAAAATCTTAATTAAATAAGAAAAATCAACATGCACACATAAATAAATAATTGAATTGGATAATTCATTATTTATCTTCTCAGAATCTTTCCATTTTCTTCTAAAAAAAGATGATTTTTAAATCATCTCATCTTATCTCTTCCATGAAAATGGAAAAATCCTGCTTTATTCGATTTCTTCTATTCTTCTCTATAGTCTCATACATCTTCGACCGTTCGGTCTATCATAAATTATCATAGTCATTGACCAACCTAGCCAATCAAAATCCTCGAAAAGCTCTATATATACATGTGCAAATCCAATCATTGGTTACACACGAACATATACGCAATCACGCTTACGCTTTTGCATCTTTTAACATTTCAGCAATATTCATATCTTAGCAATAATTTTATCACAGCAATAGCATAATCTTGCATTTTAGCACAATATGCATTTTAGTTTAAATCTCATTCTTCAGTAGTCCATTCGTTGAGCTTGGCATACGAAATCTGAGAGAAACTTGAAGCAACGAAACACTGGAGATAGAGAGCAATAAGACGACTTCGGAGAAGCTGCCATAAAACAGTTTGTTTATTTAGTTTCTTTGATCTAATTTTTTATTGAATGTGTTTTGAATCCTTTATAATTGAGCATATTTTCATACACATAAAATGGCACCCACCGTGGGGCACATTCCCCGATTTTAACATTTTCCGTAGCATATTTTGGTAGGTTTCCGCATTTTGGCATTCGGTTTTCTGAAAAATCCTTCGTTTTAGCGCATCCGACACCTTTCTGCAGCGCATCTGGGAAGTTAATGTTTCTATTTTGCAAGAAATTTCAGCATCTGAGGACTGTTTCAGCGCTTTTGAGGGTTAATTTAGCGCATTTAAGGACTATTTTAGCCCATATAGTCTCATTTCATTTAGAGTTAAAATCTGCACTTAATTAAAGTGGCGCATTTCAAGACTGTTTGAGCGCATATAGGGTCTATTTCTGTGCATATAAGGTATATGTTAGCGCATTAGTATTGCATTTCTTTAAAGTCGCGCATTTAAGGACTGTTTTAGCGCATTTAGGAATTTTATGTAGCGCATCTGAGGTCTGTTTCTGCGCATCTGACGTCTGTTCCTGCGCATCTGTTGACTGTTTTAGCGCATATGCTATATGTTTCAGCGCATCTGGGTTGTAACACAAAAATAGTATTCTGAGTCTAATGCATTCCGTAGACAAAATCTTTTCTGGTTTAAAATGAATCAATCTAGGATAGTCACCACACTTTGATCATGCAGTTAAAATGAACCCCATGCCTGTTGTGAAGCAATATCTTCACTTAACGTAAATCATTGTGATTTGGTACATTAAAATGAATCTGTTTACTCTACTTGATTGTGCTTGAAAGTGGTAGGCGACTATGCTCTCACCCTGTGCAAACTAGGTGATCAGAAAGCCAGACCCGCTTTATCCCTGTGTAACCCTCACGATTTGGTATATCGGAGTATCCTCCCCTTGCGCATTTGTGTGATCCTGGGTGTAAGAGAAACGGTTATTGACTCTAGAAATTGGGCCTACCTGGGGATTTCATCACCCCAATGTGACTCAAACCAGCAATGGAGCTAAAGCCAAGCTACCCTCGACCGGTATACAAATGTGAATTTTAAGGGAAAACCTAAGATTACGAGTGCGGATGTGTCATACAGACGGAGTAGTACTCCCATAAACCTTATTGAGCTTACCTCTTCAGGCTGGAGTGCCACCTAATCGGTGATTAATATCTTGCCCCATGTATGGCCACTCGAACGAGGGTCCCGAACTAAACACCATTGTGTAGTAAGCCAAAAACCTTCTATTTGCTAGCGTAGCACCGGTCAGTGTGAAGGCATCCACACTTTTGCAGTTTGTAGTAGAGGTGATCAATCTGCCATGGGAGTTTCATGGGGATTGGAAGCTTGGTTGGCCTGAGAAGAGAGTGCATTGTAAGGGGGAGCCTGTGCAACTAAGCTTTTGAATTCACATGCTACCGATATGCGGTTGGGGAAACCTGCGTGGAATCTAGCGGATATTGTCCTGGCTTTACCATAGGATGTACTTGCTTTATCTATGTTTGGTTACATTCCATTTAATTCAAAGTGTTTTTTGTGTTTTCATTCACATTAATTTAGATAAAAGATCATCCGAAATGAACATGAAAAACAACAACTGAAATCATTTACACACCTGACTTTCTGACATCTTTGGTCTAGTAAAATTCTCCCATGCTTAGGGAGTGGAAATCAAATTTTTTTTTCAAGAAATCAGTTTCCAATAGGATCAAGAAACCCAAAAAACATTTAGGGTACAAGAAAACTTTGCAAAGAAGAAATTTTTTTGTACAAAAGTCGACACGTCTTGCTTCATTACCATGGATTTCTTCATAGATACCAAGACTTTGTTAGGAGATTCACTGACGAGTATGTTGTAGAACCTTTGGATTTTTGAGCTTATTATCAGAGATTATCTCTATCTCAACGGCATAATCTTAACCAACCTCTTGAGTTTGATAATATACCGCAACCTTTTATTGAGTATCCTTCACATCCTACTCAAATCCTGCAGTGATCTTGAAATATTTTCTTCGATTACAAAGATCAAATCTTTAAGAGTGCACCTTCCAAAACAAATTTCTGATTATTGATTCAACTTCCCCAACAGGATTCTGACATCCTTCATCATCAGAAGCCATAATAAAAAATTAGGAAACATCTTTGATCATATCATAGGATTCCCATCTTATCAGATCAAGATATCATCATTGTCACACTTATCAAAACTGTGATCTAAGTTTAGAAGAACTCTTCAAAATCACATGCCTATCTTTACAAGGTCTCAACATAATAAGTCGAAGGATGAGATCCAACAAGAAGGTCATACCCAAAACACTCAAGAAGAAGGTGAAAACAGTAATCCCCTTTACAATATCATTCGTAATCCACTTTTCAACAACGCCATGGATAACAAAGAAGAAAATCCGTTCCACAAGTACAAAGCCATAAACAATACTCCTATAGATAGTGATGATGAACTAGAGGATGAACGCCGCCTTAGAGAGGCTGAGCAAGATCCCAAATTTTACAAGGCCATAGAAAAGATCTTGCAATGCGATAAAGAAAAATATTTCCTCTATCTAGCTGATCAAGGAGCCAAATTGCCACATGACTTTGATACTGAGATTTTGAAAAACAAACTTGAAGAAACACCCATATCTAATCTTAGTGCTTTGACTCAACAAATTAAGGCACTTCAAGGACAAGTTAAAGAGTTGCAAGGGGGAACCACAATAAATAAATATACTCTTGAGGACATTTGTCCTTATCCTTTCAATCGAAGTCTCAACATGATTCCATTTCCTAAACATTGTGAAATACCAAAATTTGATTGCTATAATGGGAAATCGGATCCAATCGATCACGTTAGAGACTTCTGAAACATGACTTTAGAGTTCGCTCATGAGGACACTTACTTGATGCGGTTGTTTCCTAGGATTCTTGGAGCTCACTCTATGAAATGGCTATCAAAGATTACACCTCCCATCAAGACATTTGAAGAATTAATCAATCTGTTTATATCACAATATGCTTACAACATCCAACACCAAATCACTATGATAGATCTCTGCAAAGTTGCGCAAAAACCTAGCGAATCTCTTATTACTTTTCTTCAGAGATGGAGAAGAATGTTTGCCAGATATCTACGTCATGTTCCTGAAAAGGAAAAGATGGCCACCTTCATTAACAACTTGAATTCAGAAATGAAACCCTCTTTTGAGAAACTGATCGAAGATGCTATAATCATTGAAAGTGCTTTGGTCAAAAGAGGAATCATAAAACTTGACAAAGATAATCCTAGATCATACAATCATCATAACAATCAGGACAAGTCCAAATTCTGGATTTGCAACAAGAACATGGTGAATGATGGTGTTGTTGATGCAAATCATGTCTCGACTAAGCCATTTGTCCTTAGTACTTTGAACGCTCCTCGCCATAACAATTATAACAATGTCAACTCGGTCGCAAATCAAGGAAACAATCCTCCTCTGAGGAACAATGCGAATCAAAATTCTACTCCCAATCAAGGTTACCGGGGAACCAATAACAATAGCAACTCCTTAGGGAATACCTCAAATACAAATCCACAACAATTTTCATTCTTCTCCAATAGAAGAACTTACACTCCACTGGATCAATCTTTGGAATCTGCATTCAAAGAGTTGATGGCTAAAAATGTCATTACCTTGCCACCTCAACGAAACTATGAACCCATTGTGAAGCCTCCATCATGGAATGAGGCATACTATTGTGACTATCATCGGTGTAAAGGTCATTGCACAAATAACTGTCAAGCCTTGAAGAATACCATTCAAGACTTAATCGAAAATGACACCATCACAATAGAAGGACATCAACAATCAAATGAAGACCACCAAGCTTTTTGCAATCCTTTGCCAAATTATCAAAAAGGTGAATCTTCTAAAAAAAGTGTAAATCATATTGAGGATCCGATAATCAATCATATCTACACCGATTATGAGCGGATCAATGTTATAAAAGTCAAGGAAAAGATGGAATATAGGGAGGTCAATGCAACAACAAGGGTGCAAGCCAAAGTTGTCTTAAAGGGTGCCTCCTCAAAATCCACTAGACCTACACCTCAACATCAATATGATTTATTCAACCAACCTCGGAAAACTCCCGCTCAAATTTCTATCTTAGAACTCTTGAAGATTTCCCCAGCGCACAAGGAAATTCTCGAAAAGGCCCTCGTCGAAACAAATGTATCCACTGATTTGGATGTGGACCAATTTCAAGCCATGGTAGGACACTTGTCCTCACCTACATGTCTTTCATTCTCTGAAAAGGATGACATTTCCATAACTCATCCCCATAATTCATCATTATATTTAAAAGTCATGGTTCACAAATTTCATGTTAGACAAGTTCTAATAGATGGAGGTGCTGGTTTAAACATATGTACCATAAAGTTGGTTAAAGCTTTAGGATTTTCTGAGGATTCCATTGATCTCAGAAGGAAGATTACCATTAAAGCTTATGATGATGAAGAAAGAGCATCCAAGGGTCTAATAATGCTTCCAATCAGAGTGGGCCCTGTTATCAAAAATAATTTCTGTCAAGTATTAGATCGTGATCTTGCATACAACATCTTGTTGGGTCATCCTTGGATCCACGAAATGCAAGCTGTCCCATCCACCTATCATCAATGTCTTAAGTTTCCTTATGATGGACAGGAGATCATGATATCAGCTGATAATTCCAATATTCAAACTTGTGCCAACATAAAAGCCAGTCAAGATACTTTGGTTCCTAATAATTGAGAAGCTCATGCTGGTACTTCTCTCAAGATTGACACAAAAATCAGTCAATTAACCAATAGTTTTGACAAAAAATTGAAATTCAAGGACCATGGAGTCGGGGAGTACTCTCTCTGTTTGGCTAATTTACCTACATCACCTCGATCACATGGACAACCATCTATCACGCAACATCAAATATCATAAGCATCAACATCAACGCAGCCACCAACAGAGCCAAGCACAAAGTTTAATAGATGATTCATCAAGGAGAAATTCCCCATGGAAGATCCTGAAGATAGAGAAATTCTAAACTAGCTCTATAAAGATGAAGATGAAACAGTGCTTAATGTCAAATTACCAACAGATAGATATGGAAAAGGGTATGTAATCATGCAAAAGATGGGATATGATGGTAATGGTCCTATTGGGAAGAGGAAAGAAGGAGTAGTTGAACCTATAAATCCTCCAGGACTTGCCGCGAAAGAGAAAAACGGATTAGGTTATGATGCTACCTCAAAAGAAAGAACATCCAAACAAATGCATGACACTATCCTCACATTGCAAGAAGGTTCAAATTCAAGAGAAGCATGTTTGGCAACAATTCAGAATTTCGTGGATAATAACTCCGACACAGACTCTACTGAATATGAATGGGATACCATTTACAATGATGAATTCTGGAGGGACAAAGAATTTGATGTAATACACCAGTATGCCCCAATTCTAATCGAAGGCCAAGGTTCAGGGACCCAAACACAAGAATCTAAACTACAAGGTGACTATGATTCTAGTGATACTGAGTCAGATTTAAACGAACAAGATTATCATGAGCATAGTATCATCATTGATCCACCTCATACCTCAGATCCTACGGTCAACTCCGTTATGACCATAACCATTGCTGATTTCATGCAACCTGACGACCCGTTATCTTTGATCCATCCTAATCTCATCGATTGGGATTCATCCAAACCTATCAATATACCTATTTTTCCAAGTGACGAAGCTATTGTCAACTTCCTTTCCGCAGATGACACAAATGATTGTTCCACCAGTGATTTTTGGCATAGAGTCTTTAATCAAGAGAGTGTCAAGTCTCCTAGCTGCAAAAATAAAATTCAAAAAGAAAGATCTAATGGTGAAAACCAGAATCTGGTAGTATTAGATCAAACAAAAGATAAAATAAAGAGCGTATCGGACAGTGAAAACCTTTTTAAGGCACCAGACGATGGGAATCTTGACACTCTCCCGGAGCACTACCATGAGTGATCACCTATTTTGATTGAGCCTACAAATGTCGTCGATCTTGAAACTTCAGATAAGCCAAGGATTTTATAGTTAGCTGCGTCACTGACATAGAAAGAAATACCAGAGTTCATGGAATTTCTAAGAGCAAATCAAGTCAACTTTGCTTGGTCTTATGCAGACATGCCTGGTCTTGATCCTGACCTTATCATGCATCACTTGTCTATCAAACCAGAGGTTAAGCCTGTGAAACAAAAACTCAAGAAGATACACCCCTATGTTGCATTATTGGTTAAGGAAGAACTGAGAAAACTCCTTGATGTGGGCTTCATAAGATCAATCGACTATGCATAATGGATCTCTAACATTGTTCCTGTATCCAAGCTAGACAAGAGTGTCAGAGTGTGCACAGATTTTAGAGATCTTAATAAAGCATGTCCTAAGGATGACTTCCCACTCCCAAACATCAACACTATAGTAGATCTGATAGCTAGCCATGCCATGTATTCATTAATGGATGGTTTTTCTGGTTACAACCAAATCAAGATCGCACCCGAAGACTAGGAGAAAACAACTTTCACATGTCCATGGGGTACCTACTGTTGGAACGTCATGCCTTTCGGTCTAAAGAATGCTAGGGCTACTTACCAAAGAGCCATGACTACAATCTTTCATGACATGATGCATACATTCATGGAAGATTATGTAGATGACATATTGGCAAAGTCATACACCAGAGAAGGACACCTAGAAATATTGTCCAAAATATTTGCAAGATTGGAGAAGTTCAAAGTTCACCTCAATCCCAAGAAATGTGTCTTTGGGGTTACATCTGGAAAACTCTTAGGGTACATTGTGTCAGGAAAAGGAATTGAAGTAGATCCTGCCAAGGTACATGCAATCATGGAAATGCCTCCCTCAAGGAACATCAGTCAATTGAGATCATTGCAGGGATGACTTCAATATATACGAAGGTTCATTGCACAACTGGCCAACAAAATTCTACCTTTCACACAACTACTGCATAAGAATGTTCCTTTCAAGTGGGATGACAAGTGTGAATTGTCTTTTCAACAAATCAAACAGTATTTAATGACTCCACCAGTTCTAGTACCACCAAATCCAGACAAACCATTGATCTTGTAAATTGCCGCAACAGAGACATCCTTGGGTGCATTGCTAGCACAAGAAGACCATATGGGGAAATAACGTGCAATTTATTACATCAGTAGAACACTCACAAGTCATGAGCTTAGCTACACTACAATCGAGAAGGCTTGTCTAGCAGTAGTCTTTGCTTCACAAAATTTTTGGCATTACATGTTAACTCATATGATCAATCTTGTTTCAAAGATTGATCCACTCAAGTATCTGTTAAGCAAAGCATCATTAACAGGAAGGTTAGCAAAGTGGGTAATGATTCTGAGTGAGTTTGACATCCATTATGTTGATCGCAAGGCAATCAAAGGACAAGTTATCGCTGATCAACTAGCTGAAGTACTACTACAAGTGGACCATCCCCTGCATATTGAATTTCTAGATGCTAATGTCTTTACCGCATAATCCAAACAACCATGGTCTTAGATTTTGATGGCTCTTTCACTCAACATGGATCGGGGGCAGGCATACTTTTCGTCACCCCCCAAGGACATACCATTCCTTGGTCATATAAGCTGATGTTTCCATGCACCAACAACATAGCCGAATATGAAGCACTAATTACGGGACTTAAAATAGCACTGGAATGGAGAATTACAGAACTACAAGTGTATGGCGACTCACAGTTAGTCATTTATTAGATCAATGATGATTATCAGACCAAAGATGATAAACTATTGCCATATGAAAAGATGGTTGATGACTTCAAGAAGTACTTTGTGGACATCAAATTCACACAAATTCCAAGGCTTGATAACAAAGCAGCTGACACCATGGCTATGATCGCATCATTGTTACAGCTCCCAGAAACTCAGACTCGCTATGAATTTCTGGTGGAACAATCATTTACTCCTACCTATGACACCCCTAAAAGCCAAATCATTTGCCACTTGGTGGGATCCGACTCACCTTGGTACAGAAAAATTTATGCCTACCTAAAAGATGATATCTTACCACCTGATTTATCCCGTAACCAAAAATGAAATTTCATCCGCCAATCCTCTCGCTACACTCATATTGCTGTGGTCTTGATGGTACTCTACTTCGATGTCTTGAACGTGATGAATCTGACAAAGCTTTACAAGAAGTTCACAATGGAATTTGTGGTACTCATTCGAGTGGACTGACCTTATCCAAGAAATTGATTAGAATGGGTTACTACTGGCCTACAATGGAGAGGGAATTATTCACTTTTTTGAAAACATGCTCAAAATGCCAGATTCATGGGAATCTCATTCATGCTCTTGCACAGGAACTTCAACCATTTACGCCAACCTGGCCATTCTCTTAATGGGGGTTAGATCTAGTGGGCAAGATTCATCCTTCCTCATCAAATGGGCATAAGTTCATCATCACAGCCACAGAGTATTTTACCAAGTGGATTGAGGCAGTACCTCTTAATAAAGTTACCGGAAAATAGATATCATCATTCATACTCAACTATATTATTTGCCGATATGGCATTCCCAACTCCATTATTATAGATAATGGACGACCTTTCAAGAATCAAGATGTTGATGAACTTTGTGAGAGATTTCACATTCAGTATAGATATTCAACACCTTACTATCCGCAAGGGAATGGCCAAGCAGAAGCCTCAAATAAGACTATACTAAATTTTTTAAAGAAGACTGTGAATGATTCAGGGAAAGATTGGCATGTTCAACTCAATCCCGCCTTATGGGCCTACTGAACTAGTATCTGCACGCCAATAGGAGCAACACCATTCGCTCTTGTCTATGGAGCCGAAGCCATCCTACCTCTAGAAGTTGAGATTCCCTCACTCAGAGTATCACTGAAGAGCCTCACAACAGATGATGAATACAAAATTTCCCGACTCCAAGAGCTAGAACTCCTAGATGAAAAGAGACAAAGAGCAGCTGACCATTTGAAAGCATACCAACAAATGATGTATCATAGCTATAATCACAAAGTAAAGCCATGTACCTTTCAGGTGGGTGATCTAGTTTTGAAAGAAAACCCACAAAATCAACAAGACAGAGAAAAGAAAGGAAAATTTGAACCAAATTGGCTAGGTCCTTATGTGGTTATCGTCGTCTACAGTTCGGGAGCATACAAGCTATCAACGCTAGAAGGGGACCTGTTTGATGAACCCATCAATAGCATGCACTTGAAAAGTATTATGTCTGAAGTGGTTATCATCAACAAAAAAAGTCCTGAAAAAATACAAAAACAACAGAAAAGGTCCTTAAAAAAATACAAAATCAATAGAAAAAGTCCTGAAAAAATACAAAATCAACAGAAAAAGTCCTAAAAAAATACAAAAACAACAGAAAAAGTCCTGAAAAAATACAAAAATAGTAGAAAAGGTCCTGAAGAAATCCAAAAACAGCAGAAAATGTCCTAAAAAAATGGTTACCCTGGTCAAAACCTTGCAAACAGGCATCTCGGTAGTGACAAAAAAAAAAAACAAAGTCATAGGGTGAAAACCTGGCGATAAGCAGTCTATTGACAAGAAAAATGCAATAAAAACAAATAGTGAAAATCTGGCAAATAAACGCTATTTGTAGCTCTCCATCTATTAGTTCATGGTCTGCATTTGGCTTCTCATCCTTCATCTCATGCATCTTCTTCATCATCTTAGGGCTATACCAGCATCATGCTATCAACATTTGCCTAGAACGATAATGTCTTATCATGGCTTGATTATTGTACATATTCATTTCAACAAGTTGTGTCAATACTGGGGGCAAACATTGACATACTGGGGGCAACCGACTTTCAGGTTTTATCGAAATAGCTAGACAATGACATCAAATACAATCATGTGAACAAACAATCAAATCACATGAACAACTATCCAATCATTGATCCCAAGCACAACAGTTTTCAGCTGCATACCATATCATGACTCATATCCGGATGATCTAAAATCTGAATAATGTTTGGAATAATAGTATTTCATTTGGAACAATGGTTGTTTACTTTATGATATCATCTCTTTGGAGCACACTCGATGATGTATTGCACTAGAGTTGGCGAGGAAAGAAGATGATTTTTCGTTGTCTGCTGTCTTGAGGTTAACTATCCATTTGTTGCAAATATGTCGCGAAACATGATTTCCAAAGCTTATCATTAATGATAGTCCCAAATTTGCATCAGAAGGTAGTTAGTCTTTGTCTGTTTACGTAAGAAATGCTCAAGTAATCTTGGTTCAATTATACCTCGATGCTTGCATTTCTTTGCTATATCAAACTTCATGAAAGTTGTACTTAGGTCATCATTGGTGCTAATTTCCCCTTTGATGCTTGTACATACTTCTAACATTTTAAAAACCACTCTAGGATGATTCAAGAAAGCTGATAAAAGGCTCAACAAATGGTTTGATTCATTTAGTTGCATTTCATTTTAGATCAGTGTATATATCTGCATACTAGAGTCGCATCAAAGTTTTCGAAAGGGATAACAAAAACATCAACGGCTGCCGTGTCTCTTTGAACTATTTGTGGAGGTTGTTCAGATATTTGTTTCATCATCACCTTTCATCTTCATTTCATCTAGGTCCTATCATCTATCATTTTCTATTCATTTGCATATCACTTAGGATCTGTTATCATTTCATATCATTCTGATTCTTTACCATTATCATATCATTTATCATTTCATCTCATTTATCACACTAATACATTTGACTGCAAAATACGATGAAATTGTCCGACGAAATATGTAAAATTCGATGTTCGTCGGGTGCTTGTAAAATTTGATGTGTAATTTCCAATTTTTTGAAAGTTTATCCCCGACGTTCGTCGAAATGTCGGCTATTATTTTCGTCAAATTTTTGAAAAACATGAAAAATTTTAAAAAATCAAATTGTGGCCAACATAAAGAAAAGTGAGTTCGCGCCTGATTTATTGCGACAACGTTTTTCTCTACTTGAGACAGTTTGTGGAGAACTAAGGACGATTTTCTTGGGAAAAATCAGAAAAAATTCAAGAAGATATCGCCAGGTTGAGGGTAGTCATTGTCTTTTTGCAGAATTCAGTTGTGAAGTCAGATTTGTAGTTCCAGGTTTGAAAATCATATTTTAAAGCAACATCTCATCAGATTTCATTTTTAGAGGTTAAGGGTTTTGAGAATTTCATGTCTAGATTTTGTTGTGTGGAATCACCATAAGATCACAACGAGGAACAAATTCTTGTGACTGTAATTATGTGATCCATAACTCTATTGGTCATGTGGCACAGTTGTGCTATAACAAATACAGGATGCATTCATGTGTGACCCAAGTTTAATGTGGCTATGTTGTGATAGAAATGGAGGCACTCATATAATGTAGTTAATTTAGGTTGTATAATGTAGGTGTCAATCATCATTGGGTGCATTTAGGTTGTCCCAAGTTTAACAGGATAGGATGTAATTATAGCATGATCGAAGAGTGATTACCTCTTGCTGCAATAAAGAGCCTATAACTCTGGTTGATATGTAGAGTGGTTGTGTTATATCAATTATGTAGTGCATTCAAGCACAACCCATGTTTAATGGGCTATTCTAGAGAGTGATCAAGATTTTCTAAACCTTATGAATGTTACTTGACATATATTTGCATAATCTGAAATTCCTTCAGAGGCTTCAAATATCAATGTATCCTATATAGGGTTTAGAATGATTTCTTTTAATTAAAAAAATAAATAAATGATGTATTTCCCTGTAATTAGATAATGTGGAGATCTCCTAAATCTGCCCCAGCACACTATCCTCTTTGGCACTGTATTCATTACTCCAGCTACTAGGTTTTTGCATGTGACATCTTTAATATCTTCATGACCGTGGCTTTTAAATAGATCTCAGTATTTTCTTTAATCCTTTTCATGGTAGCCCTTGAGTTCCATAATCCACCTTCAATCTCTTCTAAGAACGCTATCTTAAGCTAGACTGCATAGTATGCATATAAAGCGAGTCCTTCATACCTGCCATTGTTCCAAACCACCACTCACTGCCTTGATTAAAATGTTGCCTCCATAAGCACAATAGCATGTTTTAAAATCATGGTTACCAGTGATTGACCATTAAGCTCACCACTTTCATCATGAAGATACAAAGAGATTTTTGTCTTCAAACTCAAGGCATTATGGAAGATAACATTGTGAATTGTTTGTTGTGTATGATTCGATTTTCTTGCACATTTACTGCTTTGCTAACTTCCTTTAAGACTGGGTATTGCACCCTCAGCTGCAATCTCAAACAGCTCACTCACTATCACTTGAAGATTTCTTTCATGAGCATCCTTCTATAAAATCAAACTATGCCCTATAGACTGCCTACTTACTACAGGGGACTCATTGTTTCATGGTATTGTAGTTCTTAAGATCCTTCAACCTTATTGACACTACTTCACATTCCACAAGGTATTATTCACTATTTTCCCATCTTTGGTGAGTCTCAAAACACTGCTCAAACATGCAATCCACTACCTCCATTATACAATATTAATGGCTAAGAAGAAACATTGAACCTATGATTACCACTGTTACTTCATTTGGACAGTCATTCCTAATTGCATTTGCCTTGTCTAACACTACCAAAAGCATTTGAAAACCCCTTAAGGTCAGCAAGGGGGTAAGGAAACTCATTGTTAAAATCTCCACTTTACTATGCAAGGTTTGAGCTTTATTATCTTGTCACTGCTTAGCCTGTTTTTGACTGTCACATCTCAAGTGACTGTCATTCTTCTTACCGTAGATTGCATTTACAAATGTTAGTAAGCTACATAGTGTGCTTGTTATTGGCTACAATCTTTAGATTGCAAGATGTTGTTATTACCTACAATGTCTCAATCTTTCTGGTATTGCAACCTCACTAATCCGCTATAGTTATTGTTTATGTTTCTATGAAGGCCTAGGGTTTGTACCCTAATCATGCTCTTACCAATGCTTTTGTTGTTTTTTATTAGGGCTCTCTCAATGTTGAGGGCCCTAGGGATAAGCTCACATAAGAAGTGACACATTGCATCTTTTAACTAAAAGGATAAATCAGATTGACATTAGCAATGATGATTCCACTCGTTGCTCCTTAGGAATGGGTCACTTGCTCTTACTAGCTCGCTACCTCCATTGTTGTAGGAATTTTGTGATCAAGTTCAATATTCTGATTTTAGGAGCCTTAACGGTTGGAAATCATAGTAAAATCAGAATTTAATAAGTTTTGGAATTAGCATTGTAAAGTGTTTTTTGGGGTCATTAACTTCAGACTATCTTCTCTTTTGCAGGGGTGGTTGCATGCCAAATTTTGTTGGTGTAAAATATCAGAATTATTAGACTATGTTACCTGTCTATGAATAAAAATTATTGGAGTGTGAGTTTGATATTTTTTGAAGATCTAAATAGTCAAGCTTGGCAAAGAAAAATCATGTCAGATAATATTAGTCCAGAACAAAATGAAGAGACACTTGATAGATTGTGGGCTAGATTGAAAAGAAAGGGTGATGATAAATGTTATTGTCCTTGCAATAATTGTAAGGGCTTAAAGACGAGACGACTTTTAATCACAACAACTGAGAAACATTGTAGGTAGCATGGTCAAGTTGAAGGGGGGCATGATTATCGTCCATTGGTAAGTTGTTCATTAAATGTGTTTATATTGATTGAATTTGTAAATGTTTATATTGTTTTAACATTTTATATATATATATAATCACTTGATCATGATGATGGTTTATTTGTGTCTACTAATATTATAAAGTAGGAAGCCTCTAGGGCGTATGATAAGGGATTATCACTGCCCGGAATGTGGTTTTGCAAGCGGATGAACATGGAGCCGTGGAATATCGTAAGATGAAGTTAATGATCCTAAGGGAAGAAGATGATCATGCTACTGTAAAACATGCTTGAAGATGATGGTACGTAATACATTGATCCATGCCACATTTAGTGGTAGAGATGATCATGATGATCAAGATGACTTTGATGATGTTCATGATTTACCTGTATTTGACAAGGCATACGAGCCCCTTTATGAAGGCTCTGAAACAACTCTTCTCTCTACTGTATTGTTGCTATTGAACTTTATTGTTGCTATTGAACTTTAAGGTTATAAATGGTTTATCAAACATAGCAATCTCACGGATGTTAAGGTATGTCATATATGTCATCTTTTTTCATCTATTTTAATTGTTGTTAGTTCATCACTAGTAAATAAAGGATGAAATATGTACCATTAATATTCTTTATATGAACAAATTATTTTTTGTTGTAGATTGATTGTTGAATTTTTGTTACCACCATCAAATATTTTACCTCGCTCATACTGAGATTTATGTGCCATTATGAAAGATATCGGAATGGAGTATCAAGCAATAGATGTATGTCCCAATGATCATATTATATATCATAAACAACAGGAATTTGCAACAGAATGCCTGGAATGTCATATCAGTAGATATCAAATAGATCAAGTAACAAAAAAGGTGCTTCGCAAGGTTCTTCGTTATATTCCCATTATTCCACATATTCAACGATTATTTAGGTGTGAAAGCTTAGCGCAATTGATGGATTACCATACATGGAATAGAAGTGGAGATGATATTCTTTGAATAATGGTGCATGGTTCTCTCACATTTAGGGGACATGGGAAAAATGGCCACACTTTGTGCTAAGAACCCCGTAATCTTAGGCTTTCATTGGTTTCTACCTGTCAACCATTTGGAGAGTCAGATCTATTTACCTGCTGTGGCCTATTTTGTTAATAACAATAACATTCTCCGGATGTGTCAATAAAGAGGAGCACATAATGTTGTCAATGATTGTTCCAGGTATTTTTTTACATCAATTTTCTTTAACGTAGTAGCATCTCATTTGTCTTATTTGTTGCATAATAACTTATATTTTTTTCATTCAATAGTCATGTACATTAATTTATATATATTGCAGTAAAATGGTTATAATAATTATGTAATGTTTATGTTCATTCAACTAGGTAAGTACCAAGTTAAAGATATGAATGTATGTATCGAGCCTCTTATCGATGAGTTACTAAAGTTATAGAATGGCGTCACTATGCATGACATCTCCAGACCAGTAGGACAAAGACAATTTCAATTCCATGCAATGCTTGTATGGACAATTCAGCCTACGCCCTAGGGCTAAACACATTTTTGTGGTATGTTATAACGCTCACTCTATTAATTTTTAACAATATATAATTTGATGAAGTAGATATCATGAATGTTTTTAAAATAATCTATTCATTATATATAATTATAAAAATTGACATATTTAATCCAATTATATATCATCTTGCAGGTCTTCAAACAAAGGGAAAATTTGTATGTCCAATTTGTGGTCCAAAGATGAAATCTCGTCGTTCAACAAGTTTAGAAAAGCAGGTGTTTGATGAGTATAGGCACTTCCTCCATAGAAATCATAAGTATCGAACTACTGAAAAACATCTTTTCAATGGGAAAGATGAGACTACATCAAAACCACGAAAAATGTCACCTCGCCTATGGAAGTTGGA
>VDFB02270651.1:161692655-161703305 GCA_007258455.2 Sequoia sempervirens | reverse complement strand
ATGGTGGAGGATATATGGTATGTACCGCACTCATGGTGTACATTAGTGAATATCTTCCTAAGTTTGCAACAAAGATCCATTTAGATCGCATTTGGGATCCCAACTCCATTAACAAATTCGAAGGGGAGTACCTGTTGGGGAAAGGTAGATTGAGGAAAGTGAGAGGTAATTATAAGATGGTGATGGAGATTAATTGGAATGCATTTTACATATGGTTTATATATATATTGTACTTATTTAATTTTTAATATTCAATATACATGAATTATAAATTAAGGTCGTGTACTGTGGTATTTAACTAATTATACGTCGTTTGTGAATTTCAATTTATTTTGGTACAGTTGGTCGAGAGTGGGATGCACTATATTTGTACGTTGCCAACAATCTTGATTGGATGACGGTATGGATTGAACGATGTCAACAATCTGGTTGCACATTAACATGGGAAGGTGTGGCTTCATTGGTTAAAGAAGCTCATCGTAATGGAAATTCCAATGTTACACAAAGGGAAATTGATTTAGCATATGGTTTAAGAGATAAATAGGTACGCATAAATATATTAATCACCCATATTATTTAATTATTTTCAAGTATATTGATGTATATATATTTTGAGATTGTTTTCTTTGCATACATTCGGCCAAGAATAAATATGTTTATCAACTAACGATATTGCAATAATTTTTACATGTTTCACATATTGCAGGTGAAACACCACAAGACTATGTGGTGCAATGGTTGTAAATATCGAATCAAAATGATGGATGACATGAAGAAAACTTGTGATTCTGGTATAACTGCAGTCTTTCAGGTGACTAATGTTTCATCTAGAAGCGACATACATCCAGAAGTCTCAGAAAATCGATACTATGGGATTTTGGATGATATACTTGAGTGTAACTTTAAGTCCTTCAGATTAATTTTGTTCGTTGTCCCGCGGGTATAGGCCACGCATTGAATGAAAGTTCTGATCATGAGAGAATCCATATTGAACATGATAATGGATTTACTCATGGTTAATAATAAGGTTGATTGAAGTTTGTTTCGAAATGAGCCCTATACCTTCCAAGCCAATGTGAGCGTATTTTACTCAGAGGTTCCAGGTAAACCAGGTTGGTCATTTTTTGTTAGACATGATCCAAGAGGAAGGCTGGTAAAGTGTAATGTGGTGGAAGAAGAAGATACCGAAGAACTAGAAGATGATGTAAATGATGATCAGGATCAACGGTTAGTTGATGATGTCCCTGACGAAGATGTCGAAGAGGAGGAACTAGATGATGATGATGTAGGAGTTAATGTTCATGAAGATGACATCTATGTGGATGATGACATTATCGAAATTGATATCGATGACGATGATGATGATATTACCAATCCTTACAATGTCGAATCTGGATCGGATGATACAGACAAAGAGTTGGATGAAGAAGAAGATCAATGACATTGAAATGTATAAGTTATGTGATTATATTATCTATTTGATATTAATTTCTTAATAGAATTATATTTGACTTATGTGGCTACATAATTAATTCCTGATGTTTTTAATTTTATGCCATTACATGATTAATTTAATGATGTATTTTTTTAATGTTTGAAAGTTCAAAAATTAAAACATTTCAATAGTGATGTTAACAACCTTGAAATTAGTGTGTTTTATGTTTCATGTGATCATAAAAAGATTAAAAATTCAGTTGTAGAGGTGGTTGTTCCTAGCTGGTTGATGTGTATGTTTTTCGGTTCTTTACAATGTAAACTGTGCGTTTGTCTTCTAATATACCTATGGAATTGCCAATTCCAATCGAAGGCGTACCAAGGACTTGATTCAATCACCAGGACTCTTTAAAAGCCTCGTAGACACTTCGCCAGCTCCTAAGACCTCGAGGGTGATCCTCAATGTGTTTACAACCTCAGCACTATTATTATAAACAACATTAACAATATGCATGATCTCACTTAATAGCTCAACACGATAAGATAATATCAACTAGAATTGGCTGTTCATAGACAATATCAACTATCTGGAGCGTGAGATAACTAAACACAATCCATTGTATAAGATAGTCAATGATTTTCAATTTGTAGCAAGCTCTAGGCAAAGACAAATAAATACTGAACTAAACGAATAATTACAACTTAGATCAGTGCCATATATCCATTGCAGGAGTCAAATTCATAAGCATGTAGAGGTTTATAACAGATTTAATACATCACATATAAGATCCCTGACAATATTGCATTACAAGTTCATCAGTGTGCATTCTAACCCAAGACTACTTATCAAATCCTTATACAAAGACATATCCTACTTATAATCCCATTATTCAAGCATTTTTGATTAATTCCTTTGGAATTAAAGCTAAAATGAATCATACACACCACAATGTAAAGTGGGAGATGGATAAAACAACCCCTTTAGTTATTTCATTCAAAAGTTCTGGGATATGCATGTACAATGGAGAGACATGAGCTCTCAAATTCTTTCATTTCAACTCCTCAAATGCTAGTAATTGCTATACAACATTAAATCTCTATGAACTCAAAACCTATTACATAATGACTCAAAACCTAAATTGCATTTCTAAACCATCGACTTTTACACCGGGTCTGCCCATAGACTCAACAAAGTTATTCAACTTGCTAACCCGTGACTCGCCTTGAAATCCTTCTTATAGAAAATGAAGGAGCAAAATCAAAGCACCGGGCCGTAAGTACACCCGGCTTCACCACTAATTGGAGCATCGGTGGATATTCCCCCCAAAATTTTGCTACAACAAATACCACCTTGAAAATATTCTTGTTCAAAAATCATTAAGCAACAATAATCATTTTGGAGCATATTCTCGTCATCATGTCAAGTGGAGGAAGCTTGATGCACAACAAAAACCACGAACCCATGCCAAGAAAAGTCATCCATACAAAACCGAAACATTGTCACCAAGCATCTGATTTGCCACCTATCGGTAGCCCACTCTTTTTACTCATCATCATTCAAATACTTAGCCACCCACCTCTGGTATTCTTCGTCACTTGGCCAGTCAAAATCAATCACCTCTTTTACCTTTGTACTATAAAGCAAATACTTTACCGCTACCTGATTAGCATCTCTTTCAAAAGATTCCAAAAATGAGCCGGTACCAATAATATTATCCATACAATTTACCAACAAATCATAATCTGAGTCATCACAAATTATTTTAATTTGATTATTGATGACTTTAGTTGCTTGATCCTGCCATTGTTGGAGTGTTCTGATTACCATCGCTTAAGACGTAATAGTATGTTACCCCAATCATTGAAGTTCTTTAATAACTCCCCTAATCTTCCTACTTAGATCATCCGGTAAGGTCCGGAACTCTTGCAATGATTTAACCAATATAGCAAGCAGGGCTTCAATGATTGGGGCCTATTATTTACATCAAACCTTGAGGATTTAGTCATAACATCTAGATTATTTTCCCTAGGGATCCAATTTTGAATTATTGGAATCACTATCCGCTGATCCTTATCAATATTATTTTTTGCTTCAGATAGCAAAGAATACAAAGAATGTATAGAGGGCAGTTTATTATACACCTTTTCATTTAAATGCTCCAAAACAAGAGTAACAATTTCTTTTTCTTTTGAAAGAAAACCCTCCTCTTTTACCCTTAGTGATGTCTGTAATTGATCAATTTCCTGCATGAGCTACCTCTTTGTTGGATCAACAAAGCACTCTGTTTGTTCATCAACTTGTTCTAGAGGAGGGGTAAGAGCAGGATTTTGAATGGGAGACCCTGGTGTAGAAACATTTGGAGAAGCAGGAGGCATTGACCCTGCTGTGGGAGGTGATGTGCTGGTTCCTAGAGCATTGGATGTTTCCCTAGTATGTCTATACTTGAACCTTTCTACTTCAGTTTGCAGCTCAACATTCCTCTGTTGCATTTTATTACATTCTTCAATTAAAATGGTATACTTCTCCATTAGGCTCTTTCTTTTAGCCTCCTCCCTTTCAGCAGTCTTTTGGGCCAACTTGGCCACATTCACAGTTAAACTAGTGGCTTCAGTTGTTGTAGTCTCTGAAGCCCTCTTTATTATTAATCCTCCTTTCAAATTTGGATTAATATCAGCAATATCTGGCTTTCTTCCTTGTGGAGCCAATGCCCAAATTGCCAAGGTCTCATATTCTTCACTGAAGGTAGAGTTTTATAATGTTGCCTTAACTTCTTCTTCAAAATCCTGAAAATGATTCTTAGACTTCATAATGGCACTGAAAGCCACTGCATCAGCGATGTCTCATTCAGGAAAAATCAAAACACCAGCCTGATTCACTAGTTGTCTCCCTTCTTCAGGAGTGATGTTTTTGAACTCTTCCATTAGTTCAGCTTTCACTTCTTCATCATTCTCCTGATCTGGCCTATCAAGCCTTAGTTCTCTTCTCTCCTTGCATTTATTTTGATATTCCTCAAATTTCATCCTCCATGCCAATTGCAAAAATACATGAGTCTTTACAAATGCATTGTCATCTAAGAACTCCTTGCAAGCCTTCATTCTTGCATCCTGCACACTCTTACCCTTCATATCCAAATCGGATAGAACTAATTCAGCTGACCTAGGAGGGGACAACATACCAACCTACATGTCTTGATCAGTAACAATAATTTCATCTGTGAGATCCTCAGGTAGGTGATCAGTTCTTTGCCTCTTAGGGCTTGACTCAGGTGGTGGTGATGGGGGACTGCGCTTTGGTGAATATTTTAATTCGATGATTTTGACAGCCCCATGTACTTTGAATTTTGGGACTAGTCATGAAGGCGCTTTCATTATTTGCTTCCCTTTTCTGTCTACTTCTTCTTCATCACTGCCAGTATCCCTTTTCCTCCTATAGATGGGCTGCCTTTCTGTAGGCTGACATACTAGCCTTGTTTCAATTGGCATATCACTTTGTCCTTTTATATCCAGACTTAGCCTTAAATTTATCTTTTTGGTTGTCAAGGTTTCCATTATCTCCTTGAAATTCTTCATTAAAAAATCAATTCTCTTGTGGTATGGAGTGAATTCCATCAATGGATCATATGTTGGATCCATTTCATGCACAATATCCAGTAGCTTACTAAAATCTATCCACTTTTCCTTGTTCAATTCCTATCTATTTAAATCAAATTCATTCCTAATCAGGTCCTCAGGGAAATTGAACTCATGTGCAAATTTTCCACCTTTTATTCTTTGTCTGAAAAGAGCAAAGAAACCTTCAGGATCATGTTGTCCTTTGGACCAAATCTCAAATGGTAATCAACAAAGAATTTGTCAAAATGTGTCCAAAATTTCCCTTTCTCGAAATGTAAAGTCGACACTATCAGATAATCGTGGGAATAATGTTCCTTCCCCTTTCCAATTAGGTTATCTTCATGAATACACCCCATTTGCCACATAACTTCTGCAAACCCTAGTCTTGGTGGCACATTGTATGGCAGTATGTGAGGGGTTCCTTGAAATCCATATATTCTCAGGACAGTGCTAACGGGATATGCGATAATGTCACCCCAATTATGTAAAACCCTCAATTCTGGTTTCCTCTCTTTCGGCCTAATGAAATCATGCACTTCCTCAGGGATCCTAGGTACATTTACCATCAATCTAGCCCTCAATCTTGCGCAAAATAATTATCAAATTGCACATAACTAGTGCTTTCCTTATTACAGGACAAATCTGCAGCCCATATCTATACTGACAATCTTTCTCCATTAACTGATTGTCTTAAGTTCATCTTCTCAGCAAAGAAATCAGCATTCCTAAACAAGAACATATGCATCAACATGGAATACCAAAAGAATTGAGTACCAGTATCACGATTTTGCAACTTCGACAGTCCTTCATCTATCATCTCCACCAAAAAAGAAGCAAAGTCATATGTTACAGAGAAGTTAGGGTGTTGTATTTGCACCCCTCATGAACATGTATGCAATTGACATTACTGCACCAAAGCTAAAACCCAAAATCTGACATAGTGAATAGAAAGTAGCCAGAAAAGGCTTTCGAAAACAATTCAATTTGAAGGGTTCCTCGTCACTAGGGCTGATGTGAAATTGTGAACCCCCTGCCTTAACTAGATGAGGTGGAAGCAGCTTAACCCTAAAAAGAGATTTCAATTTTGTATACTCCTGCTTCATTTCTTCAAGATTAATAGGAACCAAGTCATCACTTGGCTCACTAAATCAAAATTCTATTGATAACATCTCTAATTTCCAATAGAACCCTCCATCATTATCTCTGATTACCCGTGTGATAGGGTCATATCTTTTGGCCACTACTCTAAGTAAGTCCACATCAGGGAACACATTTGGAACAACCAGCTTTCCCATGTCATACATCCATCCATTTGAAAAAGGATGAGGCAAATTCCTCTGTCCATACCATAATCTGAACATTTCTAAGCCTGTGAGTGGAACCTTAGCATCAACAATGTTAGAATTATTACACACCAAATCTTCCCCTAGGATTTTTCCTCACATCAACACCAAAACTTTCTTTCTGTCATTTGTTGATAATGGAAATTGATCTAGGAAATCATCATACAAGTTTCTTTTGAAATACTCAATTTGGCTAGAGTGCTGCTTGGTTGGCGCCATTTTAGACAAACTAGGGCCTCACTACAATGTTACACTTGAAGTGGCTATGACTAAGCAGAGATAGGAAATTACAGAGTAAAAATACCGCAATTCCTCACAATTTATGATTAAACAATAGCCCTAACAAAAGATTTTAATGAACTCGGTGACAAGCATAGCAGACCCCACCCCTTTCCCAAATTTAGGTGCAGAATGACTGGGAAACAGAGAAAATTAACTCATGGCTTTTTTCACACAAACTCTAATTTCTGGCAGCAGCTGCTCACAATTTCACCTTTGGCTCTGAAACTGTTTTCATGAAATACTTGGATGCTTTGTGATACAAATGAGAAGAGTAGATTGATTTTATGTTGATCAAATTCTGCCAGTGGATGTCTCATCCACCATTAAAGCTCACTCGCGGGCCACATGAACGACTCCAACCATAATTTTATACATATTTAAATTTGAGCCATTGATCCTTCAGTTTGATCAAATCATCGACAGCCATCTTCAAAACAGGCTGACATAATCGCCAACACGGAATAAAGGGGCCCACTATGTCATACGCTGTGAAGGAATGCCACGTGGCGTTGCCCGCGTTATCACAATCCTTTGATTTATCATCGCGGGATGGCGGGCACCATCGATCTTTTTACCATAAAGCTTGCTCCTTGAAAAATGGTCGTCGTCCTTTCCTTTAACTGTCGAGCAACTTTTCCCTTAAAATCATAACATCTGTGTTGAAATAAAACACGTGCATCTTACAAGCGCATTAGTAATTCACCCCGTAATACATTTAAAACCGGCAACACTTTCTTCACTCCTTAGGCTTCATTGGATGAGACACGTGGCAGGCACCCACGACATCATGATCCCAAAATTCCTAATCACGGGATGGTGGGCACCGTCAATCTTGAAGAGACAGCTCATCAATGGTCACGCAGATTTAATCCTTTATGAAGGGCATCGGCACCTACTCGCGATATCGATCCCTCAGAATTGCCGACATCAGCGGATACCAAGGATCTCGCTCTTTAACACTGCCACCATGTTTGTTAACCTTCGGTACTTTTCCAGCGAGATTATAACATATCCGTGGATTTAGAACATGTGCGTCTCGAGAACACTTTAGTAATCCGCCCCTTAATACATTTAAAGTCAGCTAGTGTTTCCTTTACTCTTTAGGATTCATCGGATGAGACACGTGGCACCCGCCCGTGATTTTGCAATCAACCCAAGCACCATCGTGGGATGGTGGGGAATGGCTCAGATCAAATGGTAGTTGGTCAGTGATAGCTCAAATTTGATCCCCCGGATAGGACACGTGGCGGCCACCCGTGATTTCGCGATCCTTGAATTCCTGATCATAGGATGGCGGGCACTGTTGATATCTACAAGAAATAGATCAATGGTAGCACTAAATCAACCCTTGAGCTCCCCCGGATAGGACACATGGTGCCCACCCGTGATTTCGCGATCCTTGAATTCTCGATCACGGGATGGCGGGCACCGTTGATATCTGTAGGAAACAGATCAATGGCAACACTAAATCAACCCTTGCAAAATAAAACATTCATTAAAAGGAGAAGTAGGCATTACTAGGCGGATGACAAATAAAAAAATTATATTTATAGAAGAAAAATAAAATAAATCTACAATTTGTTTTATAATTTCACTTTTAATAAGCAATGCAGGTTGTTCATTGTATTTGATTTGAATACATAGATTGTTAGTTGTGAAAGGACAATACATGTTTCTTATTTGTAACAACTTGTCTTATTTTTGGATATTGTTTACGGTATTACATGTCACCATTTGAAAAATTTCAAGATTATTATTAAGTTGTTATAATATCAACATTGTTGCTAAAACATAGTAGACACAACAAATAAAAACATGACTATTCTTGCACAATTTGGTAGGAACTTCGCTGCTCTGCAACTTTTGTTAGTTTTTGGATATCATCATAATTAATAAATTTAAAACTTATCAACTTAAAGTATTTTATATTTTGTATGTACAAATGAAAAAAATACAATATAAAGAATACTTTTAAATTTAAATTTTAGTCTTTGATTGTTGAATTATTTTAAAAGGATCATGTACTTCTATTTAATATTTAATTCGTTTATATCACATAATCATTATAATTTAATTAATTATGAATTTAATAATTAAGTAATAAATATTCTATGAATTTTAGAAAATAGAATTTAGTTTAATTTTAAAATGAAATTTAAGTTTTTAAATATTGTGTTGATTTGATTATTTATTTGCTTTATGATTGGTTATTCAAATCTAAAGAACAACACAATTCAACTCAAAAATATAAAAATAAGCATGTAAAATATTTTATGATTTTTTGAAGTTGGAATTTAATATGATTTTACAAAATGAAATCATTTGGATGCAAAGAAATAAAAAAGGTTATTTTATATATTTTGTCATTTCTTAATTTATTCTCAAATTATAATTATTTATTGGTGAATTATTTTGAAAATAATATTTAGTTTTATTTGATTATATTAAATATAGTAGAATGATCAACCAGTATACCAATGCATTGCAAATAATCCCCGCATACACCAAATCAAACCTTTACAGATGTATACATTAGATAGGCTGTAGTTTTATTTAATTTATTTATATTGAATAATTAATATAATTTATAAACTAATCTCAAGAAATAAATAACCTTAACCCCAAGATTTATACTAGAACTCTAATTGAACCCTAAACCTAACCCTAATTCAACCCTAACAATAGGATTTAATTACGGTTAGGGTTAGAGTGAGAATTTAATTATGGTTAGTGTTAGGGTTAGAATTAGAGTTCAATTAGGGTTAGGGTTAGGATTCAATTATGATTATAGTTAGGGTCAAATCTATAAGCTAATATTAAGATATTCAGGACTCTAACCCTAACCTAACCTTAATCTCCATCCTAGAATGCTAATTAAACCCTAATTGAACCCTAAAAATAAGGTTCAATAAGAGTTAGGGTTAGGGTTTAACAAGTAGGTTTATGGTTGGAATTAGGGTTCAATTACCTGGTTAGGGATATAATTTAATTAGTGTTATGATTAGGGTCAAGTTCAAGTTATAGTTAGGGTTTATTTACACTTATTTTGGTTAATCTTACAATTGGGGTTTAACTACAATGCTAATTGAACCCTAATTTAACCCCAACAACAAGGTTCAATTAGAGTCAGGGTTCAAGTTCAATTAGGGTTAGGGTTGGCATTCAATTAGTGTTATGATTAGAATCAAGTTCAAGTTATAGTTAGGGTTCAATTAAGCTTATTTTAGTTTAGTTTACAATTAAGGTTTAATTAGAGTTAGGTAAATATGGTTCAATTAGGGCTAAGGTTAGGGTTCATTTAGATTAAGGTTCAAGTAGGGTTCAATTAGGGATTTAATTAGGTTAAGTGATTATTGTTTAAATAGGTTAGGTTAATGTTATTAGGATTAAAATTATTAACTAGAATAAAAACTTGGAAGCTAAGGTTAGAGCCATGGGTAAGTGGTAGAGTTGGGCTTAAATTAGGCTTTAATAAAGGTAGGTACAATATGGCATAATAATATTACACTTTAAGTCATGACCATGCTAGATGCCAATTTGGTTTAAAAGACCTCTTGTTGAAGCCCACAAGACATTTATTTCTATATACCTTAGATATTGTTCATATTTATTATCATTGTGTTTGACCTCATGAGAATGCTTCAGAGTAAAGTACACCTTGCAAATCCACCTACACTAGGAGAACCATTCAATCTCTCAAAATTTTACTGTTATTCCGGAATGATTATCAAATTGGATATGTCCAAAGCCTTTAATAAGTTGACTTGGCAACTTCTATACTGTATATACCTCTTGTCAACTTCAACCAGGGGAGTACTAATTGCATAATGAATTGTCTTCTTTTTCAATTCGATTAATCATCCCCCATAGGGTCTTCTACATAAATTAGGGGATTAAGTTAAAGAGACCCATTATCATGTTTTTTTTCCATCAAAATGATAGAGGCCCTTAGTGTAGATCTTATACTAGCCAGTATGTT
>VDFB02270651.1:161581549-161692555 GCA_007258455.2 Sequoia sempervirens | reverse complement strand
ATTACAAGTAACAAATAGTGGTCAATAGAAATGTTTATGTATTACTGTTACAAAATGATTTGTTAGTTGTGTTTTTGTATAAGGTGTAAATTTTGGGCATGTGATAAAAGGTTTTCTTTTTGTCAAATTCATTTATATAGATAGGCACATCAATTATGGGAGAAACGAGCTTAGTAGTATAGTAGATTTTGCATGGAAGAAGGTAATAAATTTAGGGAAGAAATGAGTTTTATTTATGCTAAACAAAATAAAGAATAATATGCCCCTGCGTCCCTACATTCTCTAATTCAAAAAAAAAGAATAAAAAGAAAGAAAGTAACTATTCTCTCTCAAAAAGTACCTTACATTTAAGATAAAAATATATGTTCTTTTCAAAAAGTACCTTACATTTAAGATAAAAATATATGTTCTTTTAGAATTTTATTAATTATTGTATCTAATTTAAATGGAAAGGTAGGTTAAAAATATTAATTTGTGAATTCTTTTATATAGTGGAAATTAAAATCTTAAGTATATATATATATATATATATATATATATATATATATATTTATATGTTTTCTTATTTTATGATTTAATTTTATAGTATTAATTTGTGATTTTTCTTTTAGTTTAATAATTAAATAAATATTATTTTTTTAATAACTAATTCTTCACATCCTATAGAACTAAATCAGGAGCAATGATTCTCTTATTTGTATATTCTAGAAATCATGGGTAAATCAAGAACAATGGTACTCTAGGCATTATATCGACAAAATCCTAATGTCAAGTGTTGTCAAAAATATATCATTATTGATTATGTTAGTTATTATTTGGATTGTAAAGTATTAGCATGGTGGATATATATGCATATATATAAAATTCAAATATCATCTTTGTACTATTGTTAGCACCTTGAATAATCTTTGAAATAGTTTCATACATTAAGCTAGCTTTTCATATCTCATTAAGTTATTAAGTTTAAGTGTTATTTGTTTAAGTTACAAATGATTATTGACACTGATTTGATATTATTAAAAATGTGTTGTGAATGGGTTGAATTTACTATTGTTTTCATGGTTGTTGGATGTTGGGAAAAATTTGGTTATCATGAGCATTCGAGAAGCATTACGTGAGGTTAGTGGATAAATAAAGAATTTTAGAAAATATGAAAATATTATCACATTTGGATGTATTGATTGTTGATGCTCATTGATTTTGTTTAAGTTGTTTATTAGTCATATTTTTAGCTTGTTAGGGTATCGTGTGTGGAGAAAATTGAGGTCTCCCTTGGATGCCCTACTGGCCGGTTTACTGTTGATAATTATGGTTGATGTTGTATTAACTTGACTACGTTATCTTGATTCAACTTGAAGGTCTCGTTATGATATTGTCTCTTTTATTCTTCGCTTGTCGTTTTGTGAATTATGGAAGTTATATAGTCATTTTGTGGTTCCATGATATAAGTCTTCCTTTTGTGTTAATTCTAATTGAGGAGACTTTATACATTGTGTTTCTTGTAGTCATATTTTGAGATGGTTGGGAACTTGATATGTTTGAATTACCTTCAGTAGGAGTTTGTGGATTTTTGGCATTTTAGGCTTCCAAAGGAAATAGTGAACTAGAATTATATTGGTTTTCCACGGACGGACCATTGTGATTCATTGATCTTATTTCAGATTTTGAGCTTGTGGGCATTACCTTGTACCATGACGTTGAATTTTGATGTGGTGGGTAGTACCTCCATTGTTCTTGTTTTCAATTATATGGAATGGGTTGCGAGATGGTTCTTGCCTCACATGTTGTGAGTTATGTACACTTTGATTTTTATGTGAGCCGAGGTACAACCCTTCCTTGTATTTAGTTTTGGTGTCGTAAGGAGAGTGGCTCTTCATGGGGGTCGGTGCACAAAGGGGCCATCAGGGTAACCCATGGAAGAGTTTTCTAAACAAGTGATAACTTAATCAATGAACTAGTGGGTTTGGGTAGTTAAACACTAAACAAGACTAATTATGTGCCCCACCCATTCCGTTAGTGCTTTCATAGGCTAAGGATGGGATGAGAAGACCTGGTTGGTAAGATCACTACCTTGTCCTCATGAAAGGTAAGTGGTTCCGCATGAGTCTCCCTATGGAGCGGTGTCTTGAGATAGGCAGTCAGGATAACCATAGATGGAGGCGACACCTTGTGATAGGTTGTCTGGATAATCCATGTAAGGCCATGCGATGACACTCTCCTACAATACCCATTTATTTTCCCTTGTTTGGTTTCCTTTGGGAGTGTTGTTTGAATTGTTGATGTTGTTGAGGCAATTAGTTCTTGGTGTTTGTTTTTGAAGCCTCCAAGTTCTATCTTTTAGTGTTGCACACATGCCTCATGAGAACTTGATTGATGTTAATGAAAGGTGCCCTTAATATTTATTGTTGGTTGATATTGTGATTTCATTTGAAGGCTTTGGATCCTATTGTTGTTGGCACTTCTTATGGTTATTTAGTGTTGATCTATAATACTGGCATTTGGTTTTGTTTGACTTTTCATTATTTGTTGTGGCTATGTGATGGAAATGTTATGGTTTGATATCTTATATTGTAGTTATCCTTGTTGTGGAGTCTAGTTTTCTTTTGGTTTGTTTGACTGTTTTGGTTGAGGATTGGGGATCTTTCTTTTCAACTCCTAGCACGAGGGGTGGTCTTTCAGGTCCATGTAGTCGGGTGGAACATGATATGCACCCCATTGGGTCCCCAGTCTAAGTTCGTGTCGATGTATTTGATCCAGAACTCCACCTCAGTTCAATTGTAACATGTTCTTTTATGTATCAATCTTGTATTTGATGTATCTTTTACTCTATGTGATGAGATGCATTGATGTGCATATGTACTCTTGAAGTAATGTAATGTACCCCTGAAGTGGTTTGATGTACTCCTGAAGTGATGTAATGTACTCCTAGAAAGGCTATAGTGTATTATTTTACCTTTGAAAACCTTATGTCGTAGTCGTTATTTGATGTGTTGTATCTGTGGAAATATACTCCACAACTGTTATATTGAACTATGAATTGAAATGTAATAAAATTTTGTATGTATCTTTTTCATCTCTCTTGATCATGGATGGTTGTATGTTATCTTTATGTAATCTTGGTTTGTTCGTTATCATATGGTATTAGCTCAAGATTTCATGATGCCGTCTCGTGTACCCCAAAGGACATAGTGGTCATTGTAATTGTATAATTTCCTTATATGTAATATATGTTCATATTCATCTTATTATTGTTCTACTTTCAAAAAAAAAAATTGTGTGGTAATTTGTTGTTCCTATTGTCCTTTGGGGTTTGCATGGTGGGGCGTCACACTTTCTCATATTTGCAACAATCTCCCCCTTTGTCATTGATGGCATCACATGATGTGAAAAAAACCATCAAAAACAACATCAACCTTCACAATACCAGGAGAAATATTTTTCACATGACTTTTCTCTCCCCCTTTAACATCAATGGAAAAGATCAACAACTCTTATTACTCCCCCTTAGGAGCACACTCATACTACAACAATGAAAACCATTTCTACTTCCCCTATGGAGTAGACCCTTTTATCAGTCCAGATAAATGAATAAATTTGTGAATTCACTAGACTGATGCACCTTCATGTGCACCTAGTTCAGAGGGCCAATGACCCCCAACATCTCCCTAAGATGCTCAAAATTATCCTTCGGAAAAGCCTTAGTAAATATGTCTGCAATTTGTTCCTTTGTTGTCACATACTCCAATCTGACCTCATTCTCTAACACTTTTTCTCTCAGAAAATGATACTTGATAGATATGTGTTTTGTTCTTGAATGCATAACCAGGTTCTTTGAAATGTTTATTGCACTTTTGTTGTCATAGAAAATAAAGATAGGCTCATCACATACCACACCAATGTCCTTCAGTGTTTGCTTCATCCATAAAACCTGTGTGCAACAGGATGTTGCAGCAATATATTCTACTTCTACTATGGATAATGAAACTGAGTCTTGATTTTTGCTCAACCATGAAACTAATCTTCCACCAAGAAAGAAAGCACCACCACTAGTACTCTTCTGGTCATCTACATATCTGGCCCAATCAACATCTATATAAGCACTCAGGGTGAAATCATTACTTTGAGGATACCATAGTCCATAATCCAGTGTACCTTTCAGATATCTAAATATCCTCTTTACAGCTACAACATGTGCCTCTTTAGGATTTGCTTGGAATCTGGCAACTAAACACACTGCATGTAGAATATTCGGTCTAGTAGCAGTAAGGTACAATAGTTCACCAATCATAGATCTATATTTGCTCTGATAAGTCTTAGCAGATTCATCATCTTTGCTCAGTTTACATCTGGTTACCATAGGAGTACAAACCAATTTGGAATCATCCATCCCAAACTTCTTCAACAACTCTTTTACATACTTAGATTGTGAAATGAATATCCCTTTATCAGTTTGATTCACTTGTAAACCAAGAAAGAAAGAAATTCACCAATCATAGACATCTCAAATTATTTTTGCATCTCTTCAGCAAGCTTTTTATACATACCTTCATTTCCACCAAAATGATATCATCAACATAAACAACTACTATCAACATTTTTTTACCTTGCACTTTGAAGTAAAGATTGATGTTAGCAGAACCTTTGCTAAATCCTTGCTTTGTCATATATCTGTCCATTCTTGCATACCAAGCTCTAGGAGCTTGCTTCAGTCCATACAATGCCTTCTTCAACTTACAAACCATGTCTGGTTTTCCAGACAATCGAAACCCTTCAGGTTGCTCCATGTGCACTTCTTCCTTCAACTCACCATTTAGAAATGTTGACTTAACATCCATCTGATACACTTTGATGTATTTGTGAGAAGATAAAGCCAAAAACATCCTTATAGCTTTCATTATGGCCACAGGGGAAAATGTTTCTTCAAAATGTATACCTTCAATTTGTGAATATCCCTTGCATACCATTCTTTCCTTATTCCTTACGACTTCTCTACTTTCATTCAACTTATTCCAGAACACCCATTTCAAACCAATCACATTTTTATTCATAGGCCTAGGGACTAGTTCCCCTGTCTGATTCTTTTCTATCTGCTACAATTCTTCTTTCATAGCTCTCATCTAACTCTCATCTTCGCATGCTTCACTTACAGATTTGGGTTCAATTTTAGATAATACACAAATTTACCTTTGCTGCAACTCTGCTTCTTGTCTTCACACCTTCACTTTTATCTTCAATTATCTGATCCTCCGGATGATTCTTCTAAAAATACTTAGGAGTTATGACAGTAGGTTTCGGTTCATTTTCTTCTTCTTCTCCTCCTTCTTCCACTTGTTCTTCTTTCTCTTCTTCTTCATTCTCCTTATTCTCCTCAAGTACATTCCCACAAATGGGATCATCAAGTTCAACTTCACTAATCTCAATAGGTCTATGTATGTCTTCATCAACTTTCACATTAGCACTTTCAACAATCTTTCTCAATCTTTTGTTAAAGCATTTGTATGCTTTGTTAGTAGTAGAGTATCCAAGAAAGATTCCTTCATCACATCTAGCAGCAAACTTTCCAATATTTTCATCATCTCTTTTAATATAACATCTGCTTCCAAATACCTTGAAATATTTCACTGTAGGAGTCTTACCAGTCCATAACTCAAAAGAAGTCTTAGTGTTGTTTTGTCTAATTTGAACTCTATTAAGAACATAAACAGTAGTATGTATCGTTTCTCTCTAGTACACATCCAGTACATTTGATTCTTTCATCATGGTTCTAGCAGTTTCCTGTACTGTTTGGTTTTTCCTTTCAACTACTCCAATTTGTTGAGGGGTTCTCGGAGCATAAAATTGTCTTCTTATGCCATTTTCATAGAATTCATTAAATTCACCAGAGGTGAATTCTCCACCTTTATCAGATCTCAAACACTTGATTTTCAAGTTTACTTCATTTTCCACTCTTTCTTTGAATACCTTAAACCTATCCAAAGCCCGAGTCTTTTCTCTAAGAAAAGCAACCCATATCATTCGAGTGTAATCATCAATAAGCAACATGAAATATTTGTCACCATTTAGGCTTCTAGTCCTGGTTGAACCACAAAGATCAGTATGAATTAACTCCAACATTCTGGTAGTATAATGCTCTTTTCCCTTAAAGCTGCATCTTGTCTATTTCCCCAATTGACAACTTCTACAAATAGCATTACCAGGTCTTGTGATTCTAGGTAGTCCTCAAATAATATCTTTTGCATTGATCTTGACCAAGTTATCAAAATTCACATGTCCCATTCTCCGGTGCCATAACCAACTTTCACCAATTTGAGATACAAGGCAATGACCATCAACTCCTTTCAACTGATAGATATTTCCATGAGTTCTTCTTCCAGCAACAATCATATCTCCACTCTCAGATCCTTTCCTAATTTCACAAGTATTATTCTGAAACACAAGTTTGAAACCATTGCTACACATCTGACCAACACTCAAAAGTTTATGCCTCAAACCCTTCACATAATATACATCATCAGTACTATGCACTCCATCAAAACTAATTGAACCCTTCCCATAGATCTTTTCTCCTAAATCATCACCAAACATAACTAAACCACCATCATATTTCTCACGTTTAGTGAACTTACTCTTATCTCCGGTCATGTGATTAGAACATCCACTATCAATTACCCAGTAGTCTTCATCCTGTCTTGCATGAAAATCAATAACCAAAGTACCTTCCATACAATTTCTCTTACTCTCTGGAGCCTTCTTGCTTACACATTTTCTAGGGTTAGTGGATACATATTTACTTTCCAAAGCTAAGAATAAGTATTCACTATCATCAACCTCATTTTTAGATTCATCATCATAAATTCTCACTTCTTCTTTAACATAGTACAACTTCTTCCATTTCTTATCCTTCCTATCCTTATCCTTATAATCCTTGTTCTTCTTATGTACAACTCTATTCGAACATCTTGAAGCATAATGACCAATATTACCACAACTAAAAAATTTAAAGGGAAACATACCTTTATACTTTATGATTCCTTTCTTTAGCTTCCTAGTAAATTTTGCTTCCAACTCATCAACACCATCACTATTTGGTTCCTCTTCAATCTTCAATGCCTTAAATGTTGTTTCTATCTTTTCTTCTATCTTGTCTTCTTTCTGGAGCTTTCTCAACTCAAATGCTTGCAAGGTGTCGAACAATTGTTCCAAAGTGTAAGTCTTAGGATTATATACTTCTTCAATGACTGGGATATTATCACTGTAGTACTTTGGTAAGGTTATCAAGATCTTCTCAATTATATCTTCATCTGATAGTTTTCCTCCTTGATTTCTAACTTCATTTGCAGTTAGTTCAACTCTCTGAAAGAAACTTGTAAACTCTTCACCTTCTTCCATCTTTAGATTCACAAATCTGCACTTCACTGCTAGCTTCTTTGTCAATTTCACTCTTTCATTTCCTTCATACATATCCTCCAAATTCTTCCAGACTTCATATGCAGTTTCCAAAGAAGAAACCTTCGCTCACTCATTTTTAGATAAACCACTGCAAATAGCATACTCCGCCTTCTCATTTTCTTCATAAGCAAAGATCTCATCTGCAGTAGTAAGACCACTGGACATGGGTGTATACTTTGTCTCAACAGCCTTCCAGGTCTTAAAACCAAAGGAGATAATATATCCTCCAATCTGTCCCTTCCAGTCATTGTAGTCTATTCCATCGAACATAGGGATCGCCAACTTATGCACCATTGGATCTTCCTTAAGCGGTCAAGCTCAACAACAAGGAACCAAAGCTCTAATACCAATAGTTAAATAAGCATAGGAGAACTGAGAGGGGGGGTGAATTAGTTGTCACACAATTCAAACTTAAAAATTCAACACTTATTAATTCCACAACCATACTGTTTTGTTATTAAGTAAGAGCATGAAACACAAATAACATAAAGCAAATCAACACAATGAACACCATATTTTTACGTAGAAAACCCAATGAGGGAAAAACCACCATGAGGGTTAACTCACAATATAAAATATTATAAAACAAAGGCTCACTGCCCAAAAGAGGATTCATTGTCCAAATACAAAGTCTCACTACCTACAGAAAGGACTCATTGTCCAACAGGGAGGCTCACTGCCTAAAGATACAAAATAGAACAAAAGATCCACCACAACAATTAATGCACATTTGCAGGATTGCAGTGTTGGCTTCTCTTTTGTGCTATTTGTCCTTGATGTCAAAACTGATTGGTTTTTGGCATTGGCATATTCATTGGTGCATTTGGCTATTGATGTTTCAGTACTTGGCTTATTCAGTGATTCCTATATGGACAGTGATTTGATGGTTTATCTTTAGTCTTTTCTTGTGGTACTAATTTTTGGATTCATGTACAGAGGATATATATCTGTTCAGTGGAGTTATTATTTCATACAGGTTGTTTGGCATGGCTGACTTCAGTTATTACATAAGAATTGTGGAGGTTGTTATAGATATGGGATTATAAAATGGCATCGACAGGTTTGACACATCATTGTGTATTCTTCACAAAGGCAATACTTTAACATTTGCACTTTGATGGTTTACATGGTGACATTCATAAACAAGAGGCAATGGAATATAGAATGGTTTGTATTTCTTATAGAAAAAATATGCTATATTTGATGACTTTAAGTTAAAGCCATTCATGGCCTTGATTTGGAATATTCGGGCTCCTCACAAGTGATATGGTTTACATTTTTCAAATTCTAGCTGATCATACCACTTTACATAATGTTTACACATCGGCCTTTTATTTGTGTTTAAAATGAAAGCCATTTAATAGCTATCGGCTATCATTCTATTGGTGATCACATTGTTAGTTTCACCTTTCATTACACCGAGCATACCATATTATATCGGGCTTACCATGTTATTATTTGTCTTAACCTCATTGTATTTACAAGCAAGTTGACTTCACCAAAGTCACACGGCAGTAACATTTGTTATCAAGTTTTTGTCGACAACCATCATTTGATATTGGTAATAATGTTGTCAGTTCCTTGACAACGGACTTAAAGTGATTATGATGTTTGTTAAGTGTTTCAGACTTCAAACATTATCAAAGTGAAAAAGGAACTTAAGAGTCTTTGCTTCGAAAGGAGTTAGGGAAAGTTCATTATGTTTTTTTTGCTCTGAAGACACTTCCCAGGGCCGCCATGGAGAATGTGCAATTACAGTATACAACTGGTTTTCGAGCTTATCTGTGTGTTGGAAGTTTGATGAGCTGCATAGTGAGACCATTATGGAATTTTCACAACCAATTGGTAATGTTTTGGCCGCCATGACAAGTATTTGGTTTTCAATCTGGAAAATATTGCGTTGGTTTTAAGCAACTGATTTTGTGGTTAAGAATTTGTTGAAGATTAGTTTCAGTTTGTGTTTAACCCAAGTTTATACTCAAGGGTTTTATTTTCAGTGGCTATACATTGAATTTCTTTGGATATTCTTCAAACCCATTATGGGTATCATGATTTAACTGTATTATTTTTTAGTTTATCCAAATCCTGGTTAATTTGGATACGGGTTTTGCAAATAAGAACTGTTCTATATTCATTGTATAAATATGTGGCTAGAAGCCATTTCTCAGTGAACAAAAAATTGGTATTGTTGAGAACAAGGGTTCTTGAGCATAACAGGGTTATGTTATTAAAGCAAAATCTTTTGTAAAAGAGAGATCTTAAAGAGTTCATATCTCTGATTCTTATTACAGAGATTGCATATATTTCAGCAAGGTTATATTGGTATTGTTTCATTTAGTACACATTTTTTAGTGGGCATTATTGAAAAATCATACTTGTATTCTTTTGAGATTTTGTGACTACAAATAATTAATGCAGTTATAAGGTCCTAATAGTTTGCATTATCATGAGATTTTGTTTCAAAAGAAGTTGGTGCTTCTAACTTGAAGTGGGTGCTTTAGTTTATTATTGGAGTTGGTGCTCCACATTGTTATTGGAGTTGGTGCTCCACATTGTTATTGGGTTGGTGCTCTAAAAAACATTGTAATAAGTTTGGAATTAAGCCTATAAGGCATTTTGGAGTGGTTTTTCTACCCCAAGAGGGTTTTCCACTCGGCAAATTTATGTGTCTCTCTTTTGTGTGGTTTGTGCCTATCTTGCGTAATCTTTCTTTCAGTCATTTGTAAAATTTGTTCATGCAATGCTCTGATACTTTTCACAGTTTCAAGTTGTCTTCAAGATCATAGTTCAATTGTTCATGTTAAATGTGTGAATGCTAAATTCTGCCATAAGTGAGTTTGTTGTCTTCTGCAAAAGAAAACATAAAAAATTTGTTCATTCAACACTATATGAATAATGTACATCATGCTTTGATATGAGTTGTTATATTTGATTAAGTCATTAAAACAATCATTCAAGATTCAGTGTTTACATTGCATATATAAGGTCACTATTGTTCAAGATCAAAAAGGGTTTAAATCTGCATTTCAAGTCATAAAAAGTTTGAAATATATTACTTTGATTCACCCCCCCTCTCAGAGTAATTCCACTTCCAACATGCAGAAACCTTCAACTCACTTCCTTCAACATACTAAAAAACTACTATCACAATTCACACACACACACACACTTCTACTCTTATGATTTGTGGCTCACTTTCGTTACTTTGCATCACACTGTCATACAACTCTTCACACTTTGACTTGCTTCTATACCATCCTCAACCTTAGAAATTTTCTCCAAGGTTGGCCACAAATACCTCAATTCATAAATTCAAAATAGGTTAGAAACTCAAAATCCCCACGGTGTCCTATAAGAGTGGACCAATAAAACATTTAACCAAGACTGAAAAATAATGTCTTGGATCAATCACACGCTTCCTCAAATTAATTTTATTCTTTGAATGAAGTGTAAACACTAGGTCGGCCAAACCTAATGAAAACATAAATAATCATTGATGCACATGCTTCCCAAATAGAAGATGACACGCGAATGCCACAACATGCTTCCTTAAAAATGAGAATACATCTTAGAATCTTCCAGATACATCCTCAACAAAACAACAGACTTCAACCACTGAACATCTTTCACCAGTCCATCCAGATAGTATAAACTTCACACTGAATTACTGAACATGACTTCCAAATCACCAATCTTCAAACCCCTTTACTACAGCACAAAAAAGACCTTCACAAGACATATTCCAGATCCGCAAGATTTGAAACAAAACAGAGAAAAATTGCAGAGCAACAATATTTCTCCTAGTCCACAAAATACCAACTCTACCAGAACAGTTCACATATCGGTGAACGTAACTTTCACATACCATCACACCAGAAGCTAAAACTCAAGATATATCACCATTATCAAACCTTCAGGTCCGCACAAGCATAGGATCAACATAGGAAAAATGCATACCACATACTAGAGCACATTCTGAACACTTTCAACATTCTATTTTCTCTTCTTTATTTAATTTTCTCAAAAGCACTCAGAAACTTATCAAACCAACACATTTGCAACACTATAAAGATAGCTCCATGTACTCACAACATCTCAACAACATCTCAGCCATACATGTACATATTGCAACATACTGAACTATGTTGACATCAATGACAACATTAATGACAACACCACCAAATTTGCTCATATCTGCAACAGAATGGTGCAGGTGCACCCTTGCAAGAACATTCCTCCATGAGGATACATCGATTTTTTGGTTTAAATAAGATGTCTTAGCGTTGTAATAAGGTCAATTATACCATTTTGAGTTTTTTTTAGGTCATAGTTGATCATTTTGGGGTCATTAGATACATAATGTAAAAGTTGCAAAAAATGACAAAATGTTGTCAAACAATATTGTAAAAATGCAACAAATTGTAAAATGGGGGAATGTGAAAGGTCAGGTAGTTGGAGAGTTAGTTTTAGGCATTGGTTTTGGTTTATAAAAGCAATTTGAAGCTTCACAAACTTTGAGGAAGGTTGGAGGATGATGTATGAATGAAGAAATAAATGAAATCCCCTGTTTTTCTATATTTTATCTGCAATTTCTTGATTTTAGGCCACTGTGCGGCCATGATTTGTGAATAAATCCTCTCCTCCACCTTTTGAAATTAAATCCTTGTGAATCTATTTCATTTTTCAATTGATTTCATTTAAATCCATTTAGGTTTGAATAAGTTACGAGAAAATCTCTTTAGGTGGGTAAAACCTTGATTTAGGGTAAGCAATGTGTATTCAAAATTGTGTTTTTTAAGTTTCCACCATTTAAAATTTCTATAAATTGGTGTGTAAGGAGTTTTAAGTGTATCCTAAAGGATTCCTAGGTTTAAGAGCCTGTGCATATGGTTTTGGGCTAGTTCAAGGAAGCCCTAGGTCTATAACTTGTGAAAATTCTTAAAATAACATTGTACAGTGGGGTTTTAAGAGATTTGATTGTAGTAAATGTGTCCTAGATTAAACTTGTTTTTAAAATATATTTAGGTGTATGGTGAGCCATCTCTAGATAGGGTTTGATGAATCTATGAGTTTGTGGCCATTGTTTATTGATTGAACAGTTATAGATGACCAGTGACAGTCCTAATTTGGAGTCTACAATGAAGGTTTAGTATAAGTGTTTGCTGAAATATCATGAATACAGATTTTTGAATGGTCTAACTATGTTTTGCAAATATACTAGTACATTTTGGTTCCATTAGTGAAGTGAAAGGGGCTAGGGGATTTGAAGTTTCTTATTGATGAGCCCTAAATGGCCATAGTTGCTAATTAGGACAGTCTTCGAGTTTTTGGTTTAAATAAGATGTCTTAGCATTGTAATAAGGTCAATTATACCATTTTGAGTTTTTTAACGTCATAGTTGATCATTTTGGGGTCACTAGATACATAATGTAAAAGTTGCAAAAAATGACAAAATGTTGTCAAGCAATATTGTAAAAATGAAACAAATTGTAAAATGGGGGAATGTGAAAGGTCAGGTAGTTGCAAAGTTAGTTTTAGGCATTTTTTTTGGTTTATAAAAGCAATTTGAAGCTTCAAAAACTTTGAGGAAGGTTGGAGGATGATGTATGAATGAAGAAATAAATGAAATCCCCTGTTTTTCTATATTTTATCTGTAATTTCTTGATTTTAGGCCAATGTACAGCCATGTTTTGTGAATCAATCCTCTCCTCCACCTTTGGAAATTAAATCCTTGTGAATCTATTTCATTTTTCAATTGATTTCATTTAAATCCATTCAGGTTTGAAGAAGTTATGAGCAAAACTCTTCAAGTGGTAAAACCTTGATTTAGGGTAAGCAGTGTGTATTCAAAATTGTGTTTCTTAAGTTTTCACCATTGAAAATTGCTATAAATTGGTGTGTAAGGAGTTTTAAGTGTATCTTAAAGGATTCCTAGGTTGCAGAGCCTGTGCATATGGTTTTGGGCTGGTTCAAGGAAGCCCTAGGTCTGTAACTTCTGAAAATTCTAAAAATAACAGTGTACAATGGGGTTTTAGGAGATTTGATTGTGGTAAATGTGTCCTTATGGATTAACCTTGTTTTTAAAAGATATTTAGGTGTATGGTGAGCCATCTCTAGATGGGGTTTGATGAATCTATGAGTTTGTGGCCATTGTTTATTGACTGAATAGTTATGGTAGACCAATGATAGTCCTAATTCAGAGCCTAAAATGAAGGTTTAGTATAAGTGTTTGTTGAAATATCATGAATACAGATTTGTGAATGGTATAACTATGTTTTGTAGATATACTAGTACATCTTGGTGCCATTGGTGAAGTGAAATGGGCTTTGGGATTTGAAGTTGCTTATTGATAGGCCCTAAATGCGCATAGTTGCTAATTAGGACAATCCATTTTGAGAGTTCTCCTATTTCAGTTGTTTATGTTGGTGAAAGTGTTTGAGTCAGTCAATTTGATGTTGATTATGGTATTTTGAAGATTCAACAAGAAGTTCTATTCCTTAATCTCATTTTTGGTGTTATGAAACATGAATTTTGTGAAGGAAAGGTGAGTCCTAGTTGCAAGGACAAGCATGATTTGGTTGTGATCTTGTCAAGTTGAGTTTGGTGAAGCTGTTTGTGCTCCTACATTGTCATCAGTTTGGTATCAGAGCTAAGAAAGGTCTGGGCAAAGAAAGAGTTTGTGTTTTTGTGGTTGTGTGGTTGTGATTTTATGCAGGTTGGTGGCCAAGAGACTAGGTAGAGAAAAGTGGAAATACTAGGTGAGGCAAAGAGTTGAGAAGAAGCAAGTAAAAACTTGCTTGAGTAGAGAATAAGATGGATTTGTTGAGAAGGCATTTTTAAGTAGAGGAAAGAAGAAAAGAGAGAAAGAGGCAAGAGAAGGTTGATACAGAGATAGAAGCAATGAAGCAAGACATAAAAAGATTGGATTTGGAGATCCAGAAGTCCCAATTGAGGATGGAATAGTTGATCACACAAATGACAAGTTGAAAATTGATAATGAAAAAGAAGATGGTATGGCCCATTAAGAGGATAGTCAAAAGGAGAAGAGAAATGAAGAGAATAGAGGAAGAAGAAGTGTTTGAAGATGTATAAGAAGAATTCATGGATGAAGAAGACAAAGGTATTCTATAAATTACCAAGCAGGAAGATGAAGGTGTAGTTGTTACTAATTTTTAGCGTCTTGCTTAAATTAGTAATCATAAAAGCAATTATTTGCTAGGGTACAAAAAAATTTATTACAAGTTATCAAATGAAATTTTTGTTCTCAGAATGAAGGTTTTTTTAGGAATGATTTGCAAAATCATTCAACAGTTTAGACTAAATTGGTTGAACAGTTCAACAAAGCAGAAAATAAACAAATTTCATTGAAGAAAACAATGTTCAAACTGAACCATTCAACTGTAGCAATTATTTTGTATAAGGAATTGCAGATTTAAGTACAAAATGCAGGAAAGTCATTCTTGATTACAGAATATATGTTTTAGAACAATTGCAATTGCATTGTTGCATTGTGCAGACAAAATAAATTCAGAAAAATAATGGAAGCCATTGCATGCCATGAATAATTCATTTATTAAGAAAAATGTTTTGTAATCCCACACAAGCCGTGGGAGTAGCCTGTTTTGATTCCTAATCAAATGTTGAATGAAATAAATAATGCATTACACAACTGGAAGTAATGTAACAATAAGGTGAGAAGGCGATTGGTCATTGCCTGGAATGACGAATCATTGTTGTAGTTGTGTTGATATTTTTTCAGCTTCAGCATCAATTTCAACTCCAGCTAAAAAGTTTACCTGCAAAATTGTGAGGGGTGATGTTAGAGCAATGTGGAATCACATTTCATCTTATCCCTACAGTACCAACAGAAATGGAATGTACATCCTATCAATCATTCACCAATTAAAAAAGAAAAGCAGAGCACTAGAAAAGCTATCATATGATCTACTTTTTACTAATTGGTTTGTGTCATGTGCACATACAAAGAAAAAATCATCAAGGAATCATTTGATCCAATATTTTTACTAACTTGTTTGTTTAATGTGCAGAAACAAGAAATGTAGCGTTGTTGATCATCAGGCATTAATATGAGTGGGGAAAATGTGGCTCCCACAAGGGTAGAGCCCAGCTCGTTTAAGTTTTTGTGTTTCAAGTTCCAGATAGCCACCTCATATGAAAGAAATCATTGCATTGTTATAATAGCAAAGATAGAATATTTTTAGATTTTCGAATGAGCAAGATTTTAAAATCAGCCATGATAGATATACAATTTGAAGCAGCTACTGTGATTGTAAAATAAAGAAAACAATTTTTTAATGCTTTATTTTTCAGAAAAGGAAACATTCTTCAGTTTTAGCATCAAATATTTTCAGACACTTTCGCAAATATGCAGAGATATAAAAGGAAACATCAAGAGTGGAGAACAAAAAAAAGGTCTATGGCTATGGTTAAGAAGTTTGAGCTGAGTTTTCATAATGATTTGTTCAACAAAGCACATAACTTAAAATATATAAAAGGTTCCTCATAGTTTCCTTCTGAAATTATAAAAAGGAGCTGGAATTTTATGAATATAAACATATTCAGAAAAGCTTATGTGGCTGTAGCCATTATAAACAAAGGACATTCACAAGAATCTTCAGAAAGAAATATAGAAACCCTTATACTTTCTGAAGTATAAAGGCAACAACTATCAAAGCTACAAGGATTCTGGTATTGAATTCAACACACAATAAGCATATTGTTACCCTGTTTCAGAAAGAGAAGCATGAATGCATAGAGGCTGAACAATAACAACCTTAGATTTTTATTCCTTAGAGGTCGAGCTAAGTAAGTTTAATGGCGGCCTAAAAATCTACAAAAAAATTGAGGTTTTATCAAGCTCAAGCAAGTAAATGCAGAGAGTCTATGGCGGCTTGATTATTAGCAAGTATTTAAGTCTGAAGTTGAGTTCTTAACAATGCACAGAGGGATTCAAGCCACAGTTTTCCATATTGTGAATAGATGAACATAGGTTTAAATGAAGGGTTTTAAGATTAATGTTTTTACTTTGCATATTCAGCCACAACAATTTTTTTCTAGAGTAATCACAACAGAGAAAAACACCAACAACAACATGGCCACAACCTACCTGAGAAATTCATGTACAAAAACAAGGAATATTTAATATTTTTCTTTCTTTCAGTTTCAAGCTTTCTTCTATTTTCACCTCAAAGACTTAGACAAAAGCAGCCAAGCATGATGTTTTCATCAGAAACAAAGTTCCAAACAAAAAACATCTGAAAATACAAGAGGCCGTGCCTGAGAGCTTTTAAAAGCTTCAAAAAATGGAAGATATATGAATACAAAATGAATGCCAAATTGGAAATAAAACTTTTTTTTCATTTAATTTTAAACTTTTAAATCTTTATTTTAAATGATAAATATAAATCATTTAAATTAAATGATATTTCAAATGCAAGATAAAGTGTCTTTATTTTCAAAAGTCTAGTCAAAGGGAATCAAATGGAGCATTTAAAGCCTTTGCTTTATTCTTGGAGGAGGTTGAGAAAGTTTTTCCAACATATGGAGCAAAATCAGGGGTTTTGAGGCAATTATTTATGAGTTGAACTTCAATTTTGAGTTCAGTTTGACTTAACTCCAATCAAGGAGTGTTTTGAGGCCTAAAACTGAAGTTCACTTTCAGTTGTGACCCTCTTTTTGAGGGTTTTTTAGTTTCATACGACCCTTTGGAGTTGTTTGAGTTTTGACAACTCTTTTTGCATATGTGGAGGAGCATCTTCAGTTTCATGCCTTATTTGGAGGAGAGGAAGGACAACACATCTTTTCTTAGAGCCAAAATTTGAATTTGAATTTTGAGAGCCTTTTCTATAAGTTCTTCTTTTTTCTTTTATGTTCTCTAGTTCTTTATTTGGAGATTGTTGTGAGAGCATTACTCACATTTTGTAACTCATTTTCTTGTGAGATCTATAGATTTGTAATGCATATACTTCTTATTTCTCAATAAAGAAGCTTATTTCCTTCTCTATTTTTTTGTGTTCTTTAGTAGTTGTTGTGAGTTACATGATTAAATATTGAATCCTTTCATTATTTTATCAATTCCTTCACTACTGAATGCATAAGATATTATGTCATAGTGCAGGTCTCAGTTTGTGTTTTAAGCCTCATGTTTAGGGATTCTGTGAAAACATTATTGTTTTCCTTACTCTTAGCATAAGTTTAAGCCTTACCTTAGAATCATTTATGCAAGCATAAGTTTATGAGTTGTGATCACATAGCTTTATTGAGTTTTTTTTGTAAGTTTATCAAAGTTGCAAGTCATTTTTGAGAATTGGTGAATCACCTTACTTTTCTGTTTTATGTTTACTTTATCCTTCTATCCTTTACCTCTGTTAAAAAACCAGTTTTACAAGAAAATCCAAAGGGAACCAGCCCAAAACTTGGAGGTCTATTCTCATCATAGGATACCCACAGCCTGAGAATAGTCCCATGTGCACAAGCTTTAATAAGTTATTTAGCTTAACTTCGGGTGCAAATCCTTGTGTTAACAATTTTGGCATGCCCGGTGGGACCTTGAACTATTTTATCAATTCAAAAAGAGCTTATTTTGCTGTTGTAACAGTGTGAGCAACAGTTTTTAGCCTTCAAGAAGGAAAAAATTCACACTTGGCGACTTTGAATCTCAGTTTCAGCAGTATTAGTGAGGAAGCATATGAGAAGTTATCAAAGAAGATCAAAAGTAGAGTCTGTAGAACATTCAAAATTACCAACAAGAAGTACCAGAATTGTTAGGACAACAACAAGCCCTGTTTCATCCTTCAACAATTCACTATTTGTAAGTTCTGCAGTTCGAATTTCTGCTAATTCTATTATTTCTAGTGGTTCAACTTCACCATTAATCATCAATATGGCTCATCCTCCACCTAGGAATTAGCCTTTTGTTTCATTTGATCAAGGAAGACCCTTGAATTTAGCCCAGCATAATGATATTCCAGCTGCAGCCCTTAAAAGTTTACCATTCTTTACTGGTGAAGATCACACAACAACCATTGAACACATTCGAGATGTGGCTTCGTTGTGTGGTTTACATCATATAACTGAGAAAGATGTTGCAGTAAGGCTCTTGGAAGCCTCTTTCAAGGGTAAAGAATTTCAGTGGTTCAAAGGGTTACCAATGAATTCAATTACAACATGGGATTAGCTTGGAGAGAAGCTGAACAAACAGTTTGAAGATAAATCAGACCATTTGTCACTGGTGGAGCAACTTACTACCATCAAGAGAGCACCACATGAACTTTTGATGGACTTCAACTATCGGTTTATAAAGACCTGGAATCAAATTCCAACTACGGTAAATCCATCAAATGATCATGATTTTTTGTATTACTTAAAAGCATTAAATAGTGAAATTGCACTTTTGATTCAATCTTTAGGAGGGGATACATTACCAGCAGCATTTGATATAGCTGTTAGGGCAGAAAATAATTTAATTCAAGATGGAAAGTTAGCCCCTAGGCCTCTTATGCCTTATTTTTCTGATATACAACCAATTACCCTAGTTTTTCCACCTACTATAGCTATTGTTCCTGCATTTCCAGCCTTTAATTCACAAGTAACAGCTCAAGAGCATGTTGTTCCTAATCAGTTTCAGGAACTAGTTAGCATAAAAGAGCAAAATCAAAATATTCAAAAGACCTTACAGACCTTTGGTAATGAGTTGGTTAATATCAAGAAGTAGCAAAGTCAGCCACCATACCAAGCCCCTTACCAAGCTCAGTATTAGTCCAATCCTCAAATTCAAAGAAGGAATTTTAATCAAAGGCCTTTCCAGCCTTACAACCCCAGTGCTCCTAGTTCATCTAAGGAGGTAGTACCTGTACAAAATAACATGGTTGTTGATTACGAATGGTGTTTTCAATGTAATCAACCACAACCAATCTACATGTTCCAATGGAATTCTTAATCAAGCACTAATGGTGCAAAGTAGTGTTGTTGTTCTAAAGAATTCATCACAGGAGGCTCATGATCGGCACTCCACTCATGCAGAACAAGGGAATCCAGATGTCACTTTCATGAACTGGCAAGGTGAGGAGTTTTGTGGAGTTAGCAATGTACAAAATCAGTCAAATAACCCTATAGCAGCTAACACAAGAAGTAAGAAAAGGGCTATTGATTTGGGGCAGCAAACTGATGGAGAAAGAAACCATCCTTCTACAAGTTCACAAGGACAAGATAAATATTTTGCTACACAGAATGGTCAAGTTATGCCAAGAACACAGTTTGTGGTTGGCAAAGATCAACATGGCCAATCAACACAAGTTCAAAAAAAAATTGTTGTTCATAAAGGACAACAGAAGGTTAGTGTTGGTAATTTTAATATTTTAGAGCATATGAAGAAGACTAATGTTAGTGTTTCAATGTGGGATTCATTAGCTCTTCCTGGACAAAAAGATCTCTTACATGAAGCTCTGTAAAAGTTTTCTCTGTCTGATGATGTGTCTGATCAACAACCTGCTAAGGTTGTGCTTACCAATGACTCACCTAAAAATAAAGAACAACCTACCAAGGTAGTTAAACCACCCCGTTTCTATGTTTCGTTAATTGTTGGTCAGCATTTAGTTCATAACTACATGATTAACTTTGGGGCAAGTAGTTCTGTAATGCCCAAGCAAATTGTAGACAAGCTTGGGATTAAGTATGAGCCATTAGAAAAAGGGGTAGTCCAACTAGATGGTACTGCTGTTAAAATAGTTGGAGTTATTAAAAATATGAGTCTTACATTGCACGCATGTCCAAACTTTTCAATACCTCAAGATGTTTATGTCATAGAGTTACCTCCATACTTCGCAATCTGTTTGTCTCATGATTTCACAGCTAAGATTGGAGGATACTTGTCCTTTGATTGGTCTCATATGTTATTTAGGACCAGGTATGGAACCAAAGTCACTATCAAATCTGAACCTGTTGCTAAAAATCATATTGAACCACATAATCCAAGTGTAGTTAATGTAGCAGCTACTGTAAATTGTGCTCTGTTTGATCAAGAGGACATTAATGTTGCCAATGAGACTACTACTCAAATAGAGGACATTTTGGATATTCTATTGGATGACTAGGCAACATAAAATGATCAGAGTTCTTCAAATGAACAACTTGAAGAGGTAAATTTAGGAATTTATATGATGCATGAAACTGATTTGTTATCCCTAATCCAGAAAAAAGTATTGAACAACAAACAAATCAGCAAACAAATGAAGTTTGGAAGCTATTCTTTGATAGTTCAAGGAGTATAAATGGTGTTGGAAGTGGTTGCATGCTTATTTCTCCATCTAGTGAGAAGTATTATTTTGCATTCAGGTTCACATTTAGCTACACCAATAATACAACTAAGTATGAAGCTCTGATTCATGATCTTCATTGGGCAAAAAAGAGAGGTATTTGTTGTTTACAAGTCTTTGGTGACACAGAACTGATCGTTAATCAAGTTAGAGGTATACATACTACTAAAAATGATCTCCTCAAGTCTTATAAGCATAGAGTATGGGATCTTATCAAAGATTTTCAAGCTATTAATTTGCTGTCAATTCCCAGAATTAAAAATAATCATGCTAATAGACTAACAACCATAGGTGCTCAGTATGATATCCCAAATGATATCAGTAATTCAAGAGAACAACAGTATGTAAAAGTTATTGTTAGGTCATCAATTCCTAACAATAATGAACATTGGCAAGTTTTTGATAGTGACCAGCAAATTATCAATTTCTTGAGAGAAGAAGCTAAGTTTTCCAATGATAATCAAGAAAAACTCAAACAGCAGTATGAAGATCAGATCTACAACTGAAAACCAACAAACTACCTAAAGGCTTGGTTACTTTGGAATCCATTTTCAATACAGATGATCAAGTCAGAAAAGAGAAAGCCAGTTTGCAGATTAAAGAAGATCATTATGAAGGTGTTGAGATCTTCAAAGACAAGCTTTTAAAGCTTGGTAATGTATGCACTTTAGAAGAAAGGTAGACTTTTATTTTATTATGTCAAGAGTTCAGTGATGTCTTTGCATGGGAATACTCAGATCTGAAAGGTTTTGATCCTTCTATTACCCAGCATACAATTGAACTTGAACCAAATGCCAAGCCTATAAGACAAAAATAGAGGCCACTCAATCCCAAGCTTGAGCCCCTCATGGTCAAAGAGTTGAATAAACTTATTGAGAGTGGTATCATTTATCCAATTAAGCATACCACTTGGGTATCCAATCTGGTACCTGTGAGAAAGAAAAGTGGTGAAATTAGACTTTGTGTTGATTTCAGAGATCTTAATAGAGCTTCCCTAAAAGATTGTCACCCTTTTCCTTCCATGGAACAGATCCTTCAAGTTGTTTCTAGTTCTGAAAGATTCTCTTTATTAGATGGTTTTTCAGGATATAATCAAATCCTAGTTAAGGAAGAAGATCATTTTAAGACAACATTTACAACTAAATGGGGTACAATGGCTTACAAGAGGATGTCATTTGGTTTATCTAATGCTGGAGCTACTTTTCATAAAGCTATGGATATGGATTTCAGAGGTTTGATGTATAAGATAGTGTTAGTTTATTTGGATGACATAACTATTTTTTCAAAGAATTCAAATGAACACTTTGATCACTTGAGGAAATTTTTTGAAAGATGCAAAGAGTTTGGTGTCTCTCTCAACACAAAGAAATCTGTGTTTGTTGTTCATGAAGGTAAATTGCTTGGATACATTGTATCAAAACATGGTATTTCGATAGATTCAGAAAGAGTAAGTGCAATCCTTTCACTTCCTTTATCAGCACACAAAAAAGGTCTTCAAAGTTTTATGGGTAGAATCAACTTTGTAAGAAGATTCATTCCAGATGTTGTTGAATTATTAGTGCCTTTGACTTCAATGTTAAAAAAGAATGTTTCTTTTAGCTGGACTAAAGAAGGAAAGAGGAGCTTTCAGCTTATTAAAGAAGCACTTGCAGTTGCTCCTACTTTGTTGAATCCTGATTTCTCAAAGGATTTCATTATGTATGCATATGGTAATATTGATAATATTGCAGCCATGCTAGTTCAAGAAAATGATAAAAAAATAGAGCAACCCATAGCTTTCTTCAGTCAAGGTCTTAAAGACTATGAACTTAACTATTCCTTTGTTGAAAAACATTTCTTCGCTATTATCATGCGTTTGAAGAAATTCAAACATATGCTCTCTAATAACAGAATTAAATTGTTGGTTGCTCACCCTTTAGTCAAAGATTTTTTGCTGAATAAAGGTTTGAACAACAAAAGAGCTAATTGGGTGAGTAAAGTAATGGAATATGACCTTGAAATCAAGGTTACCAAGCTAATAAGAGGAAAAGGTCTATGTGAACAACTTACAGAGAATAATGACAGCAATATAAAAGAAGAAGAAGAAACTGTTGTTTTAGCACTTCAAGATGAAGAACAAGTTGATGAACCTACTCCTACAGGTTGGATTATAGAAATGACACATTTTCTGCTAACTGGTGAGTGTCCTCCTGATCTGTCTAAATCAAAAAGAAGGTATTATAGACTACAGTCCATACCTTATGTTCTTTTAAATGGTTTACTATTTAGAAAGGATTTTCATGGTGGCTTGTTGAGATGTATTGAAGTTGATCAGGTTGATAGAGTATTGCATGAATTTCATTAAGGGTCAGCTGGTGGACACTTTTCTCCAAGAGTTACAACTCTTAAAATCATGAAAGGAGGCTATTACTGGCCTACCATATTCAAAGATGTTCATGCATGGATAAGGAAGTGCAAAGAATGTGCCATGTTTGTAGGAAAAGAGAAATTGGTAGCCCTTCCACTTCAGCCAATTCAAGTTGAACAACCCTTTATGAAATGGGGCTTAGATTTCATTGGGGTCATAAACCCACCATCTAGTGCAGGGCACAAGTGGGTGCTCACAGCCACTGATTATTTTTCAAAATGGACTGAAGTTGTAGCACTTAAAGAAGCAAATGAGGTAGTTGTTCTAAACTTCTATGAAGAGTTGATAACCAGGTTTGGAGTTCCTAAATCTATTGTTTCAGATAATGCACTTGCTTTCATAGGAACTAAGATATCTGAGTGGGATGTTAAAAATGGTGTTTATTTGAATACATCTTCTAACTACTATCCTCAAGGCAATGGAAAAGCTGAGTCCACTAATACGAACCTTTTGAGGATCATCAAGAGAACTATGGAAGGTAATCAGAGAGTCTGGCATACCAAGCTATAATTAGCTTTGTGGGATGACATAATTACATCGAAAAGATCAACAGGATTTTCACCATACATGCTTGTGTATGGAAAAGAGGCAAGGCTGCCTATTTCACTTGAGCTACCAGCTCTTGATCTAGTAAATTAGATTGATATGATTGAAGAAGAGCCTATGACAGCAAGATTGGCTTAGCTAATCGAACTTGAAGAAGTCAGAGCTGAAGCAATGAAAAAGATTGAGCAACATCAAGCTCAAATGAAAAGATCCTTTGATAAAAGAGCATCTCCAAGAATTTTACAGGAGGGAGACATAGTTCTAAAATGGGATGAACTGAAAAGAAGACCTAGAAAGCACTCCAAGTTTGATGCATTTTGGGCTGGGCCATACATCATCACTGAAAAAAATAGCATAATTCCTTCCAGTTGTCTAAGTTGGATGGTGAAGTGGAGCCAATCCTAGTGAATGGGATTCACCTCAAGCATTGTTTTTGAGGTATTGATCTAAATCTATACATAGCTGATTAGATTCTAGTGTTCAATAAGTGCTTCTGCACATAGATTAGTTACATCTAAAGTTTCCTCTAAGTGTTGTTTTGCACAATAGGTAGTTTCCTTTGAGTTTTGCTAGGGGAAATAAGAAAAAAGTTGTAAATCTGATTTTACTAGCTATAGTTCAATGAGATAAATACTTCCTATTCATAAAATGGAATAGAACTTCAATCTCATCAACAACAAGTATATGCCCCATGGGACTGTAACTAATAACAGCAAAGTTACAAGCAGTTACAAGTAATGAGTAAACTCTGTACAAGTTTTATGAGTCTAAAAAAGGCATAAATAGACTCCATACCTAATGAATAAGCAAGGCAATTGGCCTATTTTGTTTAGTAGGAAAACACCCCTGAGAGGTCGCCAAAAATATTACCAATTTTTAGTGTCTTGCTTAAAATTAGTAATCATAAAAGCAATTATTTGCTAGGGTACAAAAAAAATTATTACAAGTTATCAAATGAAATTTTTGTTCTCAGAATGAAGGTTTGTTTAGGAATGATTTGCAAAATCATTCAACAGTTTAGACTAAATTGGTTGAACAGTTCAACAAAGCAGAAAATAAACAAATTTCATTAAAGAAAACAATGTTCAAACTGAACCATTCAACTGTAGCAATTGTTTTGTATAAGGCATTACAGATTTAAGAACATAATGTAGGAAAATCATTCTTGATTACATAATATATGTTTTAGAACAATTGCAATTGCATTGTTGCATTGTGTAGACAAAATAAATTCAGAAAAATAATGGAAGCCATTGCATGCCATGAATAATTCATTTATTAAGAAAAATGTTATGTAATCCCACACAAGCCGTGGGAGTAGCCTATTTTGATTCCTAATCAAATGTTGAATGAAAGAAAGCATGCATTACACTATTAGAAGTAATGTAACAATAAGGTGAGAAGGCGATTCGTCATTGCCTGGAATGATGAATCATTGTCGTAGTTGTGTTGATCATTTTTTAGCTCCAGCATCAATTTCAACTCCAGCTCCAAAGTTTACCTGCAAAATTGTGAGGGGTGATGTTAGAGAAATGAGGAATCACATTTCATCTTATCCCTACATTACCAACAAAAATGGAATGTACATCCTATCAATCATTCACCAGTTAAAAAAGAAAAGAAGAGCACGAGAAAAGCTATCATATGATCCACTTTTTACTAACTGGTTTGTGTCATGTGCAGATACATAGAACAAATCATCAAGGAATCATTTGATCCAATGTTTTCACTAACTTGTTTGTTTCATGTGCAGAAACAGGAAATGTAACGTTGTTGATCATCAGACATTAATACGAGTGGGGAAAATGTGGCTCCCACAAGGGTAGAGCCCAACTCATTTAAGTTTTTGTGTTACAAGTTCCAGATAGCCACCTCATATGAAAGAAATCATTGCATTGTTATAATAGAAAAGATAGAATTTTTTTAGATTTTCCAATGAGCAAGATTTTAAAATCAGCCATAATAGATATACAATTTGGAGCAGCTACTATGATTGTAAAATAAAGAAAACAGTTATTTGATGCTTTATTTTTCAGCAAAGGAAACATTCTTGAGTTTTAGCATCAAATATTTTCAGAGACTTTTCGCAAATATGCAGAGATATAAAAGGCAGCATCAAGAGTGGAGAACAGAAAAAAGGTCTATGGCTATGGTTAAGAAGTTTGAGCTGAGTTTTCATAATGATTTGTTCAACAAAGCACAGAGCTTAAAATATATAAAAGGTTCCTCATAGTTGCCTTCTGAGATTATAAAAAGGAGCTAGAATTTTATGAATATAAATAGATTCTGAAAAGCTTATGTGGTTGTAGCCATTATAAACAAAGGACATTCACAAGAATCTTTAGAAAGAAATATAGAAACCCTTATACTTTCTGAAGTATAAAGGCAACAACTATCAAAGCTACAAGGATTCTGGTATTGAATTCAAAGCACAATGAGCATATTGTTACCCTGTTTCAGAAAGAGAAGCATGAATGCATAGAGGCTGAACAATAATAGCCTTAGAGTTTTATTCCTCAGAGGTTGAGCTAAGTAAGTGCAATGGCGGCCTGAAAATCTACAAAAAAATTGAGGTTTTGTCAAGCTCAAGCAAGTAAATGCAGAGAGTCTATGGTGGCTTGATTATTAGCAAGTATTTGAGTTTGAAGTTGAGTTCTTTACAATGCACAGAGGGATTCAAGCCGCGGTTTTCCATATTGTCAACAGATGAACATAGGTTTAAATGAAGGGTTTTAAGATTAATGTTTTTACTTTGCATATTCAGCCACATAATTTTTTTTCTAGAGTAATCACAACAGAGAAAAACACCAACAACAACATAGCCACGACCTACCTGAGAAATTCATGTACAGAAACAAGGAATATTTAATATTTTGCTTGCTTTGAGTTTCAAGCTTTCTTCTATTTTCTCCTCAAAGACTTAGAAAAAAGTAGCCAAGCATGAAGTTTTCATCAAAAACAAAGTTCCAGATACAAAACATCTGAAAATACAAGACGTTGTGGCCTAAGAGCTTTTAAAAGGTTAAAAAAATGGAAGATATATGAATACAAAATGAATGCCAAATTGGAAATAAACCTTTATTTGCAGTTAATTTTAAACTTGTAAATCTTTATTTTAAATGATAAATACAAATCATTTAAATTAAATGATATTTCCAATGCAAGATAAAGTGTCTTTATTTTCAAAAGTCTAGTCAAAGGGAATCAAATGGAGCATTTAAAGCCTTTGCTTTATTCTTGGAGGAGGTTGAGAAATTTTTGCCAACGTATGGAGCAAAATCAGGGGTTTTGAGGCAGTTATTTATGAGTTGAACTTCAGTTTTGAGTTCAATTTGACTTAACTCCAATCAGGGAGTGTTTTGAGGCCTAAAAATGAAGTTCACTTTTAGTTGTGACCCTCTTTTTGAGGGATTTTCTGTTTCATACGACCCTTTGGAGTTGTTTGAGTTTTGACAACTCTTTTTGCATATTTGGAGGAGCATCTTCAATTTCATGCCTTCTTTGGAGGAGAGGAAGGACAACACATCTTTTCTTAGAGCCGAAATTCAAATTTGAATTTTGAGAGCCTTTTCTATAAGTCCTTCTCTTTTCTCTTATGTTATCTAGTTCTTGATTTGGAGATTGCTGTGAGAGCATTATTCACATTTTGTAACTCATTTTCTTGTGAGATCTACAAATTTGTAATGCAGATACTTCTTATTTCTCAATAAAGAAGCTTATTTCCCTCTCTATTTTTTTGTATTCTTTAGTAATTGTTGTGAGTTACATGATTAAATATTGAATCCTTTCATTATTTTATCAATTCCTTCTATACTGAATGCCTAAGATATTATGTCATAGTGCAAATCTTAGTTTTTTTTTTAAGCCTCATGTTTAGGGATTCTATGAAAACATTGTTGTTTTCTTTACTCTTAGCATAAGTTTAAGCCTTACCTTAGAATCATTTATGCAAGCATAAGTTTATGAGTTGTGATCACATAGCTTTATTGAGTTTTCTTTGTAAGTTTATCAAAGTTGCAAGTCATTTTTGAGAATTGGTGAATCACCTTACTTTTCTGTTTTATGTTTACTTTATCCTTCTATCCTTTACCTCTGTTAAAAAAACCAGTTTTACAAGAAAATCCAAAGGGAACCAGCCCAAAACCTAGAGGTCTATTCTCATCATAGGATACCCACAGCCTAAGAATAGTCCCATGTGCACAGGATTTAATAAGTTATTCAGCTTAATTTCGGGTGCAAATCCTTGTGTTAACAGTAGTATAGATAAAGGACCTGACCTTAGAGGGAGAAGATATTGAGTTGGTGAAAAGATTAGATGAAGAGAAGATCAAGGATGAATTGATCTTGGAGACTTCAAAGAGTTGAAGAAATATGGAGGTATTGTGGTAGAAACAATGTATCATTTCTTTGTAGTACCAATATTTTGGACATGGAACAATTTGAAGATCAAGATGCAACAGATAAGAGAAGGACAAAGGGAGATTGTAACACTTCAATGCATGAAGAAGCAGATTCTAGGAGGCAAGACAAAATGGAAGCAAGTTGGCATAGACCAACTCAAGCCAAAAGTGAACATGAAAGTTATTGCAGGGCATATAAGACTACAAGGAGGAGCATATAATGATCCAAGAGGACTTGGAAGTTTTTATTTGGTCGGAAGAATGGTGCAGGTGCACCCTTGCAAGAACATGCCTCCATGAGGCAACTTCAAGTTTTTGGTTTAAATATGATGTCTTAGTGTCGTAATAAGGTCAGTTATACCATTTTGAGTTTGTTTTAGGTCATAGTTGATCATTTTGGGGTCATTGGATACATAATGTAAAAGTTGCAAAAATTGACAAACTGTTAAGCAATATTGTAAAAATGCAACAAATTGTAAAATGGGGTAATGTGAAAGGTCGGGTAGTTGGAGAGTTAGTTTTAGGAATTGTTTTTGGTTTATAAAAGCAATTTGAAGCTTCACAAACTTTGAGGAAGGTTGGAGGATGATGTATGAAAGAAGAAATCAATGAAATCCCCTATTTTACTATATTTTATTTGCAATTTCTTGATTTCAGGCCACTATACGACCATGTTTTATGAATAAATCCTCTCCCCCACCTTTGAAAATTAAATCCCTATGAATATATTTAATTTTTCAATTGATTTCATTTAAATCCATTCAAGTTTGAAGAAGTTATGAGCAAAACTCTTCAAGCGGGTAAAACCTTGATTTAGGGTAAGCAGTGTGTATTCAAAATTGTGTTTCTTAAGTTTTCACCATTGAAAACTGCTATAAATTGGTGTGTAAGGAGTTTTAAGTGTATCTTAAAGGATTCATAGGTTCCAGAGCCTGTGCATATGGTTTTGGGCTGGTTCAAGGAAGCCCTAGGTCTGTAATTTCTGAAAATTCTAAAAATAACAGTGTACAATGGGGTTTTAGGAGATTTGATTGTGGTAAATGTGTCCTTCTGGATTAACCATATCTATATGGAGTTTGATGAATCCATGAGTTTGTGGCCATTGTTTATTGATTGAACAGTTATGGTAGACTAGTGACAGTCCTAATTTGGAGCCTAAAATGAAGGTTTAGTATAAGTGTTTGTTGAAATATCATGAATACATATTTGTGAATGGTCTAACTATGTTTTGTAGATATAATAGTACATGTTGGTGCCATTGGTGAAGTGAAATGGGCTTGGGGATTTGAAGTTGCTTATTGATGGGCCCTAAATGGGCATAGTTGCTAATTAGGATAGTCCATTTTGAGAGTTCTCCTATTTGAGTTGTTTATGTTGGTGAAAGTGTTTGAGTTAGTGAATTTGGTGTTGGTTATGGTATTTTGAAGATTTGAAAAGAAGTTATATGCCTTAATCTCAGTTTTGGTGTTATGAAACATGAGTTTTGTGAAGGAAAGGTGAGTCCTAGTTGCAAGGACAAGCAAGATTTGGTTGTGTTCTTGTCAAGTTGAGTTTGGTGAAGTTTTTTGTGCTCTTGCATTGTCATCAGTTTGGTATCAGAGCTCAAAAAGGTTTGGGTAGAGAAATATTTTGTGTGTTTGTGGTTGTGTGGGTGTGGTTTTATGCAAGTTGGTGGCCAAGAGACTAGGTATAGAAAAGTGGAAAGACCTAGGTGAGGCAGAGAGTTGAGAAGAAGCAACGAGAAACTTGCTTGAATAGAGAATAATATGGATTTGCTGAGAAGGCATTTTCAGGTAGAGGAAAGAAGAAAAGAGAGAAAGAGGCAAGAGAAGGTTGATCGATAGATAGCAACACTGAAGAAGGACATAAGAAGATTGGATTTGGAGTTCCAGGAGTCCTAGTTGAGGATGGAACAGTTGATCACACAAATGACAAGTTGGCACTTGACATTGAAAAGGAAGATGGTATGGCCCATTAAGAAGATAGTCAAAAGGAGAAGAGAAATGAAAAGAATTCATGGATGAAGAAGATAAAGGTATTGTAGCCATTCCCAAGCATGAAGATGAAGGTGTAGCAGATATAAACGACTTTCTCTTAGAGGGAGAAGATACTGAGTTGGTGTCAAGATTGGATGAAGAGAAGATCGAGGATGAATTGATCTTGGAGACTTACAAAGAGTTGAAGAAAGATGGAGGTATTCTGGTAGAAACAATGTATCATTTCTTTGTAGTACCAATATTTTGGATAGGGAACAATTTGACGATCAAGATGCAATAGATAGGGGAAGGACAAAGGGAGATTGTAACACTTCAAAGCATGAAGAAGAAGATTTTGGGAGGCAAGACAAAATGGAACCAATTTGGCATAGACCAACTCAAACCAAAATTGAAGATGAAAATTTTTGTAGGGCATAGAAGACTACAAGGAGGAGCATTTAATGATCCAAGAGGACTTGAAGATTTTTATTTGGCTGGTAGAATGGTGCAGGTGCACCCTTGCAAGAACATGCCTCCATGAGGAAACTTTGAGTTTTTGGTTTAAATGCGATGTCTTAGTGTTTTAATAAGGTCAATTATACCATTTTGAGTTCTTTTTTGGTCATAGTTGATCATTTTGGGGTCATTGGATACATAATGTAAAAGTTGCAAAAATTGACAAAAGGTTGTCAAGCAATATTGTAAAAATGCAACAAATTGTAAAATGGGGGAATGTGAAAGGTTCAATAGTTGGAGAGTTAGTTTTAGGCATTGGTTTTGGTTTATAAAATCAATTTGAAGCTTCACAAACTTTGAGGAAGGTTGGAGGATGATGTATGAATGAAGAAATCAATGAAATCCCCTATTTTTTTGTATTTTATCTACAATTTCTTGATTTTAGGCCAATGTACGGCCATGTTTTATGAATAAATCCTCTCCTCCACCTTTGGAAATTAAAGAATTTTGAATCTATTTCATTTTTCAATTGATTTCATTTAAATCCATTTAGGTTTGAATAATTTATGAGCAAATCTCTTTAGGTGGGTAAAACTGTAATGTCCCCATTTTTAGCACTACACCTTTCAGTGATTGATGGCCTATCCCCGGTGAGCTGTCGGCTAGCAGAAGCTCGAATCAGGGTTTCCAAACTTCTTAGAGGATGTTTTCGTCTTTTTGCTGAGTCTGCATTTGGAATTGTTGATTTTGGATTGCGGATTCTTTCTGGGTTTTCAGAGAGCTTCGCGTTGGTGGTTTCGGTTTGGCATTCTGAGCAATTACATGGATTTACTATTTTTAGTAAATTCTATTTTTAGCAGTTGACTTGTTGACTCCTAATCAGTAGGCTTCACTATGGCAGTCTGTTCAGACAGTATGGTTGAATTTGGCTTCTAATGCATTTCCATGGTGATATAAGATATTTAATATTATAATGTTATAATTCAACATTATAATTCCTTGTTCTAGCATCATGAATTAATATTGTCTTTAAAAGGGGGACATTGAAGGGTATTTTCACATGGAGGAAATATTTTAATATTTCTAAAGGCCAAATTTTAGCTAGAGGATTTGGATGCCAACTTTGAGGGAGATATTATTTTATTAAAAGATTTATTTTTGCTCTTAAAAAGGGACGCCACTCTTGGAGGGAAAATGAAGTCAAATTCAAATTGGAAAAAGGGCACACTTTCTAGAAGCATCTAGAGATTCTCTACTAAGTCTATAAAAGAAGGCCTTCTCTCTTCATTTTATCATCTTATGTCTTGAGTAAAGTTATGCTGTCGGAATGGTATTTGGATTGCTTCGAGGAATGAATGCCTCCTAGCTTTGGCTCGACTTCTTGCTTGAAAGACAGCAACTAGTGGAGAGTTAGATTGTAGTTGAGTTAGATTTGTAGTGAGATTTTGCATTGTAGAAGTTGTTTTGCATTTGTAGTTCAGTTTTTTGCATTTTAATCAAAATTTGGAGTTGTTGATTTTGTATTGCAGATTGAAGTTTATACTCATAAGTCTTCGGGCGAATTTATTTTGGTTCTGAGTAGTTTACCCATGCATTTGCTAGCCTTGGGCGCCCCTCTATGCCAAGTTGCAGATTTTTTAGAGGTGTCTTGGATTTTATCTTGTTGGTAGAACATTTCTTGAAGCTGTTCCATTCTGTTTTGCCTGGCAAGTGTTTAGAAAAAAAAATACTTCAATTTGTCAGTTGTTTCTTTGTCTAGTCTTCATTGTCATCATCCTAGCTTTCGTTTGCATCAAGTCTCATGTCATTCTGGCAAGTATTGAGTGAGTTGTGAGCATTTTAGTGAATTCTAGGGTTGTTGGTTATGCATATTAAGTTGTTGTTCTATCATATCAGCTTGTGTAAAGTCTATCTTTTGAGTTGGGTTTGGGTTGAAAGTCTTTGTGATCATTGAGGAGACATTATACTATATTGCAGCATGGTTAGACTTTCTTATTTTATGTATTTGGCAGGAAAATCTATAATTATTGTAAGTTGAACAATAGTACTGTCAGCAATCTTACTTCTTCTCTGTTATTTCATTGTAATACCCACTGGATAAGTGGAAGAGGTTGGCTTGCCGCCTATTTACTTTGATTTGCATTGTAATATCTCACATCTCCGCCCTATGGTAGCTCCATTCCCACTCCGAGTTTGAAAGCACATTCTAGGTGTTGAGTTTACTTTCAGCATTTGTAGTAGTAGAGATCCTCTGACCATATGCTCGTCCATCTTGGACACATTATTGGTTAGAGTTCTTTGTATTAGCATTTCATTAAGATCCTCTGACCACATGCTCGCCGTCATCCGGCACATTCTTGGTTAGAGTTCCTATTCAGCATTGCTTTGAGATCTTAGAGTTACTTCCAGTTGCAGTTCTGATTAATGTACTGATGATCCTCTTGCTATATGATAGCCTCTCTCTTGTTGAGATTGAGTGCGCATTCTTGGCAACGAGTTATTTGTAACTGCTGGTTTGATTGAACTCACCCTAACGGATTCTTGTTGTTGAGTTGTAAAATTGAAAAAAATTGGTTCAGGATATTTCAAAAACCTTGATTTAGGGTAAGCGATGTGTATTCAAAATTGTGTTTCTTAAGTTTCCACTGTTGAAAATTGCTATAAATTGGTGTGTAAGGAGTTTCAAGTGTATCCTAAAGGATTCCTAGGTTTCAGAGCCATTGCATATGGTTTTGGGCTAGTTCAAGGAAGCCCTAGGTCTGTAACTTGTGAAAATTCTGAAAATAACAATGTATAGTGGGGTTTTAAGAGATTTGATTTTGGTAAATGTGTCCTTCTGGATTAACCTTGTTTTTAAAAAATATTTAGGTGTATGGTGAGCCATCTCTAGATAGGGTTTGATGAATCTATGATTTTGTGGCCCGTGTTTATTGACTGAACAATTATGGCAGGCCAATGATAGTCCTAATTTGGAGTCTAAAATGAAGGTTTAGTATAAGTGTTTGCTGAAATATCATGAATACAGATTTTGGAATGGTCTAACTATGTTTTGTAGATATACTGGTACATGTTGGTGCCATTGGTGAAGTGAAATGGGCTTGGGGATTTGAATTTTCTTATTGATGGGCCCTAAATGGGCATAGTTGCTAATTAGGACAGTCCATTTTGAGAGTTCTCCTATTTGAGTTGTTTATGTTGGTGAAAGTGTTTGAGTCAATCAATTTGGTTTTGATTATTGTATTTTTAAGATTCAACAAGAATTTTATACCTTAATCTTAGTTTCGGTGTTATGAAACATGAGTTTTGTGAAGGAAAGGTGAGTCCTAGTTGCAAGGACAAGCAAGATTTGGTTGTGTTCTTGTCAAGTTGAGTTTGGTGAAATTTTTTGTGCTCTTGCATTGTCATCACAATAGAAGCTTTTTTGGAAAAGTAATGGTAAAAAAAGGGAATAACCTACTCATCATGCATGTCCCCTATCTCACAAAGTGTTAGAACAATTTACAATGTGGTCTACCTATAACCCAAAAAAATGTATGAAGATAAAGACTCTTGTTGAAGTTCTACTTCCTCAAATTTATGTTTTCTTTGTTCTGGATAAACTATTTCATTAATTACAATTGAACTAGTATTTATGATTTTTTAATTAAAAATCTAAAAAATGATCATGTATGAATTTCAGGTTGAATTTCAGGCATTAATATGTAGAGATGATTCTTTTTTGAATGCATATAATAAGAAATACAACTTTGTGTTATTTTCAAAGATATTTTGCAATCTGTGTGATGATATTATAAGTCTTATAATTTCTATCCTCTTGATATTTCACCAATTGATTGGAGAAGTAGAACATCAATTTAGAGATAAGTTTTTTAATTTTTATTGTCATTAATAATTGTTGTGTTTATTTTAAAGTGATTGTGTATAGTAAATGAAGTAAATTGTTAAGTATTTACTTGTGTTGTCTAATATTATCTATATTGTTATGTGTGTTATCCAATGTGTTTATGGTATGATGAAGCATTTTATTATTTAGAAACAAAACCAATGGATAATTTTAACTTAGACAATTCATTTATTTAAAAATTATTTGAAGAATTTGGTAGTATAGTCTTATTTATGTAGACTATTTAGAACAATCTAGTAGTTTAAATAATTCATTTAATTTTTGCAACAATTTTTTATTGTTTTCCATATTTTTTTGTAGATTGATATTTTAAATGTTTCCCTAGTTTGTATTTTGTTCTCAAAAAACTATTTCTTTATTTCATAGCTTAAAAACAATTATGAGAATGAGATACCTGAATTCATATTGCATATAGCTATTAGACATTGCATAAATTAATAGTATAACAATTGAATATAGTACGAGGTTTGATGACACGTCATCACTTTTTTGTGCCATTATTGGGGAGCTTATTTATTCTAGATGTCTTTAGGAATCTAGTTCTAAGATATCCCAAATCAATGAAAACATCAACTCCTTTTGCATGGTCAGAAAAAAGGGATCTCGTAAAATATTTATGACAAAAAACCCCAACCCTAAGCATCAATGGTTGATCCTAAGGGGAAAAAGGTATTGGTTGAAGAATTTTGTCAACATCAATTGGTAATTCATGATCCACCTAATATTTCACACCAAAAAATTGTGAGTAAATATTCAAATAGATTTTTTAAGTAAAAATCATGAATAACAACAATGGAGGATAAGAAACAAGGGTATTTAAAGAACAATTACTTACCATGTTAAGTTAAATCCAGATGAGAATGCTCCAATTAATAATATATCTCCCTCCAACCTACCCACTTTTAGAGGTATCACCTTAGAAGACCCATACTAGTTCCTTTATGAATTTAAATTTCTCTAATAGACATGCATGTAAATTTGACAATAAAAAACTTAAGTTGTTCCCTTCTACACTAAAGGATTTAACTATATTTTGGTTTATGGGTTTGTCTTCAAGTTCAATCAACACTTGGAAATAAATGGGAAATGTGTTTTTGGATAAATATCGATATTATTATATTGTATGTGATAGGAAGGATGAGTTTTTTTCATCTTAAACAAAAAGAAAATGAGAGTTTGAAGGATGTACTAGATAGGTTCATCTTTGGATTAAAATAATGTGGTGAGAATATAATGACTCTTAAATTGGTTAAAGCTATATTTTAAAAATGTGTTGATGAGGATGCATGAAGAGCTTTTGATTCAATGGGAAAAGGACATGTATCCAAAATAGATTTTGTTGAGATCTTTGTACTTTGTAGAAACTACTCTTGAACCAGAGGATGAATTAAGAAATCTAGCTAATGAGAGGGACCAATAAAAAAAAATGAGGGAAGAAATATTAAATTAAAAAATTTAAATTATTCTCTAATTAAATACCACCATTGATGGAATATAGGCCAAAACTCAAAATTCAAAAAACACTCTCTATATCTTGCTCAAGATGCAAAAACAAATTATAGACACCTAAAATATTCCCTAGGTTTATTCGCTATCACTCAGTTCAAACCAACTAAATCCATCGCCTAGTCCTAATCAACATAATCACCTTCACCTAATCCCTAATCGACCAATTTCATCACCTAGGCCTACATCATATTGCCTAGTCTTGATTCCAATGTCTCACACTTAAACTAAGTAATCATATTATTTAATTTATCACCTTTTCCATCTCCTCACAATAAACAAATAAATAATTACCTATTTTAACCTATTATCCACCTCACCCATGTGGCTAAAATAATTAAATATTATTATTTGATTAAGTATACATTCCCTCACCACTTTCCAAGAATAAAGTGGACATAGGAACTCTTGTCCTTGTGCTCTCATTATTCTCTCAACAAAAGCCTAGAATCTAGCCTCACTAGATGCACATGTCCCTAACTTCCCTCATTCCCTTAACCAGTTACTAAACTTAGTAAATTCATCCTAACCATGCACATTCTAACTACCTTATCTCCACCCTCCATCTTCTCCTACATCCTAGGGAATTCCTCTCAACCATTCTCCACCTTTGATCTCATAATCAAATTTTGAAAATCCATTTCTTCTCCCAAAAGTCTATAAATTTAGGAACTCTCTCATTCATTTCCAATCAATTATCACTTATACTAAGTATATGTTGTCAAATTGGTGATCTTCAAGCAAGGAGCATCCACATCCCAAAGTCATTGGAGCAAATCTTTCAACAATAGAGGATTTTGGTAATATTTCATGTTGTCTTTGACGTTATTATCATGTTTTCTTTCACTTATTGAGATCTATCTAGAGGCTTGTGATGGTTTATAATAGGGATATTTTTCATTACACTTGTTTTTATTTATATTTTTGAATTATTAGTCACAGAAAAACCTGTTATGAGAATAAACTTTGGACAAGATTTATATCCATCAAATTTGTGATAAAAACCACCATATTGATAAATGTGAATTACTTTAAGCAATCAAAATTTCCAAGAAAAACCTTCCCTAATATAGGAGGAGGTTAATCATGTAGGACAAATATATTGAAATAGTTTTTCCGATGGTTAATCCTCAAGTCCACCTTAGTAACCATAGCCAATTTGGAGCAATAATCAATGGACAACACCTTAGCCTCAACATTAAGGACAAAATTTTTTGGGACCCTACTCTTGGGGATCCAAGGAATAGGAAAATGAATAATATTTGAATCTAAAATGGTCTAATTAGTCACAAAAATCATGGTATCCTCCAAACCCTACACCATAGTGAAATCCTTCATATAAACAATTTTATCAAGGACCTTACCACATGCCAAATGAACAACAATCCCTACTATTAACCCCATAGAATCAATAGTAGGTTGACCAAGTTACACAACCTCAACTACCAACCCAATTGATTGTTATCCAAAGAATAACAAACATGATACACCTATGTACTTAGTTCAATAGGAAAACATGGAAGGAAATAATGTTATAAGTTGTGGAGCCATGCAACTTAGGTTAAGAAAAATATTCATTAAACATGCCAAAATACCATAATTAAAATAATAGGTGGTGAGAAAGAAGAAATTTTAGAGCATAAAGGTAATCATGTTGATCAAAATGATAAGCAACCTAGTGGGAAATTTGATAAAATACCCATTGATTAGGCTAGCCTAGAAAAACCCTTTAAAAATTCTCTAAAATTATCTTTTGGAGCAGCTCTAGAGGCTCTTCTTAGTAATTCCCCGATATTATCTTTCAAAGCTTCTCCAAAGTCACTTTTTGAAGATTTTTCAAAGAAGTATTTTAACAACCCATCAAAATATTCTATTAAAAATATTACCAAACCCCTCTTTGGATCTTTTTTAAGAGTTAACCCCAAAATAGGAGATAAATATCATATTTTTGAACAAGCTCATTTTCCAAAAAGACTTAAAGAAGCTACCCTAAACTCCCTCTAGAACTAATTGCTTTAAATACAACTCACCTTATACATTAGATCAAACAATCAAATATTAAAGTTCCATTGTTACAAGAAATAGAATAAATACCTAAGTTAAATCAAATGGTTAAAAAAATAGATAAAAAATTTTGGGAGGAAAAAGAAATAGATTAACGCTATCCTAATTGACAAATACCTAGTCAACCTCCTTTAAGGAAAATTTCTTCCACCCAAGTATGGTAATATTTGAAGTCTTGAGATTACTATATCCATTAATGGAATTAAAATTCAAAATGTACTTAAAAGACCTACAACCTACAACCTACATGTAAGTTGTATAATGGAAATATTGTCATTAAAAGACCTACAACCTACAAGTACCATTTTTTAGATGACAAGCCAATCAATTTATATTCCAAAAGAAGTCTCAAAAAATGTTCCAATCATGGTTGAAACCTTGAAATATCTTATATATTTTTAGGTTATCCATCCATGTACCCTTAAATACAATTACTCATTGATATTGGTAAGAAGACTTTGGTTAGCTACACTTGTGCCCTTGGAAGATTGGAAATATGGAGGAATGACTATTTTTAATGGCACAAATAGTAAACTAACTATCTTCATATCCTCCCATACAACCATTTGCAAATAAGTATGACAAAATATGAGTAGAAGAAGCAATTCAAACTAGAAAAAAAGAAAAAATGGCTTCATTAGCAATGACTATGGTTAATCAATACAATGATAAATTAAAGAATGATCTAGAATGCGATAATAATTCAAACAGAAATAATGAAGATAACATTGAAATAAATGACACTCTTCAAAGCCATATTTAAACAAGTATAGTGGATTTTTCTCAAAGAAAAAATGACAAATTTCTCACAACATTCCATTTTCCCTTAGCCAATCTAATTCCAAGGAATAAGTGTTTATTCAAAGATATAACCACCTTTTATATAATGCAACCTCATATGTTCCCCCTTAATACTTTTTGGTAAAAATATTTGTCACTTCAAAATTTTAGCATGAACCACCCAATGGAGAGTGACAAAACATTCCGAAATTTGGGGAGATCCCTATGAAATAACAATCTTCCTCTATTTTTGAGAGGGGAAAATCCCTTGTATGATAATATTTTTGAATTTTGCTATAATTTTTACTAGAAAGTACTAAAATAAAAAGGAAAAATATTTAAATAAAATGATATTTCAAAGAATCCCAATAGAAAACACATGAATACTATTATGAGTTTCAAAAAAAATATTAGAACTTAAAAAGATCCATCATAAACATCAAGGACTACACACAATAGTTTTATTATGTATCTACACTATAAATATTCACACATCTAAATCATGACACCAAGAAATGAGTGTGTTTAATGATTGATTGTTTCAAAAACAAGCCTTGGGATAGAAAAGGTCATTATCAAATAACACATGAAAAATTAACAATGACACATAAAAACACCATGAATCCACCTCAAAAATGATTTCCATTACTTTACAAAATTATACAATTCCAATATCCCTTATACAATTTTTTGTGAGAGTCCAAAAATTCCCTTTACAATAACACAAGCCTTGTATTTATAGGCTTAATTCTAGTAACTACTTTACAACTACCTCTAGGAATTTTTGAGAAAATAAAAAAAACTTTATTTCAACTAGAATTTTCTCAAATTTCTAGGAAATAAAGATTATTCTCTAAATTTTATTACAACATGCAACATAAATCACTTTTACAAAAAGATAATCCAAAACCTAGAGTTAGTGATTTATGACTTTTGATCTTTGAGAAATACATTGAAAAATTGACCTTATTGAGAAATCCCTTTTCCTTTAGCTACATCATTTTTGGCACATTCTAGAGACTTGCTCTTTGCATTGTGGGTTGCTTTTGACGAAGAGAATAATTTTCTTTGGATGCCCAGAACAACTTAATAGTTGTAGCAATGAACTTATTTTTAGGAACAACATTGGTCATTCTAATCTCCAAGTTGATTGACCCTTCTGAACAATGTCTAAATCATCATGATAATTAGATATATGGCCACCACTGCTGGTATTGGCATGGTGTGATGGTTTATTGGTGGAATTGTTGTTCTTGCCACCAAGGTTCAAACCCGTTGGGGTGGTATTGTTGAATGGTTGTATCCAGTTCATAGCTCCGGTCAAAAGCGTTTACCCCTTTAAAAAAAAAAAAAAAGATATATGGCCACCACATATATCAAGGGCAATGGAGATGCCACTTAATTTCTTCATCAATTCTACACTAAACATTTGTTTCTTAAACAGCTTTGTGTGAATCATCCCTTCAATTTTTTTTTTGATAGTTTGAGATTTCATAGACTAAATTTCACCTTTTGTTATTTTTCCAGAGTTGGTTGATAGGAGATCATCTTGAATAGGTTTATCTTCACATGTTCATAGATTTCTAGAAAATTATCTTGCTTAGTTAAGGTTTTCCTGATGATGAGTGTAGCTTCATCTATGTACTTTTCTAAAAAATGCTTTGCAACTTCTGCATACATATCCCCAGATAAAGAAGTACATATCCACAAATAAAGAATCCACTGCTAATCTTGATGTAGCTTTGGTTTTATTAGGCTTGATAGATCTCTAGATTAAATTAGCAATTGTATCAAATTCTTGAATAACTAGATGTGCAAATCTCTTTTTCTTTAACAAGTTATGTTGTATCCAAGAAGGAGCAAAAACTTGGAATATCCATAGATGATGGCTCATATGATATAGATGGATTGGGAATAAATGGAAATGAAACATTATCAAGAATTTCATTGATAGTTGATAAAGATAGAGACTGTGTTGTAGGAGGAGAATGAGGCACATCATGAAGAGGAGATATGACAATAATGAAAGGAGAAATAGTTAGGATTTGTTCTTCACCACCAGGATACTCTTGAGGATCCATAAAATATTTTTCTTTGACTTCTTCCCGTATGGGACTCAATGATTTTTATTTTACCTTTGATCTCTTCTTCTTTAGTTTTGGATAATCCCCACATGTATTTTTGAAATAATTTTTATTATAAGTATCTTCATCATCACCACCCCTTGCATATTTTTATGAAAACTAGTGATCAAAACAAAAGCTTGAGAAATGAAAGAAGAATAAGATGAACCTTATTGTTTGTCATTTCTCCTCAAAGAATCATCCTTGTTTGAAGGCTTTGTAGATGTTTCTTCGGTGACCTTTCTCTTCATGTAATTGATGAAGTGGTTTCATGCACATATGATAATTATGAAAATATTATTCAAACTTGTTCAAGTCCTCATTTCTCATCAACCTGTGAATTAGAACAATCATATTGGAGACTTCTTTGATGAAGAGAGACCTGTGTAGAATCTTTGGCAACTCATATTTACCTCTTTTCAATACCCGTAACCAATTCCTTTTCATGGTGTTGAGACACTAATTTTTCTTCTTAGTGAAGTATTTTTGTACAATTCCTTTTTCTATATTAGTAAACTGGTTTTTGATAGGTAATCTAAGAATAATTCCAATGGAAATCCCATCCAACTTCACCACTAGTTTATCATCAATATTTTTAACCCGAAGTTTCAAGATTATAACCTTTCATCTGCTCTAAGAAAAAATCAATACATTGAACTACTATTGGGAAGCCAACAACATGATCTAATCCACTCTCAAATATCCTTTGTGCCAATGGTAATATTTTCCCTTCTTCCATAGTTTTCTAGAAGTCATGCAGGTTGATATGTCCCAGCTTCGTGTCTATGATCTCAAGAAGTGTACTTTCTAGTATTGACATAAATTCATACCTTGATATTTATATCTCATCAATGCAAATAAAAATGGTGCTATTTAATGAATTTTTCTTTAAAGCTTTAAAAAATCACTCACAAATATTTTATATATTCATGAATGCCATGCACTTATTATGTTCATAACATGAATTTTATTTGAAGTATTTTGTCAAACTATTGATGTTCTATGGCTATGGTTTCACCTGTCATTTAAATTTGCTTGAAAGCTTCTAAGATATTCTTTAATAAATTTTCTATGCATACTTTGCAACCACATTTCTTTGAGGAATAATGCCAAACATTTTAGATTCTTTGTCCCTTCATATTTTACATACTTGACTACTAGAATAACCACATCCATACATTTCTCTATGATATTTTTTCAAACCCTTCACATTCTTTGTGCATGCTTCTATATTTTGCATCAATCATCCTTATTTATCTTTGATGAGCAACCATACTTTGTTTCAAAATCCTCAGTTTAACACAGGTTGGGAAACTTTGGAAAATTGTATGAAATATGGAATTAAACCTATCATAAAAAAATCATAAATCTCTTCAATAAATTCATCCAGTTTTGAAAGAACATACCTTGGAAAGAACATTGAAACCAAATATCCTCACAATAAAATAGCTCAATTAACTTCACTTCAAACTTAACCATCAACAATTTAAGAAAGTTACATCTTAATAACAATTCCCTTCGTGTAAGGATGATGAATGTAAAAAGCTTATCAAGATGTCGTCTTGGGGCTACGAACAAACTTCTCTGAAGAAAATTTGGGCATATATTGTGGAGATCAAAATGTGATATGTGACCCTAGAAGGAAAGTTTACTACAATTTTAAGCCACCATTTCACTTTGTTGAATCATTTCAAACATGGGATTTTTATTTCATTTCCTTTCTTTCTCTTGTCTTCATTGGAGGTGTTGTTGTATGCTCATTTGAAAAATAAGAGGGTGTTGGTTTTGCACGAGGGACTCATCCTACTTATAATGGAGCATGTGCGGGCTCTCATCCCGGCTAAAATAATTAAGGGCAAGGAAAAGGCTATCAGTGATGCATCCCTCTCAACTAGTTTGAACACTAGTGCTACTAGAGAGGAGGAATGGAATGAGGAGGGTGAGGATGGGTCTTATTTCCCTACGTTTGCCTCTTCTAAGAAGAGAAAGAAGGGGAACCCTAAGGGAAAATGTGCAGCCAAGAAGATTATTCTTCAAGAGTCAGAGTCCTCGTCTGCTGGCAACGATATGGATGTTGTTTCTGGGGGTTCCAGGTCTAAAGACAATGTTGTGTTTAATGGAAAAGATTTTGTAGTGAAGGGTGGTTTGGAGGAGGGTCTGCAGGATAATGTTGAGGTCAAGGATGCCATGGTAAGGCCTAGAAGGGCTTCCAAGCATATTGCTAAGTTGAAAAATTAGGTGTTGAATGATGTTTTGAAGGGTACCATGGACCATTGTAAGGAGAAGGGTGTTGAGGAGAAGACTGTTGAAATTGATGACTCCCTAGTTAGAAAGATGCCAAGTGTGGAGCTCTTTGGTGGGAAGTATGTGCATGAGGAGGAGGGGGTTAATCCAAGGCCCGAAAAGCCAAAACCTCTTAAGGTTAACCCATTTTCTGAGGATTTATCATATCTAAATGATGATACCACTTCAATGTTTGAGCTCCTTGACATGGCTCGTGTGGGGGCTACTGGTACTTTCAAGCTAGCAAAGTGGACTCTACAGGAATTCAACAGGGTGATTATCAAGATCAGGGGCCTGAAAGAAAATATGCAAAATATGTCGAAGGGTTCTTCCTCAGATATTTTGATTGATATAATTGTGGACTTAGAGTATTCTTTTACTAACTCCAAGTCCTTGTGTGAGTAGCGTATCTCTAAAATGGAGGCGAAGTTTATGGACACCAATGCGGACATCAAAAATCTGCTGCATGTAAGCCACATGTCGGTTAAGAACAATGTTGAATCCTTGGAGGTCTTTTTTCACAAGATAAATGAGTTAAGAGAAGATTAGTTGTACTTTGTTGAGCTAATGGAGAAGGACTAGGTTGCAAAAGGAAAAGGGAAAAAGATTGGAAAGGATGAAGCTAAAGGCCTTACTACTAGAGGGAAGGGTAACCTGAGGAAATCCTTTGAGGACGAGAAGAAAGCGCTGATGGACATGGTAGAACTACATCAAAACTAGGAACTTGAGGTGGCTAACACCTTAAAGAACATGAAATAGTGTCCCTCTATATTTTTTGCTTTATTTTTTTCCTTGCTTTTGGGTCTCTATTTCTTTACTGTTGTTTTGTTGTTGTTTTTTTGTTCGCTGATGTTGATGGTTAAATGTTGTTATCTTTAAGCATCATTTTGTATTTATAGTTGTAAATGGTTTCGAGTCCCTTCAAAACCTATTTTTTCCCCTATAATCAAAACAATTCACCTCATGTTAAGAGTTCCACACCGTGTAAATGTGGCTTATATTATCACAAATAATGAAAATCTCACATAAAGCCAAGATTTGAAGGGGGAATTCCTGGATCATTTGTATTTCTAGTTCCAATGGAGCTACAATGAGCTAGGTATGTATTTTGTAAATATTTCTATGAAAATATGGAAAATGTAATTTGTATATTGTTTATGAAATCATTTCTTTGGAAAGATTGTAACATTTCGTTGAATGAAATGAGAAAGATGAATATTGCTATATCTCAATGTAATGCAATGGAAGTTTGGAATAGTGTTTATTTCAAATGTGCATGATATCTTGGTTTTAAAAAGAAAATTTGTATTGCTATGTGATGACATCGTGAAATATTTCACTTGTGGTTAAAACATTGAAAATTATTTTGAGTAGAAAAATGGGCATGTTACACATGGTATCAAAGCTACCAAGTTCAACTCTAGAACCTATGAGCTCACTATGCAAGTGATGTGTAAACCCTATCAAAAGATAGTGGTTGAAAATTTCTTATGTGAAGATGGCAAGAGGAAAAGAACATAGTGGAAATGAAAAGGGAAGTTGAGATTCCTAAAAAATGTTTAAGTCTAGGATTAGGAAAGAATCATCCTTGGAGAACTCCTAAATCAACAACCCAATAAGAGGTACCCTTGGATTACGGAAGATTATGCAACCAAGTTTAGTAGGAGGGTTATGGAGGTTTACCAATGGGTACCTTCATCCTACGAAATTGATTAAATGACTCTAAGGGGATAGGAAGAATTGAAATAACTCCCTTATTGATAGCAACTTATAGTTGCAAAGTGTCAAGGAATTTGGATTGAGTAGGGATATTATGAATCTATGAGTATGCTTAATTGGAAGGGAACTAATTGATAGCATAAATTGAAAACTTTTGTTGAAGTAGGAAGTCAACGTTTTGTGAATCAAAAACAACTAGAGAGGTAATAAGAGGTTGGATAAACCCTTGGAAAACTTGATTCAATACAAGGTTAAAATCTTGCAATGATAATTGGAGTCAAGAGAGAAAGTTGATACCTTTGAATGAAGGTTAGAGACCAGAATGATCAACAAAATAAGCAACCTACGAAGAATAAAAAGATGACATGATTCCACCATCTGGAATAGGCAAGGTCAATATGGAGATTCTAATTGAAAAGGAGGAAAATAAATCAAACAATTTGGACAAAGGGCTTGACCAGTTAGAGAATAGTTTGGTTGAAGTGCATATAAAACTTACCAACTTGTCAATGAAAGTAGATTTATTTTAGATCTTTAAATGATCATTTGAAGATGTTACAATGAGAAATTGAATATGAATAAAAGGCCATTTGTATACATGGAGAAGAAAATTGGAATGAAACACTAGAGTATCTCTTAGCTTGTAAAGTTGTTGAATATTCTTTAGATCTCGTTACTAGGGATCCAACTATTGATTCTAAGAGATTATAAGGCGATGATGAAACCAATTTTGGAAACAAAAAGTATGTACAAGGTATACTTAGTAAGGGTAATTAAGGTGGATAACAACCGTTCAACTATGAAGAGCCAACATCAAAGAATGTTAAATCAATTCAACCAATTTGAAGAGAATAGATGATTGTTATGAGCTCAACTATTAGGATGATCTAATATTGTGGAAACACTAAGGGGGGAAGAAGGAGAGTAGATAGACTCAGATAAAGTATCCCATACAACGAAGTTCATTAATGTATTCTCAATTTGGAAGAAATTTTGAATTCTATGAAATTCATGAATCAACTGAAGTCTTGTCCTCAATAACCACAAAAAGGTTGGAAAGGATAAAAGATAAGGTATTGGTATTAATAGTGAAAGGTAGTGGAAAGGTCAAGGATTATGACCAATGAGAAAGAAATATTTACAACACAACTCTATACGTAATTGAGTTGGAAGATCAATTTTTATTATCATTGATGCCTTATAAAAGGATAGGTAGTATGCTAGGCCATGAAAGGAAAAATTATGGCCTATGGAATCGGAAAGGGAAAAGTTACATATATTCATGATCTTGAGTTATCAAGGAATGCACATGCTTGGTAGTTAAGTATGTAATAATTGTTGATATCTTTTGGAAGATAATATCGAGTTAGCATGATCAAACAAGAATTATTACTCAAACTAGTATAAATGCTCATTGGAAGAAATAGATTGATTTGAAAATTGGATTACAACTTTGGGAAAAGATTAAAGGACGAAAAAAATCCAAGATCTAGATGTCTTAGGAGGAAGGAGTTTATCTCCACCATCAATATATTATATTTCGAGAAAAAAATATGGTATGTCCATAAAAGAGGTTTCACTTAGTCAAGATGGACTATTATGAACCAGAGAAGGAACCTATGTACCCAAATTTTTTGAGAAATGAAAGAATGAATGAGGAAAATTGATATCATATTCAGGCACACAAGGGAACGTAAAAATATTTCAAATGAGGAACCAATATAATCTAGAAGGGGATAGAGTATAATGCTACTAGGTATGTAGCAAGTTGATGTCTAGAATTCCAGAGGATAATGACAGGATGTCATCATTGGCAGGGCTCGTATACTTCCATGGAATTCCAAAGAGGAAGTGGTAGATCGCAAGAATAATTTGATCTTTTTATGTCGATGGAACTAAAATAATGTTATGGTGGATAGACTCACCAAGGTAACCAATTTTGATTGGTAAATTTGATTTATAGGATATCAGTCCTAAACATAATATTGTGAAAAGTAGTTGCTTAATGTTCTTGAGAAGGTTATCTCAGAATGGGACACACAAGTGACATTAGGTTTTATGTAAACCATGACCATCTTATTAGAATTCAATTGAATGAATACTCAATTTATTACTTTAAGTTATCTAGATAGGCAAAATGAATGAATCAAATCTTGGAGGATTTGTAGAATACTTATATTACAATAAAACTTCTATTATTGGAATTTAGACCATTAAATGGAATGAAGGGTTGAATCTCTATTAAGTTGGGATAAGCTAGGGAATAGGATTAACTCTAGACTAGGAAATTTTTCAAATAGAATAGTGGATAGAAATGATCAAAGAAAATTTGTTGATACAAAGCTTGAAATAAGAAGTAGTATCATCATGCTCGAAACTAACAAGTGTTTAAGAGAAATTTTAAGCTCAAGATAGATAGTAGTCAAGGGCAGTACTATTATGATTAAGGAAAATTCTTGAGTTAGTGACATATGGTCTTGGTTTTTGAGTTGTCTGATGGTGTAAATACCAAAGGGAAGGATGGGACCCATGGTGTAGTGTACAATACACCAACATTCCTTTTCCAATTGGGTTACACTAAGGATAATTGCATTAACCAAGGGGAATGTGAGTTCCAATCACAAAGGTATAGGTGTCATATAGAATGTAGTTATTATTGTACTTATGATGTACATATGAGTTAATATAACTATGATATATAGCTCTTTAAAAAGGAAGGTATGTGTGAAGCACACAAGTTCTCCTCGTATGTTAGTACAAATCACTCGATGCAAGGTCCATGAAGGATAAGATTGCAAGGGATCGTGCTATGAAGGAATGATAGATGAGAATATTATTGTTTCCTAACTAATTTGGAAAATGGAAAGTAAAACCTAATTTGACTTTATTTGTACATTAAATTATTTTAGATCATCGGGGATGATGATTCACAAGGGGGGAAGTATGTTACAGTATGTTTCTTTGCTACCAAGTTACTTTTACCTTCATGGGTAAATAGGATGATGAATGTAAATCATGATTTTGATATGTTTGATAAATGAATGAAATACTGAAATAGGTATTAAGATGTTATTTCTTTGAAGGAGTAATTATATTTATATTGATGAAGTACAATGAAAGAATATGTATTGCATTGTGAATATTCTAATGTTTTTGATGATGCAAATGTTTTATGATGCAAGTAGATTTCATGTGAACATCTAACTACTATTGCAAATATGCTAAGTTGGATGCAGGTACAAGTCCATGCCTTTGGAAGGGAGGGGAAGTATCACTAAGGAAAAGGATTTGGTTTGGTAACCCTTGATAAGCCTATACTGAGCTAACACACACACTCACATTCCAATTTGGTCTACTTGAGACGGGTTAGTTCATGAATTAGGTAAGTGCCTTCGATCATAGTCTTAGGATGATTTATGGTTTTGGTTTTTGATCTTGATTTACTTTGAGTTGATAGGGAGATAGGGTTAAGGTTTACGATTCCCTTGCGATAGTTTTTTCCATTAGTGTTTTGATGTTAAAATGTCTTTTTGGTAAAGTTATGATTATGCTTGAGAACTTATATATAAGTAAGTGCATGCATATGTGTGTTAAATGTAAAATAATATATATGTAATATATGTATATAAATATATATATACTAACATGCATATGTAGTATATGATGGAAATGTACATACATATATGTTAATATATGTATATATGCATATAAATATGTAAATATGGGTAAATGCATTCAAATATTGAATAATGCATCTTATAATCTTCTAACTTGATATATATATATTAATGATCTTATTTAAGTGCATGATATATAGTGTGCAATATATATATATATATATATATGATAAATCACATAGCGCTAAGAATACAAGCTAGCGCATTTACAAATAACATAGCACAATGAATTAAAATGTTGTATAAAATAAGCCAACACATAAACAAGGGCTCCACATAGGTGAAAACATTGTTAAGATTATTTGAATGTTGAATAATATATAACTTTGGTAGCATATTTAAAGATATTCAACCACAAAACCCTTGTAGTTGGTTCATACGATTTGTGTAGTCCTGCAAGAACAAGAGGACTGAAAGGTGAAAGATATTTCATGTTGCTAATTGATGGCTATAGAAGAATGACATGGGTAACCTTTTTGAAGAACAAGTCCCAAGCATTTGAAAGATTCAAGATATTCAAGAAAATGGTTGAAAAGGAAATTGGTAGAAGAATCAAATGCTTAAGATCGGATAGAGGAGGAGAATTCACATCAAGTGAATTCAATGAATATTGTGAGAACCATGGAATTAAGAGGCAATACTCTACACCAAGAGCTCCACAACAGAATGGGGTAGTAGAAAGAAAGAACATTGTAGTTAAGGACATGGCCAGAACAATGTTAAATGAAGCCAAGTTAGCATATATGTTTTGGAGAGAGGCAGCTCATACAACAATATATATCTTAAATAGAGTTCATAGTGATAGTACTCCCTATGAGCTATGGTATGGTAAGCCTGCCTCAGTCAAATACTTCAAAGTGTTTGGCAGAAAATGTTACTTTAAGAGAGAAGAAGATAACTTGGGAAGCTTTGATTCTAGATGTGATGAAGGAACATTCTTAAGGTATTCCACTCAAAGCAAAGCTTACAAGTGCTGCAACAAGAGGCTGCACAAGATTGTGGAAAGCATCAATGTCAAGATTGATGAGACCATTAAACATGTCAAATCTAATAAGAACAACTTTGGAGATGACTCGGATTGTGAAGAAGAAGATGTTGCAAATGGAGAAGAAGTTGAAAGAGCACCTACGAAATATGTACAAAAATATCACCCTGTAGATTAGATCATTGGTGATAAAAACAAAGGTGTACAAACAAGAAGAAGACTTGCAAAGAGTAAGGAACAAGTGAATTTTGCTCTCTTTTCACAAATAGAACCTAAGAATTACTTGGAAGCCAATAAGGATGAAAGATGGATAAAGGTCATGGAAGAGGAGCTAAAACAGATTAAGAAGAACAAGACATGGGAATTGGTTCCTAGACCCCCAATAAAAAATGTGATAGGTACTAAATGGGTGTTTAGAAATAAGTTGAATGAGGATGGTGTTGTTGTAAGAAATAAGGCAAGATTGGTGTGCAAAGGGTATGTAGAAGTTGAAGGCATCGACTTTGAAGAAAAAATTGTACTGGTTGTAAGATTAGAAGCAAAAGGAATGTGTCTTACATTTTTCAATCTACAAAGGGTTTAAAGTGTATTAGATGGATGTTAAGTTTGTATTTCTAAATGGAAACCTAGAAGAAGTCTACATAGAACAACCAGAGGGGTTTTAGCTTTCAGAGGAAAATGATTATGTTTATAGACTAAAAAAAGCATTGTATGGTCTAAAACAAGCACCTAGAGCATGGTATTCAAAATTGGACCAATATCTACAACAACAAGGATTAAAGAAATGATTTACAGACAACCACTAGTACAAAAACAACAATAAATGACTAAAAAAACTACTAAAAATTGGTCACATGACCATTAGCTTGATCATGTAACCATTAGTAGTTTATTTCCAGTCATTTATACCGTGAACAAATTTATGACTAAACCATTTTTAATCATTTATTAGTTGTTTTGATTGATCAAATTGGTAGTATATTTAGTCGTTAATTTAGTCATTGATTGTTATTAACTAGTCATTTATTTAGTCATGATAATTGTTTATTTAGTTATGGTAGTCATTTATTTAGTTATTTATTTAGTCATGGTAGTCATTTATTTTAGTCATGGTTTAATCATTTATTTAGTCATGGTAGTCATTTATTTAGTCATCTATGAACTAATGTTTTCAGATGTGTATGTATACTCCTATGTTTGGAGAATGCAATTACAATAACTAGTCTATGAAAAAAGTTGTCGTTGAAATACTCTTATAAAAACATTATTCAATTGAAAATATAATTCATTCTTCTTAAAAACTAAGACTAACAAAATATTACTATTTTTTTTTTAAAAGCTTTTTAACACTGTTTTCTTTTATTTTAAGAATTGCAACCATAATTTCTAAATTTTGGTCAATAGTGAGAACACATTTCTTTATAACTAACTCTTTTAATACATTTAAATAGTTAAAGACACATGGACAATCAAATTGATGATAAATTAAGGAGAATCATTACATGTGAAAGTTCTCAAAACCCTTCACAAACCAGTTCTCAAAACCATTCATTATTCTTCTTCGATAAACCAGTTCTCAAACCCTAAACAAATACAAAACCCTAAAAATATTTACATCTCAAATCAGAAAAACAACATGGTAGCAACCCTAAATGCTTGAAGTTTTTTAACCAAATGAAAATGATGACTCATAAGATCTCTTCACCACTCTCTTGCATTCTGATACTCGCACTCCAAATCCATGGAGTCTATCTTAGCACCCATGCCATCTTTTCCACGGACCTCATGGATCTCATGAATCCTTCCTATGTAGAAAAGAATTCTTTCTGTCAATGTTGTTTTCCCAGAATCTATGTGAGCCAAAATTCCAATGTTACGGATTTTTTCCATGGTGTCCCTCCACCCTTCTTTCTCTTCTTTAGGCTGAGTGAGCCCTAAAAAATTCCTTAGACCAACCAAGCATGACGTAGGAAGCTCTGGACTATAGTTCCTAGAGAGCAGAGCTCGAGCTAGAGCTAGAAGACGAGTTGCCCTTCCCTGAGCCATGGTCTACACCCTCTATGCTTAGCCTTCCGAGAGCATGTAAACAACTACTCTATGTAAGTGATGGGGGAATATATTCACCATTCCTGCATTACTTACAAAAAATACCCATTATCAGTCAAATACATACAATTAAAGAAAATGCACATATTCTCTTTGTGAAAAGCACGATAAAACCCCTAACATGCTAAATCAACATAAACAACAATAAATATACATTATTTGAATATAGAAAGATTGCGTCAAAGTGGTATAGCTTCAAGGGAACAATCCTACAGAGAAAGACTATGGCTAGATGAAGAAGCAATTCTAAATCAAAACATTTTATGTAGACAAAGCAAGCAGATAGTAGATTTTGATGCGTCCACATCCTTCCAAGCATGGAAGGAGTGTGCCCTTGGGGTTGTTCACACCCCCCAACTACCACAGGGGAAGATCAGGTTTTCTTGCCCTTTCTTCTCTGGTGAGTGACGATCCAATGGATTATGCAGACGGTGGAAGGAAGGTTCATTCAAGTGCAACAAACCAAACATGCAAATGCCATGCGTCCTATATCCACTCACTCTCGTAGAACCAACGATGTATCCATCGTTCGAAGACTACAAAAGAGATATGGAGCCGAGCATTTTAGAGTGAGGAGTTGGAGCCAAATGAACAAATATAATTAGGCACCCATTTTGAAATAGACATGAAATTTAATTCAATGCATTTAAACTAATCTCAGTCGTTCACCATTTTCCGCCATTTTTTGGGTTTTTAACATTTCCCTCCGAACTCATTTCGGTGAGGGTTTAAGAGTATATTTATTAAAATCAAAATTGCTGCAAAGATCCTAATAATGAATATTTTTATATTTTAATAGTTTTATAATTATTATATATATATATATAATATATTATATAATATAATATATTGTATTGTAATATAATATATTATTATTATATTATATTATAATACAACCCACTCTTTTAATTCAATTTTTTTTTTTTAATTATCCACTTTAATATTATATTGTCTAATTTTTACTTGTGTGATTAATTATTTAGTTGTGATTTTTACCCAATGATCAAGTTAGTCACTTATGATGATCAAATTAGTCATTTATAGTTGTGTTGTAAAAAAATAGTAGAATTTAGTCATCTTTAGTTGTGACTAAAGTTTTTAGTCACGTAGTCATTTATTTGCCAAATTCTACTAGTGAACAATTTGTATTTCAAATATGAAGGTGAGCACATGATTATTGTTGTAGTTTATGTTGATGACATCATATTTGGAGGTAGAAATGACAAAATGTGTAAAGTATTTGCTACACATATGCAAGATGAATTTGAGATGTCAATGCTAGAGAGTTGTCATTTTTCCTTGGTTTACAAATTACACAAACCGATAATGGAATATTTATATCCCAAACTAAATATGCTAAGGAAATGCTTAAGAAATTTGGGATGGAAGATAGTAGACCACTCAGTACCCCCATGATAACTGATGCAAGTTGAGAAAATCAAATGAATCACTGGATGCAAATCAGACAATGTATAGGCCAATGATTGGAAACTTGCTATATTTAACATCTAGGCTAGATATTATGCAAGTAGTATGTATGGTGGCAAGATTTTAGGCTGCTCCCAAGGAGTCTCATGTCAAAGCAATGAAGAGAATTTTCAAATATATCAGAAGTAGTATTGATTATGGGTTGTGGTACTATAAGGTAGGGGGACCAACCACACCAAGGCTCTAGGTCATGGAGAGCCGAGAGTAAAGGGCTGCCCTATCTTACTTCAAGCTAAGCAGGTGTTTTAGGTCGAGGATAGAGAATGAAGAGCACTCTCAAGTGCTTTTGTCACTCTACTGATCTAAATGTTTGGATGGGGCTAAATGACCCAATTTCTAGAATCTGAACTACACCTCATATGGCAATGTGGTTCAAGGATGACAACGCGGTGCACTAGTGTTTCTTTGGTGTGTTGGTGTCCATGCAACCAGAAATTGAAAAGTGTATTGTAAAACACCAAAAAGCCTAGTAACGGTCTAGCTAACTAAGTTTAGCGAAATGAACAAAATGATAAAGTATGAGAAATAACTATATAAATGGTAAAGAAGGTAGATGAAAGTAAGGGTGACGAAGACCAACTCACTGAGAGTCTAGTTTGCCAATGAGCTCCACATAAACATATACCTACACAAAACAAAGAGGGGAAAAATGTTAGGGCTGTCTAGGGGTTTGCCTCAGTCAAACCCCCACTTTGGTGTTTCCACCTCCATGAACAACTAGGAAAGGCATGAAGTAGAAAATGTGATAAAGGAAAGAAGAATATCAAACACTACAAAAGATACAATGCTACTCTATCAAACCACAACAAGAAAGGATAGTGAATCAATACCACCTCCACCTAAAGGCACTCAAGGCCAATGAAGGAAGAATGCAAGACAACGAGCTTGGAAAAGTCGACACAACCACAACGGTGATGAAGGGAGGTCTCACAAGACTCCAATCTTGCAACTTCTATGGTAGCACAACACGTACAAATTAAGTTGATGGAGCAACAAGCTACTACAATGCTCAATGCAATTGTATGAAAATGCTCAAGAGATCAAGTGAATGGCAAGAATTATGAAGAAGATGAGATAGATTGCTAAAGAGATGAAGTGATAGTGAAAATTATGCATTTGAAGGAAGAATAGAAGGGAAAGAACCATTTTCAAGTTGGTTGGTCGACACAAAGGTGTTACACTTCATGCCCAATGGAGAACGTAACATCCCTACAAACACCAAAGGAAAGAATTTGTCAGGGATGGAAGCATGCCACACAGACGTTTGCACGCCACGCTCATGTCCCCGACAAATATTGCCCCACCGACACATAGGACAAATGCCAAGTGGATGGAAGGCAGGTGAGTGATGTGGAATTTCGCGTTTGGGTTTGATTTTCTAAGGTGGAGGGATGCAAAAGGGGAATTTACACAAAGGGTGCAAATTTTCTCCTATACAAGTACCCCAAGAGAAAACATTTCACTTTAACAACATATACAGATGTTGATTGGACTGGATGTGTAGATGATAGGAGGAGCACTAGTGGTGGTGCATTTTTCTGGGAGACAAAATTGTGTCATGGATGAGAAAAAAGAAAGAATCAATTACACTCTCCATAGTAGAAGCAAAATATGTAGCAACTGCAACATGTTGTACTCAAGTTCTATGGATGAAGAAAACTCTCAAAGATATCAAGGTTGAGTACAATGAACCTATCTCTATTCATTGTGATAATTCAAGTGCAATAAACATCTCAAAGAATCCAATGATGCACTCTAGGACAGAGCACATATCAATCAAGTATCACTTTATTAGAGAGAAGGTTGCAAAAAAGGAAGTCAACATGGAGTATGTAGGTCTAGAAAAGAGCAAGTTGCATACATTTTTACAAAGCCTCTTCCTAACCCTAATTTCTTTATCTCTCAAGTTATTGACACTTCTCCAAAAAGGAGGCAAATTGCTTGCTTCTTCTTAACCCTAATTTCTTTATCTCTCAATTTTCATGTTTCATCATCATCTAATGAAATAATTTATATCTTCTCTTGAAAATCAAGATTTTCTTCAATGGACTATTTCTACTCTTGTTCCTCTGAGTGGTTGAGTTGGGGTCTTTGAGCCCTCATATATACTTAAAGAATACTAAAATTTTACAATTTTGATGGTTGAGACCCTAAGGAATCATTGCACATGTGGCTTTATAAGTTCCCTAAATTTCCATTTTTTCTCTTTTCTCTCAAAGGTTTGCAAATGCCTTGTCCACTTATCATTTTTCTAGTTCTTCAATATTTGGAATTTGAAGAGTAACATGATGAAACATGATGTTTTAAAGGCCTTGTTCCTTTTATTATATGTATAACATTGCTTTCAAATATTCATATAAATATAAGGTAAATTTTACTCTTAGGGCTAGATTTTATAAGCCATGGTCTAGGTGGGTCAACATTACAAATGTAGGACCCATGGCTATAGTGAATTTCCTTCACAGGTGAAATATTTCATTATCCAAACTACAACATAATTTTAGAGTGCAAGGATTGTATACTTCTTGATTCCCTTGTTCTCACCCTATTTACTAGTCACTAACTAAGGAAGGTCTTCCCCCTCCATAAAATTATTTGGAATTTCTTGGTAGGTCAATTATTTTTCACCATGAAGATCAATTCCTTTAGAATAAATTGTAGAAACTTGAGTAATGAGTTTAAGATTGACATTAAATTTCCTTCTAAAAATTGTGATGGAACCTTTGGAGTAATTTTTAACAAACTTCTCCATGAGATCCACATGGTGTTGGAGAATGCCAAGAACAAGAGCATGAAACAAACTTCAAAAAATGAACAAAATAAGCAAAATAGTATGTCTATCAAATATATAAAATGAAGAGTGTGTAAATACAATGACCAATCCTTGCATACATAGGCAAGGATGAGGAGGTGAGAAGGTAGGAGTGAAACTCTAACTACCCCTCCATAGGTGGGACACTTGTGAGCTCACTTGACAAGTGGGTGAGCAAGTCTCAATAGGTGTCTCAATAATTGAGGACACATGTCTCAACCATATGAAGTGAAACAAAAGAAAAAGAAACCTAAGTAAACTTAAGCTAGGTGTGAATAGGTCAATCTTAGAAAGGTGATTAGCTAACTAGGTATGATAATGACTCTATTTACATTAACATGCCCCCTTAAGTGAAACTTAGGGAGTAATGTATGTACTAATGATGAGTCCTAACTACTAGGCCATGTTAGGTACTCATGTACAAATATCTCATAAAGTGGAGTAAAAGATAAAAACCCAGTGAGAAATGAAAACCCCTCTCCAAAAGAGAATTGATGCAATGAAATAAAATATACAAGTTAATAAGATAGAAGAAGGAATCATTATGACCCCCCAAGGACTAATTCTATCACATAAGTACATGAAATGTTTCACCCATAGGAGAGAAAAAGAGAGATTATGGAGCCCCCATAAGATCATAGAACCTACAATGTTGAGTGATGCTCAAAGAAGAATGCAAAATGTGATCCCTGAATGCCAAATAACATTTCTTCCTCATGGAAGAAGAAGAACTATAAATAGATTCATGACATCTCCCCATGTGCGAAGAATATAAGTCTATGAATAATGCTCAAGATTCAAAGACAATGGTAAAATCTTTGAAAGTTGCTCAAACGCTCCATGTGAAGGCTGATGTAGAACATAAACTAAAGACGTAGATGGGTTGATAACAGTGTTGATGTGGTTGTCATGAAAGGTGCCTACCGATTATGTAAAATGGGATTCACTAAAGTTTGATATTCTATGTAAGTAATCATCCCATTCAACTATAGTGGAAACACAACTGTGAATATCATGCTTCCTTGAACCATGAGGAACCAATGATGTAGGAACACTCAATACTAAAGAATTGGAATATGAAGGAGATGTGATATCGGTGTGAGGTGAAGGAACTAATGAGGAGGATAAAAATCCAAGGTTCAAATAACCAAATTGTATCTCCTTATGCATTTTGAAGGTATCATTGTCATCTATACTCAAACCATTGTCAAAGTTGATAGAATCAAAGGAAGAAAAGGAATACAATCTGAAATCATGATCAATATGACTTGTGACAATGATGTCTCTACTCTGTGCAAATCTTTGATGATCATGAAATTTGATGTGAACTTAACTATTTTCCTTGTGCCACTATGTGTAATCTAATAAATGGAAAGGATATTATTGGATAAGTAAGGTACATAAAGCACATCATTAAATGTTCCTTATCCAATTTTAATAGATCTTTTTTCAAGAGCTGACTATAGGTGCTATTCACCATCAATATTGGTGGGAATAAACAAGGATCAAATATAGAAAATAATTCTCTAGATACAACCATGTGGTGTGATGCCTCGAAATCAAGAAGCCACATGTGTTGTGTTGTTTGTAGAAGTAATGAGTGTCATACCCTTATTCTTATCCTTTGAAAATATGGATTATGTGGATGTGAAAAGGGAAGAACCATTTATATTAGGAAATTGAATTTGATTTTGTTGAAGAAATTCTTCAAGTCACCAATTTCCTTTTTGTAACATTGGTGTTCTTCATGCCCTAGTCTCTTACAATAAGTACAGTTGGGCTTGTCCTTATAATTTTTCCTTTTTGATGAGGGAGATGAAGCCAATGAAGTATTTTATTTTGATCCCTTAGCTTGATCCTTAGTTTGTTTCTTTCCTTTAGATGATTGAGCAACTAATGCTTAAACTTTTTGAAGAGGTGATAGCATCCATAGAGGTTAATTTAGATTATTTTCTTGTGAGTCTATCATAAATATGTTCAAAATAAGGAATTACATGTGTTATTCCAAGAGAATCCATTGTAGAGTGGAAAGAAGAAGCAAACAATTGATAAGGACCCTTTAGGTTTGACAAAATCAAGAAGACACATTCTTTGTCTATTTTTATTTTACCACAACCTTGAAGTCTAGAAAGTAAAGACTTAAATGAGCCTAGAAATCTTCAATAGAAGAGAAGGCATCAAAAGACAACATTGTTAATTGTATATCCAATTGTAGAATCTTGAATTCATCAACTTTACCAAAGAGATATTTATATTTGTCCCACATTTTCATAGGAGTTGTACAACTAGAAATTTGAAATTGCAAATTATGGAAAACAAGAAGACCTGTTAGTCCCATTTCTTCATCTACCTTGTTTTGATAAGTAAACTACTCAAACTCTCTATTCAATTGTATTTTTTCATTGATCATTTGCCATAATCCTTTATATTGAAGTAATTGTTGTACTTTGACTTTCCATGTGTGGGAATTATGTGGTGTGAATAAGTTAATTTTTTGATCCATGATGCACACACAACAAGACACTTGAATTGTGTCTTACTAAACCTCCTAAAATTATATTATATTTGAATTTTGTCCACCCAAAAAGACGCAAGACAAGATTTACAAGATTTTGTGAAGTTTGGAAGCAAAACTGTTCATTTATAATTCACATATATTTTTATAAATATGGAAAAATAGGCTTTCCAAAACTTAATTTTAACTACAAATCTATAATCCTTGCAAAATTTTGATGAATTTTTAAAAAAACTATCAATTTTTGACAAATAGAGTGAAAGTTATCCCTTGTCAAAAATTGCACAAATTACATTAAGTTTTGGAGTTTAAAAATAGATTAAAAAATTACAATTTTGAAAATGCCTCGACATCAAAACATCAACAATGGAACCAACTTCCCATCGACTATTCACACTTTGAAACCCCTCGTTTGAAAAAAAAAATGCCCCCTTTTGGGAAGCTTTTAACACAATGTTAATCTAAGTGTAGCTACTAGGAAAAAATAAAGTTAGATTAACTAAGTCCTATGATTTTTGCTACAAAGCCCTAGTCTTGGGCTACTTGTGGTGGCAAAGGCCAATTTGGAAAGAGTGGGTGGATGATTTGAAGGCAAATAAGATGCGTGGAGATAGTTTCTGGTGTGGAGAAGGCAATGGAAGCACGTGGGGCATGTAGACATCCTCCTCTATTCTTCACGATAACACCAATACATACGCAGGTGTTTGCCATGTAGCAAGATATTTGACTTTGGATTTGGTCGAAGCTTTGTGGAGATTGGATTTGGTTGAAGCTTTGTAGAGATTAGAGGAGGAGTTGACTCACACGTACACGCTTAATTCACATGCAATGTGCCAAAACTCTTATCAAAATCCACTAAATTTTTGTGCAGATCATTGGGAGATGGTAAAGCCGCCTTATTCAACATTCCTTGCAAAAAAGAGCTTGCCAAATAGTTTTCCACAGAGAGAAGATCTTCCCATGTCCAGAGATGAAGTCATAGCAAGAAACCTGTATCGAGATGTTGGGTTTACTCACGACGTCAATGGATGTCGATGGGAAACTAATAAAAGAAATTGGAACTCGACCAAAAGATTGCAATAAAAATTAATGGAGGGCATGACAAATGTTATGCCACCTAATATATTGCCCAATAAAATTTTGCAAAAATAGACTTTACAAAGAGGTTGATCAGGCCACAAAGTGTTGCAAATGTTGAACTTTTGAGACTTTCAAAATAGTATAGATGGGCCAAATATGCCTACAAATAGGTCAATGAAAGCCACAAAAAACTAACAAAAATCCCAAATTTTTGCAAATATGTAATTTTCTACCCGGTGGGGAGATGAGAGAGGATCAAATTGGCCTTCTATTAAGAAAATCAAAATTTTACAACTTTTGTATAATTGGCATAGAGATCCCAAAAATTGCAAAAATTCAAAATTATCGAAATTGACAAAATAAAAGGTATTTTTATTTTTCGGGCCTTTTGGATGCACTCGCGGTGTCTGTTTGGCTCTATGATTCTCCATTGATAGGGCTATGTGTGGGAGTCACCTCAGTGCAGGAAGGAACGTGCTCTCATGGCTCTGATACCTTGTTGGTGAATGCTAAGATCGATAGCATGAAACAAACTTCCCCAAGTGAACAAAATAAGCACAATAGTATGTCTATAAAAAATTACAAAATGAAGAGTGTACAAATACAATGATCAAGCTTTGCATATATAGGCAAGGATGAGGAGGTGAGAAGGTAGGAGTGAAACTCTGACTACCCCTCCATAGGTGGGACACTTGTGAGCTCACTTGACAAGTGGGTGAGCAAGTGTCAATAGGTGTTTCAAGTCATGAGGACACATATCTCAACCATATGAAGTGAGACAAAAGAAAAAGAAGCCTAAGTAAACTTAAGTTAGGTGGGAATAGGTCAATCTTTCAAAGATGGTTAGCTAACTAGGTATGATAATGACTTTATTTACACTAACAAAAATCACATTATAGAGAATGAGACAACTAAATGGTTTTATTAATAAATATAATGACAATTCATGTGGGTTGTTATTTTGTGACCTTTCTCATATGTGAGTTAGGAAAAGGTGACACAAAATTACCAACGAATGACTATTATGAATGGAAATATCATTCTAATTAATTGATTATATAATAGTCATTGCATTCCTAATTAATAAGTAATATACATACCTATTGCCCCTTCGTGATAAATCAAAATTCACATTCTAAGGATTTAAATTTTTTTGGCATTTATTTATTGTGATGTATGCCCCTAATGCAAAGAAATCATTTATTTGCTAGCGGTGACTAGAATTTTGAAGTTTTTTGTCCATATTCTTCTTTGAGGTTTTGGAATGTGCTATTTAGGAGTCATCGAAGGAACAAAATTGAAATTATTTTATTATTTAATTTGAAATTATTATGTTTAATATATATATATAAATGACTTTTCTAGAGCATATTTGAAAGCATGCTTCTAGAGGGATATGAACAATTTTTGACAACATCGTTGAAATGATGTTTTCGAAAGAAACATGAAAAATCTTTTAAAACATCATTTAAAGGATGCTTTTGGAGGAAACATGAACATTCTTTTGAAACATCATTGAAAGGATTCTACCAAATGAAACATAAACAACCTTTCAAAGCATCATTGAAAGGATGCTTTTGAAGGAAACATAAACTACCTTTCAAAGCATTGCTAAAATGCTTCCAAAGAAAATATGAACATATTTTTTAGGATCATTCAAAGGATTCTAACAAAGGAAATAGGAACATCTTTTGGAGCATCATTGAAAGGATGATTTCAAAGTAAATATGAACTATAAAAGAAACATAAACTACGAAAGAAACTTGTATATATATAGAATGATTTTTTTATAGGTTTAAAGAGATACCTAAATTTTTCTACTAAATGGAAAAATATCTTTACACAAAAAAAATCAGCTTGTCCTTTGATCATTTGAATGAAATATTCTTTGTTGGCTAGTTCCTGGTATAAACTTAATCTATGACCATTCACCAAAAGTGTTTGTGCATTACCATTAGTTGGATTTAAATGCACAACTCCATTATCAAATATCTTGTCTACCTCATAAGGTCCTAACCATTTTTAAAAAATATTTCCTTTAATATCTTTCATATGGATTCAAACAAAAATTCCCAATCTCCTTTGTGAAATTTTATTTTCTTGATATGATGATCATGCCATGCTTTCCTTTGTTGTTTCATCAATTCAGTTTGGTGTATGACTTCCACTCATAATTCATCTAATTCATTTAGTTGTAGTATGCATTCCACTTGAGCTTTGTCTAAATTTAAACCTATATCCATAGATATCCTCAACTTTTGGTGCTCAACTTCAATAGGTAGGATACATTTCTTCTCAAAAATCAATTCATACAGTAAAAAACATGTAGTTGATTACGAGATAATGTTATATTTCCATACAACTTCATGCAATTTCCTAGCCCAATATTTCCTATTGGTTGAAACTATGTTTTGATAATGTTTTCTAACTCTTGATTAGTCACTTCCACCTAACCATTTGATTGAGGACATGGTATAATGTAAATCTTTTATGGCTTACTTGAAAAAGGTCAATGAAAGTGAAAAAAACCTGACACAGAATTGGGGTCGTTGGTATGTCACAATAGATCTAGATGCTCCAAATCTAAGGAAGATTATGTTTTAGAGGAAATATACTACTTGTTCTTCCTTGGCTACTTTAAACACTTGAACTTTTTCCCAGTTTGTAAGATAATTTGTAAACACAAGTGTGTACTCCTTACCCTAAGTTGGTGGATCAATGGGTCCTATGAAATCTAATCCCCACTTTTAAATGGCTCCAGATTCACTTGAGGCTAGAGGGGCATTTCACAGGATGTTGTTGGTCTCCCCATTCATTGGCACTCATCATATTATTGAACATATATTTTAACATCTTTGTGACTTAAGGGCTAGTAATATCCAACTCCTAAGATCTTGGTGGAAGTCCTTTTTGTAAAATAATATCCTCTAGAGGGATCATCATGACAAGATCTTATAAGGTTGTAAGTTTCATCAACTCTAATACAACTGTAAAATTATATCCTTCCTTCACATGTTCATCTAGAAATTCATCTTCCACAATGCTCATGTGGCTAAATAATTTTTGGGGGAATGCCCATGTGGCTAAATAAATGGCTACATCAACAAACCAAGGGGTATGCACAAATATATAAAACAATTGCTCATCTGGAAACTCATCTTTCACAAGTTCATCTCTTCCTTTGTGTTCTATCCTAGATTAAAAATTATAGCTACTTGTTAAATTTTTTAGGTTTATCTATGATAGTTATGTTGAATTCCTAAGAATTTACAACCATATCAATATTTGTTCACTCATAGTAGGTTTATTCATTAAGTATTTAATAGATGAAGGGTATATGTATACTATTACCTTATATCCTGTGATATAATGGCATATTTTTTTAAGGGAATGCAAAATGGCTAAGAATTCCATCTTCATAGTAGTGTAGTTCCTTTTAATAGGAGTCAATTTTTTGCTGATGAAATAAATGGCATACTTACCTTTATCTTCATCTTCTTGTCCAAGGACTAGACCATTGGTGTCATTTGAGGTATCTATGTAAATATAAAGTTGTAATTCAAGTAGTTGGGCCCACATAACACTATGGCATTTGTCAACTTTTCCTTAATGGTTTCAAAATAGGTTTGGTATTCTAGATTCTAAGAGAACTCAAAATCTTTTTAGAGTAAAGAAAACATGGGTGTTGTAAATTTGCTAAAGTTTTATATGAACCTACGACAGTAACTAGAATCCCCACGAAAACTACACACATCAATTTGTGTCTTTGGGTCTTCTAACCTTTGTATTACCTTGATCTTTTTAGGGCTAACCTCAATACCCTCTACAAAGATGTGATTTCTTAGAACAATCCCATGTTGGGCCATAATAAGAAATTTTTCATGGCTAAGGAATAGATGATGCTCTTCACATCATTGGAGGACTTTATATAAATTGTGTAACACATTTTTAAACATGTGTCCATCCACTGAGAAGTCATCGATGTAGACTTCTATGCAATCATTCACCAGTTCAATAAAAATAACTAATATTGCTCTTCTAAATGTAGTAGGAGCATTGCATAGTCCAAATGGGAGAACTCTATATGCGAAGGTTCCCCATGAACATGTGAAAGTGGTCTTGTCCTAATCTTATGAGGCAACCTATATCTAGTTATATCCATAAAATCCATCCAAGAATTAAATTAGGTCTTCCTAACCAGTTTATATAGCACCTAATCAATAAACAAAAGAGGAAAATAGTCTTTGTAGGTTGCTTTGTTAAGTTTTATGTAGTCTACATAGACTCTCGACTTTCCTCCTTTCTTTAGAATGACCACCATAGGTGAAACCCATTTACTATTTGATATTGGGTAAATAAATCCTACTTGGATAAGTTTTTCAGTCTCTATTTTGACTATTTCTCTAATTGTGGAATTAAGTTGATGCTAATGTTGGCAAACTAGTCTCACATGTTTAGTGTAAATGTGATGTGTAAAAATATTTGGATGTATTCCTCTCATGTCTTTATAATCCTAAGTGAATCTTTTGGACCGATTTACCAAAACGTTAAATAACTAAAGTTCTTGTTGTTTTATAAGATAACTATTGACGTTTAAAGTTATTCCAAGTAATACCATGATTTTTTTGGTCTCCAAATGACAAAAGGTGACCATGTACCTTTTAATAATAAAAGTATTAAGAGGGAAATAATGAGGTAGAATCATATGGAAGCTGGTGATATCTTTGAATAGACTCTCACTTCTTGAGATTATATGTGCCAAAGGACATTTAAATGATAAGAGGAAGCTTTCTTTTTTTATTTTGGGTGAATTCTATGATGCTTGTTTGGATGCAACTTTGAAGCATGTAGTTTTTTTCCATCTCTTCTTCATCATTTGCATCTGATGAATTTTTTATTTTTAAATCATCCTCCATTTCATTGTGGTTTTGTTTGATTACAACCATTGTTGATTGTGTCATTTTTTCTTGTTTGTTGGTGTCAGTTAGTTCATATACCAAAAATTGATCAAAATTAATTTATGGATGGTTAGGTAGGAGGATACAATGATAATTTTTTTTATTCAAACCATTAGAAATGGTTATTCCTCCTTATCTAAAATCTTTTAGGGTAGCAATTATGGATAACCAATGTCTTGTTGGAATTAACTGTCATTAATATCAAAAGAGTATGAGATATTGTTGCATATATTGTCAAAGTTGAGAAGATTAATTATCGGTGTCAAAGAAATTGGATGAGATTATCATCAATGTCAAAGGGTGAAGGAATAAAATAGTTATAAATCAAGGAAAATTTAATACATGTTATGAATCAAGGCCAACTCCTCTATAAGCAATAAATAATATGGACAATTAGGATGAAGTTCAAATTAAAGATTTAAACTTGTTTGTGTGAGCCAACTTCCTTATAGAGAAATATATGGGTTGACCAATGCCATTCAAATGGAATCATATTAAGATTAGGGATTAGTGTTTAAGAGGAGATGAAATGATTTATTAATATATGATATTTCGAATTACCAAGGTTGACTTAAATGATATCTTATGGGTCAACCCTTGGTGAAGTTTTTTCCCTCCAAAAAGGAAGAAAAAAGTTAACATAAACTAAATTAATACATGGTCGACTACCTTCAATGTTGGTCGACCATCTAAATATAGTTATAGATCGACCAAATCAATGATTATTATGAGGGATAAGAAGCAGCAATTAAATACATGAAGGGGAAAATTTATAATAATTAATGGCATTGATTAATATACAATAACAATAATCAACGGTTATGTTCATTAAGGAAAAATTAAAATGATTACAAGAATCGCTTAATATATCTCAAGGAAGTGCATATGTAAATAAAAGTAAGTTCATTAAAAAATCAACAATCATATTAAAGGAATTATTTATGTTTTAAGAAAGGTAGTGATTGGTAAAGGAAGGGTTCATCTCTTTGTCAAGCAAAAGCTTATCCAACACTACTCATAATTTTTCCTTTTGATAATGTTTGCAGTCATATCATAATTACCTCACAACCTACAACCCTTGTGAATACTAGTAATACATTTCTTGCGAGGTTATACTCCCTAATTGATAAAAGGTTCAACCTAAACTATATTCTTTTTGACATATTAAATCATTTTGTAACATTATCTCATAATCTACCTCTTATAATTTTGACATAATTACTGAGAAAAGACACTAAAGACATGTTAACTTGGGGAGTTGAGTTAAAACAAGTGTGTTAGGAAGAAATTTCACATGATTGTGAATTTTGCATAGGTGATTACTCATGTTTTAGATCATATAGATGCAAAATTTGAGTTTATAATTATAAGGATAGATTTTTTTAACAATCCATTGTAAGTAGTGTTGCAAGTACATTTTAAAAAGGGAAGCATTACTCATTTATCAAAAACACATGTTGTGAGTCAAAGTGGTGGAAAATAAGTAAAAAAGTCACATTTTTAGGGTAGTTCAAACACAAAAAATTATAGAGAAAATTAATTTCACAATGAATAATTAAAAGGCCATAAAAGAAGAAAAATGTGCCTTACTTTAGGTGCTCCACCGCTTGACCTCATCCTATATCATGAGTAACCAAGGCATTAATTTGGGAATCCACAAGGGGTTCTACCCATTAAACCCATTAGGGAATGCTGCCCCAAAACCCTCACTTTTGAATTTCAAAACCAAAAAATAAATTGGTGGGTAAATAGTGCTAACATTAAGTGTTATTTCTATGACCCCTCTACCGAATAGATACATCTTATGTATATTCCTAATCCTCCATTAACATTGTCACAAAAGTCTATCTATATTATTCCCATAACTAAGCAATAATATACAATTCAAGAATTCTTAGAGTGAATGAATTTTTTGAAAGGATTAAAAAATGAAAGCTTTGATCAATTATTCTTCTAATTATTGCAAGAAATTCCAAGTTTCTCAACCAAAGGAGTAATGCATGGTCAAGGAGATACAATGAGTAAGTGAGCTACAATAAACTAAAGATGGAAGTAAGTCTTATTTATAGATAAATGACAATCTCATGTACCAAATCTAATAGATCTAGGCATGCCTTAATATTTTTATGCATTTTATCATACCATTAGAATAGGAGGATTGTATGCTCCTACACAATATGCATCTCCACCTAGTAGGTAAAGTGGATGTAAAAAATCCCATACTACCCAAAATAAAAAATGAATACCCACAACAATGCTAGTATCAACTATGATAACAACCATGGTAAATCACACCACCTCACCATACCGCCAATACCCATCCTATTGATACTGCCTACTCTATATCTAAAATAACTTTGACTATTTTAATTATTCCAATCAAATCATTAACCATGCACTTTAATATGGCCACCAAGGGAAACCACAATGCCCAAAATCCTATTATACAATAGGTGGCTCAAACTACATGTAATAATTATATTTTAGGGATCCTTTTGTATCCTATTAACAATGCTTAAAATAAGTAAATCACAATTAAAATCTATCAAAATAATTAATAGATGTGTTCATATTATAATTGAACTAGAAGAACAACATGATCAATTAGGAGATCCTCAAACTAATTCTTCTCATTTCTCTAGAAAATCGTCACAACCTCCAAAGAACATTCAAACACATAAATAAATACCCAAATATGTAAGGTGAATAAGAAAAGGAAAAAAGAAAACCATAAATTGTAAATAAAATAGAGCTTGAAACATATTTGATTTCTTCTACTTTAAGTGAGGAAGTTATTAAAGTTTCTTTCCCTAATATATTATTTGAATTTTAGATCTTGGAGTTCGATGGTAGTTTCTCATCTTTTGGCTCTAGGGAAAGAATTGTGTTAATTTCTCTTGATAGTGATATATTTCCTTTTTACTTATAAATTGGAGTTTGGAAACACCAATATTATAGTGGAATATAAAGCCTTGTTGTTGGTACTTGTTTCTACTAAGGAAAAAGGAATCGAGAAGCTAAGATATTTGGGAGATGTTTAGCTCATGGTTAAAAAAGTTAGAAATGTATTTGTTAAAAAATGATAGAATTAAGCATTAAAAATAGATTTAGAGATAACATTGAGTTTTTAATGCATTTTCTATAGAATCTATTTCTAGAGAAAATAAATAAAGGGTTGAATTATTGGCTATCTTAGCCTCTCTTATTTTACCTCACCCATAATTTAAAAAAGATTATTATAAAATAGAAATTATGTATCATCTCAGTGTTCCAAATAATGTGAATCATTGGCAAGTTCCTATGAACCTAATGAATAAGAGATTGAAGAAATAAATGTGCCTAACTCTACAATTGATTGAGTGATATAGTTGAAAGGTAATATGATGTATTTGTGACTAGGGAATCTTATCAAATATCCCAATCATGTAGCCAAAATAATAATCAACAAAAAAATAATGCTCAAGAACCAACCAATTAAAATTCTATTATATTCAGACAATAGAAATTCAATACAAGAGTACAACAATGGATCAATCTGATCTCAATCACCTCTCTCAAATTCTCAAAAATATTTTTTCAAACCAAAAAGATCTCACCAACATGTATTAGTCTAGATCTTATCCATTAGGTATTTAAGAAATCAAATCGAATCAAATTTTAGTAGTTGTACAACAATGGATTCATTATGAACATGAACAAAATCCAGTATCAAGTTGAAAGCTCACAAATAAAACATGTTGAAAGTCCCTAGATGCAATAATAGGTTGAAAGTCCACAAATGTATCAACAAGAAAAATCCCACAAACATTTATTTCAAGCAAGAAATTTTGCATGTTTAGTTGGCCAACAAAACTCTAGAAATCAGGTGATGTCATCATTACATCATCTTCATCCTTTTTTGTGTATTGAATTGAAACTTTTAAATGGTGCACACATATAGTTCAGTTATATTCATTTGCAACCATATAATTCTGACATAATTATTAGGACTGAATTGGTTGAATAAACCTTGAAATGTTTAGATCACATGAATTCATCTATAAATACTGATTTCCATGAGAAATCCACATGATTTAGATGGATATGGAATTCTTGCATGCTAGATGATCAAAAATTTCTTGCAAGTGTAGAAAAACTCATCGGTATCGGTTGTGTGGGCTAAAACATTGGAACTATAGATGTAAATGATTTGGTTTGGAACAAAATATCTATGAAGATCATCAGTAGACCAAAAAACCACATACTTGGTTGGTAGTAGTCCAAACATCTGAATAAGGGCAGGTTCAACAACAATCCAAAAGTTTGTAAACCAGTAATGGATCAAAAACCCGCAAAGCCATAATTTAGCCAATTTTTTCCCAAGCTTCACCAAATTTGACTTGCAAATACCCATTAGGCTCCTCTAATAGGTGATGCCCTTAATTTGACCCAAATTTCCTCTATAAATCCTCCTGAAGCCACAAACCAAAACCGATAGAAATAAACAAAAGCAACAAAATTGAAATTAAAGAAAGGAAATATGTTTAGTTGATGCAAGATTTCTTATGGACCCATATGCTCTTTCATCAAACACGTCAATTAAGTGAAATTTTCCATGAGTTATAAACTCATTAAAAAATTTAGTTGCTTGGGATAGTAATCCCATGCTTGTTCTTTATCCAGACTTCTTTATTCACTTGATTGCTTCCCTTTCCTCTTGTCCTCTCTTTTTCTCCATCTTCAACATGCAAATGGCCATTAATTTTCCTCCTTTCCACTTGTCCTCTCTTCTTCTCCATCTTCAACATGTAGATTACCACTAATTTTACTACTCTTTAAATTTGACCCATGATCTTTATGAGATAGTCTTAAATATCCCAACTATGATTTATGATGTTTCTTCTTTGAATCTTCACTTCCCCTGTGATTACATACGAGCTTCATTTTTTTCTCCCTTTATTTATGTTGTGGCACAAAACCAATACCATTTATTCTATTCCCAATTATTTTTTCTTTATAGGAACCTCCATTGAATTGTTCTAAACCTCTCATCACCTTCATAGTCTATTTTTTCTGAACTACAACAAATAATGGGTATGTTATCCTTCACTTCCTTCTCTTTCTCTTCCAATGAACTCAAAACAATTTGTTTCCCACCTTTCACTATGGTGTACAAAAATTCTCCTACTATCATAGATAGCCTCCCTATAAAACTACCAAGGTCTTCCCAACAACACATGACATAAACTCATTGACATAACATCACACAAAGTTTCATCCTTATATGACCCAATCTGAAAACTAACTAAAAAAATCTCTCCACCATCAATTCATGTTCTTTTGCAGCCAAGTAACCTTATAAGGATTGGGATGTTTTCTTTTGTTCAAACCTATATTTTTTATCATTTCTTCAAAAAATAGATTATCTATACTACCACTATCTACAATTACTTTGCAATACTTACCTTTTCACTTGCATATAGTTCAAAAAAGACATTATTTGTGATGCTTCATCTCCTTTCTTGTCTGGTTTCATTAAGACTATTGAAAAAGATATTCTCTTTCCTCTAGTTCTTTTTCTTTTGGTGATGCTACACTTTCTTCTTCCTCTTGTGCTAGGTGATTTCTAGTTGTGTTCTTCTTACTAATTTCTCAATGTAATCATGAACACTCAAAGGCCCTATGACCAACTTCTCCACACTAGAAACATTTTCCAAAGAACCCTCTACTATTGCTACCACGTCCTCCTCTAATACTCTCTTCCTCTTATTAGTTGACCTGATTCCTTATTCCATTTAGAGCTTGCATCTTCTTCATAGGCATGTTTCCCTTTATTGCTACTTGCTTTTCCTCTTTGTGTTTCAATTCTTCCTCTACCTCTTGAATTATTTTTTTTCCTCAATATATTTTCTTCTACCTTTAAGGTGTACTAGTAGGCCTCTTCAATCGTGGTTATTCTCAACATACTCATCTCATCCTGGATATTGAATCTTAACCCATTTATGTATCTAGCTACCTTCCCTATGTCCATTTAATGATGCTCATATCTGTTTATCATCTTTTAAAATTATTCTAAGTAATCTTTACACTCATGCTCTTTTGTTTTGTATTTTAAAGCTTTCTGAACAACTCCAATTCATAATCTCCAGGAATAAACTTTACATTCAACCTAGCCACCATTTGATTCCATAAGGTTATTCTTTTCTCACCATTTGCAACTCTTTCTCTCTAGAATTCCTTCCACCAAAGGGTAGAATGTTCCTTAAGTTTTTTTCATTAAATTTACCATCAATGGATCGTGGATATCTTCCAAGCCAAAATATTCTTCTAGTTCACCTATCCAGTCTATCAACTCTTCATGGTTTAATGCTCTAGAAAAAATGGGACCTCCATTCAATTACCCTTACTAATCTTGATAAGAGCTATCAAGAATCATTCTTGTACTTTGTCTGCTAGTGGTTCATTTTCTCTTTCACGTTCATTACCTTCACTCTCTTCACCACTCACGTGGTCTTATACATTGTCTAGTTTTCTCCTCAAATTTGCAACTAAAGTCCTCAAATCATTCCTCTTTTTATTATGAATATTCTCAAATATTTCCTCCATCCTAGTGTTTCATCTTCTCAAGGGCATCTTTCCTTCAACGCCTTTCTCAACTATCATGTATTAGACCTATGCTAGTTTCCATTGACACTTATCCTTGTGATTTCTAACATCCCTCTCTACTTTCTACAATTGTAGGACTCCTCAAAAACTAATAAATCTCCAGAGCCTTAGGAACACCTATCACTTCCACTCTCTGCAATGTTGGAGTTGATGATTAAACCCCACATCTCCCAAAAATCACTTGTAAGCAATTATACTATCACAAAGAGAGATCAAGAAAAATGAAATTTCTCAACAACTTGAGAATTTTATTGATGCAATAACTTGAATGAATGATTACAATGAAAGGTGAATCCTTATGAAAAGGAAAAAATAAAAACCCTACATGAGAACTTGATTATATTTTAACAAGTGTATTCATCTTATTCAATGAGAAAAAATTACTTAAATTATTAGATCAATCTAATAATAAAATTAATTCTTAAGTTAAACTTAAGTAACTAAAGTAAAATGGACCTAATAATTAATTAATTATTAGGTTATTACCTATTTAGTCCAACACCCCTCTTAAGACCAACTTAGGGAGAATTTAAAAACTAATGAATAGTGCAATGATGGATACATGAATGGGTCCCAACCACAATGCTTGATGAGGTACCCATGAATATAAACAACTAAAATATTTCATAACCAGATAAAAGGAGAAAACCACATGTGAAAAAACTTCTCTAAAAAATAGAGAGAATGAAAGAAATACACCAGTGAAAGAAGAAAAGAACGAGGACTCAATGTGAACCCCTAAGGACTATTTCTTTCACATAAGTACAATAGATGCCCCCTTAATAGGAGAGAGAAAAAGAGGATATGAAACCCCCCATAAAGAAGTATCCTATATGTCAATGATGAAAACATAAAGACATAACACAATCCTCTAACTGAAAACCACATTTCTCCCCTTAGGAAGAAATAGATCCACTAGTGATTGGAGAATCCACTCCCATAACCTGGATGAATAGTAAATATAAATCTAAATGGTGTGTGCCTCTAAAAACTACTCAAATGTTCACATATCAAAATGAGAAGATGTCAATCTAAAATCTTGTGAAGACCGATCTATAACAAGCACCAAAGACTATGATAACGGTGGAATAACAATGATGATGTGATTGTCATGAGAGAGGAGATGAATGTCCTCAAAATAATCCTCTAAATCTGCAATATGAGACTCCATAAATAAGGATGATATTTCTACAAGATATGAATCCCAAGTAGCTATGTATGGAAGATTATGGATGTTCATTTATACTAAACCAACAAGGTCCAAGGATGTGATGATGTCAATTTGATCAGGAATAATAGAAGATAGAGATTGGGTCTCAATATGAAGAGTTGGAACATGGAGACAAGTCTCTAAACCATCAGAACATGCAAGACATGTGATATACTCAAGATCCTCTAAAGTATAATCATCAAAGGGAATATAATTTGCATCATCAAGGGGAATGAGACAATATACAATAGGATCATCTAGGAATGGAGAGATATGAGGGTCTCCATTGGATTTAGTCCAAAGTGTGTTGGGACAATTAATGTCTGATACAACACACATAGTATCAGTATCGATCAATACTAGAACAAATCAATCCTACAACATGGTCAATGATGTTATCCCATGTTGATCTACCCCCTAGTGTGTCTGGTGTAGGTATGATTCCATACAAATAAGGCAAAATACCAAGCCACCTAATATGTGTCAAGATACCCTTTTGTTAAGACTTGAATAATTATCCTTTTCCAAGATAACCATAGAAGGATGAACAAAAAACCCATGATACTTCCTCAAATAAAAAATTAAGAGATTGAAAACCTCAATGCATATAAATTAGATCAAATGAAGCCATCTCACACAAAACATCCTTTCTAGGTGTCAAAATTTCTAAATAATTGAGCAGAATGTGAAATCAAAAAATATTGAATAAAACATACCTAGAATATATTATGGAAAAATTGCATGGATAGATTTGAAGAGCTTTGAAATGACTTTCCAATGCTACAAGAATTGTGAAAATTGGAGATTTATGTGAGATGTTATCAACTCAAAACCAAAAAATGATGATTTGATTTCAACAGGCAATAAATTGTACCAACATCAAAATTTGATGATGGGACCTTTACCACTAGATAGTTCTTAGAACTAGCCTTTCGATGATATCTTGTTTTCCCAATTTCAATGCCATATTCCCACAAAAAACCTTGCTTTGATACCGTTTACTCCTACATGCAAGTTCTCAACACCTCCTAGCAAGAAAACATTGCTTTTATGTCATTTAATGTATTCATGACTAGGGAATCTTATCAGATAACCCAATCACACAAATAAAAGAACAATCAACAACAAATTAATGTTTAGGAACTAACCAATTCAAATTATATTATCTTTAAGTTGAAAAAATTCAATACAACAGTACAATAATGGATCAATTTGATCTTAATCACCTCTCTCACACTTCCCAAAATATTTTTTAAACCCAAAAATATCTCCCTCAACATGTATCAATCTTCATCTTATCCATCGACTAGTAAATAAATTGAATCAAATCATATTTTAGCAGTTACAAAAATGAGTTTGTAAGATAAATAAACACAATTCAGTAGTATGTTGAAAGTCCACAAATGCAACAAGATAAGTGTAGAAGGATGAGAGACCAAAAAGTAGCCACACTATTTTTTTGTCCCATACAAGACATAACAAGAGCATTTCATAATGTTAGCGCATTATGGCTTGTTAGTGACCAAGCCTAGGTTCAATCACTATCAAGCCATAATGTGAGCGTGTTATCACATGAGTGCGCTATCACACACTGATATTTCCAAGAAGAAAAAATTTCTCTAGATATTTCTCTTTCTCTTCCCATCTCTCTCCACCTCCTTATATATTTCACACTCTCCCTCTTCCACTTCTTAAGTATAAGTGAAATTTACATATGGAAATTAATTCATTATACTTTAAGTTATATTTCATATATATAGTTTCAAGATGCTTGAGAATGGTTTTGGATCTCTAGAAGTTATAATGCAAATTATAGGTTTCTAAAGATCTTATAATTTCTCAAATTTAATTTAGTTTTAGTAATTAGTAGGCTCCTATCACTTTGTAGTTGTCTAAGGGTAGTTGTAACTATTCAAAAGAATAATCAAGCCTCTCCTTAGAAATAGGAGGACCTATTCTTATGAAAGAGACCAAAAAGTGGGAGGGGTAAGCCCCCCACACCCCCCATCAAGAACTAAGATCCAAACATAGCTTAAATAAAAACCTTTAAATCAAGCAGATAATTAGACTCCATTACCAACACTACCTCCCTACCTCTCCTTATCTTTGTCTCTCCCTCTATGTCTTTATCTATCTATCTATTTCTCTCCTCCTACCTCTATCTTCCAATCTTTGCATCTATCTTTAGATACCTCTTCCTCTCTCTATACTTCCATCTCTCCTTCCCCTTCTCTATTTTTCTCTCTCTATCTCTCAATATTTTTCCTTCTATTTCTCCTTATCTTTATTTATATATCCTTATCTCTTCATATCTCTCCCTCTCTTTCTTTCTCCATCTCTCTCTCTCTATTATCCTCTCTCCCTCTCTCCCTTGATCTTTATACCTATCTCTCTACGTCTCCCTCCTTCACTCTCTAATTATCTCTCTCACCTATCTCTCTCTATTCCTTAGATATCTCTCTATATGTCTCCATCTCCCCTCTCTCTCCCCCCAAGATCTAGACATATATCTACCTCTCCATCCCTCTCTGTGTCCCTCTTTAGAGCTCTCTCTTTGTATCTCTCTATCTTTATCTCTCCCTCTCCCTCCCCCTTTCCTCTCTCTACCTCTCTTTGTCCCTCCCTCCACTCTCTTTCTCTCCCAAGTTATATATATCTCTATATATCTCTCCCTCTCTCTCCCTTTCTCCCTATCACTCTCTCTTTCTACATGTCTCTAATTATCCTCTATTCTCTCTTTGTTTATCTTCCTTGATGATGAAAGTGGCAAGGGTAAGCTTTTCCACAAACCCCCATCAATAGCTAAGATCCAAAAAAAATTGAAACAAAAACCTTTGAATAAAGAAGATAATTAGGCCCCATTACCAATGTAAGGCCCAACTAATGCCCTATAAACTTGGTGAATTTCACACAATTGAGAGGGGTAACCCAACTAAACATTCCACTAAACCCTTGTAAAAACTCCATTTAATTATCAACTAGGACTAACGTAAGCTTGTGATGATGTTGGCACTGTATGTGCATTCAAATACTGTTATACTACCTATATCATCCTAGTATAGGATTTTACACATGTAAGGAAAACGTAAACTACTTAACAATAGATTAATTGAATCTGAAACTATTTCTACAGGTACTTACAACTAAATAATGTGACTAGTTCACTATCAAAACTAAACTCTGTAACTAACTAATGTTGCTAACTGTGACTCACTCCAGAGGATAATGCATTAAGACAAACAAAGCATGAATTACAAGAGAAGATCTTATTCATGATTTCATTCACATTCACAACATGAAGAATTTTATTAACACAATGGAATAATGAAGGTAACTACTATAACAACATAAATAAATGTGCAAAAATTAAAGTGGGGAACAGTTACCTTGAGTGGCCATTGCTCAAGTAACTGTATCCATAGGATAAATTCAATTAGCTTCTCAAATTAATTAACCATAACAATAGCCAAAAACCTCTTCATTGTATAACTCAAGATTTCAAAATCTAATAAGAATCTTCAAGGATATCTTATTCATAAAATATAACTAGAAACAAGAGTATTGTTGTGTAATATAAAAACTATCTAAACATATCTATATGCTATATCTACTATGCTTGTTATTCTCCTTGACCATCAAACCATATATAGATAGGTGTGGGGGAGTCTTATTGAAACAAGGACTCAAAAAATTAATCTAAATGCAACTCACCAATCTCCTATAAAATAGAGTGTTACAAAGTCTAAAATATAACTGAAAAGGTAGAAGAATTTGATTAGGACTACAACTTTGCTACAATGGTAAAATTGAAAAGTGGACTATAGAAATAGTCATGTTGGATCCCCAATCATAGCAGGTTTCTTCTCCTTCAGTAGTATTATTAAATGGCATAGTGACTCACAATCATCTTGATAAATAGATGCCTCCAATTCTTCAACTACTGCATTCTTCTTATTATGGAACTTCTCCTCATTGTTGTTTGAAACTCCTTTGGTTGCGAGCTACACTCCTTAGTTGTCGTGGGCTACAATTTTCTTGCTCTAGATTCTTAGCTGCAAAGAGCTAGTTCAACGAAACATATGCACCATACTATGACCATATTTTAAACATAGACATACATTGCATCCCATACACATTCACACATTTTAACCATGCAATTTCTAACATACCATAGTCATATTTCCATATACTTAAAACCAGGTTCAAGTTGCATGATGATCATAGAAATATAGTAAAGTTTAGGAATATGTATGAAACAAGTATCTAGAAATTTCTAAAAGTATGAACTAAAATAATATAAAACTAGCTAATGATTGGCCTCATCATTCCCCTAATTAGACATTTTCTTGTCCTCAAGCAAAGTAGTTTAAAAACTAGAGGTTGTACTGCAAGATAATCTCCTTGATTTTTGTTATCATATGCACTCATTTCAGATGCTTCAAGTAAAAACCTCCATAGCATGAAAGTATTTCCCATTTGACATTCTCAGCTTCCTCTCGTTCTTCATTCTTTTCTCCCATCTAATGTGACACTAGGTAGAGAAGTAGAGGTAGAGAGAAGGTAAGAGGTACCCATGTAAGTCCCTTGTCTTTGGAAATGTCCATGTACCTATGGGTCCTTTCAAGCATGGCTATGAAGTTGTATACAAAGTGGGGTTCCCTTTTCTACATTTTATGGGTCAAACTGTCCTATCCTTCTTGTACAAAATGAAAATAATGATGGCAAGACCTATAATTTGTCTCTGCATCCTATCATAATCATCTAGTCTTAAATTCATAATTTTCCTACCTACAACCTTGTACCTTAGAATTTATGTCCTTTCTTCTATTATTATATTGGAGTTCTTGGATTCTTTTCTGACCTAGAGAGCAATTGATTTCTATTTCACCCCTTTGTGTCTCATTTTTGAAGTAGGAATCTAATGCCTTGATCTATAAATAACCCATAAATATTAGGCTTACATTCTATATTGTTGAGCATAGCATAGTTATACAAATAAAATTCACACAATTGATCCTGAATATCAGGTGTAGAATCAACAAAAATATTTAAAAGGTCAAATTTTATGCTAATGGAAATTGGCAAGTTACTCATTAGTTAATTGAATTAGAAACTCGAGAATTTCTCCTATAAAAACAAAGAATAAATTCTAGCAGGAGGCCTACACTTGATGATTTGTGTAGCCTTGTTTGTTATCTCCTCAATTTTAACTGTCATCTTTTTCAGTTCATCTTTCTTGTTTTCCAATACTTTGTTATGGTATGAAATCATCTTTTCCTTTTCCTTCTCCCACTCTTCTCTTTGTTGGGAGAATTGTTGAGTTGTTTTCCATAACTGATATCTGAGAGACATTGTAGTGTGATAAGTTGGAGATCTTGTGAAAGGGGGTCTTTTGCTTTCAACTGCAATCTTTGTATTTCCCACCTTCACTATGACAAGATGTGCAAGTAAATCTAGTTTAGACCCATGCATGTGTGAAGCTTCTCCTCCAAATCCTTAATTTTTAGGTCTCTTTCCTTGTCTCTTTGTTCATAAGACTTTACCAATTCCTCTAATTATTTGATTATGTCTAATGCTCCATGCAACTCTTTCTTGACATTCTTTTCTTCTATAAATTTTTTTTCATCCTTCTCTAAAAACTAATCATCATCCCACAATATAATCACAACCCTCACTATTAGGGCTTTGTGGGGTTTTCTTCCTTGTATTATTAGCAACAAAATAATCCTTTGATCCATATTTAGAGGTGGTTGAGATATACCATTTATTTTAACTGGTGTATGAACATTCTCAGAAACATTTTCCTTTAGTTTTGAATCTATTTCTACTATCACATTCTCTTCTTCCTCCCACTTCTTGATTGAACCCCTCATAACACCCTTCTTTTTCAAGCGGTGTGAATGCCTTGGATGGGTGGGTTTCTTCTTCTGCACTTTCTTAGGTGTAGAGGAAGATCCACCTTTCCTCTTTCCAGTTCTTGGTGTTTTGGAAGAAGTTGGGATTTCTTGGATATCCTCTATTGTAGGTTGCTTAGAGGCTATAGGTGATGAATTTTTCGTACTCTACTCCTTGGGTTCACCTTTGTTGCGGGTAGGTGAAGTAGTAGGTGAACCAGAGAGCATTTCCCTCGGTGATGCAACAAGTGATTCCAAATTTTCTAGAACAACTGGTTCCTCAAGAATGTGACTAATATGAATGCAAATTAAGAAGCTTTCCCATGAAACATGTGCATGTTGAACACTTAAACTTATTTTTACCAATAGGGTAACTAATCAATAATGTGATAGTGTTGTATTATTTCTCTTTCTTTTATATTCAAAACTCATTTGTTTCAATAGGTTATATAGAAAATTGGGAACATTAACCCTCCTATTATGATGAAGGTGGCCCAAAATCTTGAAATTCCTTGTGTATAAAAGAGACTACCTACCATCACATGTAAGATATTTAATAATATATGCAGCAACAAAAGCCCATACCCATGACAATGATAACCTTTTAATACCTTGGGATGTTGATTCAAGGTTCTCTCCATGTTCCCTAAATTCATCTTTTGCAAATACAACATTTTCCCAGAATGGGAATTCATCTCCTTCTCTTGGAAAGCTAGAAACTTCTACAATTGCAACTTTTGAAATAATGCAGCAACAAAAGCCCATACCATGAGAATGAGAACCTTTTAATACATTGGGATATTGATTTGAGGTTCTCTCCATGTTCCCTAAATTCATCTTTTGCAAATACAACATTTTCCCATACTAGGAATTCATCTCCTTCTCTTGGCAAGCCAGAAACTTCTAAAATGTGTAGATGGTTCTTTGTGAACTATATCTCCGCCAATGATGGTAAACTACTCTATTTCTGCTCAAATTTCCTATTTACAACTTCAACCACACCAATCCTTTTTGTTTTTATACTTAGGTTTTTCAATTCAATTGCTTTTGTCTATTTGAGGTTGAAATGGCTTGAAAATGGGGAAAAGAAAATGACACAAATGACAAAGGGTTGCAAAAAGGTTTTCAATGGCTTGATTTTGGCTAAATACTCACATAAGAAAATTTTAAAAACAAAGAAAATGTACTCTTGCCCCCCCAACTTAAGGTGTTAAGTGATCTCACTTAATTGTACTTTTGGTGGCTGAGGGTATTATGACATGTAATGGAAATATGACAATGAATACAAAACATGCAAAATTAAAATTGTAAACATGTCAAAAAACAATGATAATCTATGCAAATAATGGAAAACTAGTATGTGTACCTAACAAAGTGGAGTGAACTAAATGTAGCTCATGTGAAGTTGATTAGGAATGTCTGCAGTGTGATTATGATTTGATCTTTTCCTAATTGCAATTGGTGATATATGAAATGATAGCTTGGTGTGTGGTAATGGAAAGGTTGCAAAATGTACAACTTATGGGATATGAATTGATCTCCTAAATGCATAAAAATTGAGGAATGTGATGTGGGATATGATGGGGTAGGATGCATGTAATGAAATGATAGATATAGAGTTGTATGTATGGAAAAATGAAGTGTATGTGGATGACACGAAATTGAGTTGATAGATAAATTTGAAATTTTATAACAGGTGAGTGTTGTGGGTACCTTCAACAAGTCCCTCAAAATGTTGTTGACCTTTTTATTGATGAAGCTATAGGTCCCTACTACATCATGGACTGTACTTGAAAAGCATTGTTGAGTGTTTCACCAATGCAGTGTGTGCATGTGAAGGGTGATAGAAAATTATACCCGATTGACCTCAATAGGCGAACTATATAGCTCATCTATTGAGGCACTTGTAGAACTTGTAGTATATGTTGTATCTTTGTTGTCTATTAGAATGTATTTATCAGGATTACTACCTGGTTCAATGTCTTTATCAGAAGCATTGTTTGTTCCATATTGTTACATCAATGAAAGAAGGAAGTCATCCTTTTGTACTATCTTTTTGTAAATTTCCAATCTATGGCCATTAACTAGTAGTAAAAATTTGACTACATCAATGGTTTGCAACTTGACTACTCCATTTGGGAAAAATTTCTCTATTTTATATAGTCCTAGCTACCTTGTTTGTAGTTTTCATTTATAATCTTTATACTAGGAGTCATATAGTAAATCCCAATATCCCACACTGAACTCCTTTGTTTTGATATATTGATTATGCCATTTGACTCTCTATTTCTGAACAATCTTAGTGTGGTGCATGGACTTCATTCTTATTTCATCTAATCCATTTAGATTGTATAGTATTTCTTTTTGTGTTGCTGGATAGTGCATATCTAATTTAATTATTTTCTTGAGTGTCTTGGATTCAAATTCAATGGGAAATACTACTATTTTACCATACACCAACACATAAGGTGTAAATCTTGTTGTAGTCTTCCAAGTTGTCCTATAGGACCATACTGCCTCCATAACCTCATTGCCCAATATTTTCTATGAATCTACATTATTTTGGTTAAGATATTTTCAATCTCCCTATTTGTTATTTCCACTTTCCCATTGGGTTGAGGGTGATAGGGTGTTGATTTCCTATGCTTTATTTCATATTCTTGGACCAATTTGGTAATCCACTCTTATGTGAATTAGGGACCATGATCTATCTCAATTTCTCTTGGCACTCCATACCTTGTAAATATGTCTTCATACAAGAATTTGGCTACATTTCCATCCCTAACAAATTATAATGCTTTGACTCCAATTCACTTTGTTAGATAATCTGTGCAAACTAGGATATAATCCTTGTTATTGGATGTTGGTGATATTGAGCCAATAAAGTCTTATCCCCCATTTATCAAATGGTGATAGTGACAATTGAGGTTGTAAAGGAATCTCATCTATTTTAGTTGGCTTGCCCATTCTCTGACACCTGTCACAATTTCTTGTATATTTCATTGAATCCTTATGAAGAGTTGGCTAGTATAGCCAGTGGTGAGAATCTTGAGTGTTGTCCTCTTGGTTGCGAAGTGTCCCCCATAGGGTTCATCATGGAATGCCTTCAGGATATTGTAGACCTCATCCTCTCTTAAACATCTCCTCATAATGTTATTTAGACCTATGTTAAATAAATAACTAGCTACTTAGGAATAGGGAAAACTTTTATGCACCACTTCTCTTTTCTCTAGGGGAGAAATGAGGTGGTATTTGTCTTGCTACTAGATAATTGGCAATATCAACATACCAGGGTGTGTGCAAAGTTAGAGAAAATAAGTGCTCATCTAGAAAATAATCATCAACAACACCTTCTACTAATTGAGTTGGTAATTTAGACATAAAATCTACCACCATATTTTATTTTCTAGGCTATCCACTATGGTGATGCCAAATTCCTGCAGTAATAAAACCCATTTGACAATTCAACCACCAACCACAAGTTTATTCATTAAGTAACTTACTGTAGTGTGATTAGTATAGATAAAGACTAGATACCTTGTGATGTAATGCCTAAACTTGACTACTAACATCTTTTTTTTTGTGATTGTGTAGTTGAGTTTTTTCCCTTGTAAGTTCTTGCTAATGTAGCATATGGCATACTCCTTAGTACCTTCATTTTTTCCAAGTACCGTTCCTATAGCAAAATCAAAAGCATCTATGTGTATGTGAAAAGGAAAAGGATACTTTGGTCCTCTCAAGAAAAGTGCTTTGGTCAATGTTGTCTTGAGTGATTCAAAGAGTTGGCATTTTATAGTCCACTCAAATTCTATATCCTTTGTGAGTAAAAAAAATAAAGGTGTTGCAATTTTGCTAAAGTCTTAAATGAATCTTCTATAGTAGCCAGAATGTCCTAGAAAACTTTTACATCTCTTTGTTTTTGTGGCATAGGGAGTGTCAAGATTATCTCAATATTGTTTGGATTCACTTGAATCCCTTCACTTGATACAAAATTTCCTAGCACAATCCCTTGGGTCATCATCATGAAACATTTATCATGACTTAGGGATAGATTGTGTTCTTGACACCTCTTTAAGACCTTCTCTAGGTTATTAAGTGTTCCATCATATGTTTCTCCATAGGTTGTGAAGTCATCCATGTAGATTTCCATGGAGTCATGTGCAAAATTTGAGAAAATACTTAGCATTTCCTTTTGGAAAGTGGTTGGAGCATTGCATAGTCTAAAGGGGAGAACAAAATAAGCATATGTGCCCCAACGGCATGTAAAGGTGGTCTTATCTTGGTCCTATGGAGCTATTTTAATCTAGTTATAACCACTAAATCCATCTAGAAAGGAGTACTTTTTACCTACTAGGGAGTCAAGCACTTGATCAATGAAAGGTAGTGGAAAGTGATTGAATTTAATTCTCTATGATCCAAACACACTCTCCATTTCCCTCCTTTCTTTGGGACAATAACTAGAGGTGACACCCATTGACTATCAAAAATAGGGTAAATAAAACTTGCATCAAGTAATTTTTGTAATTCACTTTTGACTATATCTCTTAGTGGAGGGTTCATTCTCCTTTGAAGTTGTCTGATTGGTTTAAAACCATCATTGATGTATATCTTGTGCATGCATAGGTTTGGATCAATCCCCTTTATTTATTGGTAATACTATGCAAAGGTTATTGTGTGTTCCTTCAACATAGTGGTTAGGGAAGTCTATTGTTCAATAGTTAACTCATTGCTAACATTTAACATTTTACCTGGCATGATTTCTAAAGTCTTGGGTGTTGATTGTACAAATGAAAGGTCAAGTCTCACTATGTTTGAGACACATTGTTGTGGCAATAAACAATGGAAAAGTTGGGATATTGACTCTAATGAATTAATAGGTATAATATTTTGTAGAGGATCCTACAAACATGACAAGCAGTCCTATTGTTGCGGGTACCTACCATAGTTATTATGTATAATGTGTGTTATTAAATCATCCTCTTCTTGGTTGCTCAACAAGGGGTTGTGTTCAATAGTCATGAGAGTCTACAAAGAATACTAGTCTTCATCATCTAGGGTAGGCCAAATGGTCTACTCTAAATTTGTACAAGGTTGGGCTGGGGGATAAAGGACCAACTTCTTGGTCACAGTTCCATTTGAGATAATCATATTTCTAGACCTACAACCTATAAATGCATCAGTTATTGATAAGCATGGTATTCCTAGAATAAGGGGATAGCTTGCAAGGTTATCCTTTGGCTGCAGTACTATAAAATTTGCAAGGTACTCCCATGAATCTAATGTTATGACCAAGTCAACAATGATTCCCTTAGGTTTCACTGTTGACCTATAGGCCAACTGTAGAACAATGGGTGTAGGTTTAAGGTTTATTAACTGCAATAGCTACATTGTTTCCTTAGTCATTACATTAATGGTTGTCTCAAGTCAATCAAGGTATTTTTAATGAGGGTACCATTTATCTTAACATCTACCACTAGACTTCTAGGATTCGTATACTTAGGGACTGTTATGTTTCCTAACATAATGTTAGCAAGATTCCCTAAGACATGGATAGTCTAAGTGTCTTTTCTCTTTCTTCTTGGCCTTTTAAGATATAGGTCTCTCACCGTTTTAGTGTAAATGGGAATTCCCTTGATGGCTTGGATACACACATCTTGAAGTTGTCCTAATATGTTAGCTTTATATTGGTTCTAATGTTTTTGAGTAGCTAATCATTCAAGTAATGGAGGCTTTGGACTTGAATTAGTTTGGTTGACTTGATTTGACTCAAGCTCCAAAGGTGGATTGTCCAAGGCTTCTGTTGAGGGTTTTTCATCTACCAACTCAATGATTTGAGGGGTTGAAGGCTCAACCAATGTTTTCCCTGATCTAAGGTGGACATCACTCACCTCTACCCCATAAGTAGGGTATTGAGTAGCCTCGTTAGTGTAGATGTGTTGAGCAGGCTTGTTATTTGGGTTAGGTGTAGGTTGGGCTGGAAGTTGAGGTTCCCTTGGTGGCTGGGATGATGGATTTGTTGGATTGGGCATGATGGCTTGTTGATGTGGCTGCAAGGCTATTGTGGTTATTAGTAATTCAGATTTTGGTTTTTCCATTGTTGGCCTTTTTTCCATTGAGTTTTCCATTAGTTTTGCTATAGTGGTCATTGGGGATTGTAGTTAGGTCCTTGAAAGTTTTGTTGTGGCCACATGCTTTTTTGTTGCTAGTTCTAGTTTGGTTAAGGATTTTTCCATTGGTTATGTGTGTTTTCCCAAGGGTGAGGGTTCCAACTAGAGAAAATTTGATTGCTAACTAGAAGTGGTGCATTGAAATTTAGAGGATCTTGAGGCATACCTTGTCTTGGTTTCCATGGCCTCCTTTGTGCAATGTAGAAAAATTGTCCATATTCACCCTCTAGTTCTTGAAAATCTAGTTTCTCTAGTATGTCTTCTGAAATACTTGCTACTCTTTTGCACTTGCAGTTAGCTTCTCTCTGTCTGCAATTAGGGTAGTATACAGCAAGGATTGCCTCTATCTCCTCTTGATTTTTCTTCACATGTAGAGTGTCTAGTTGGGTAGCCAAATGGCTTATGATTTCTTACTTCATATTTGACAACAAGTTACTCAGTTCCGCTCTAGAGAGTCCATTAAATGTCTTGTCGATGGAAGATGTTATATCCCCTCTAGTCCTTTTAGTAAAGGTCCTTGAATAGTTCCTACAAACCTTACAAATTTCTTCAAAAGACAATTTGATACATCTCCTAAACCAATAAGGTTAAGGGAATCCATCAATCATCATTCACTCCTCTTAAAAACACTAACTTCAGAGATTCTTCTGAAAGCTTGTTTTGTGGATTCTTCTTTAAGAAGAACTAGAACCTTTCTACATAGTCCTCAAATGGTTCATCTTCCTTTTGAGACATCTTAAAAATTTCATCCCTTCTTTTGTTAGTTCCTCTACAATAGTCCTAGTATTTCTCTAGGAATTTTGTCTTCATAGTGTCCTAATGTGGAACATCTCTACCCAAGCCCATAAACCATCTTAAAGCAACATCCTTCAAGGTTGTTGGGAATAGTTTGAGCCTGTGTGCATCTATTGGGTAATCATAACTTCTACACAGGAATCAAACTCAAACAAGAAGGTATATGGATCCTTAGTAACCAAACCATAGAAGACTAGAAAAGCTGAAGGAGGTATATTCTTCAATGTAGTTTCCCTCTCCTGGTTGGCAATGGGGAACTCAAAGTTACATGTTCTAGTGGGTCTTCCACCACTACATCAGCCATGGTTTGGAAGGTCTCCTCTATATTTGCACTAGATTTTGGTGAAAGGGAAAGTTCTTCTTTAGGAATACCCTCACTTTGATCACTATGATCACCAATATCTTCTTTAGCTTTGTGTGATGAGGGTCAAAATCTTCCCAAGGCATCTCGCTACCTCTGCATACAATAGGTGTGACTTTTTGTATCAATAACTCTTGCATAATGTTAGTAAAATATTTTGGTATTAATGGAATAAAACTTAATTATCCTAATGCTAGAAACAAAATCCTTAAACTAAGAAAGCTTAAAATAACATAGATGAATCTTTGAATGTAGCACCATCCCTGGAAACGATGCCAAAAATATAAGGCCCAACTAATGCTTAGTAAACTTGGTGAATTTCACACAATTCAGAGGGGTACCTAATTGAACAATCCACTAAACCCTTGTAAAGACTATTTAATTATCAACTAGGGATAACATAAGCTTGTGATGATGTTGGTACTATATGTGCATTCAGAGACTCTTATACTACCTATATCATCCTAGTGTAGATGTTTACACATGTAAGGAAAACATAATCTTCTTAATAATAAAAGAATTGAATCTAGAACTATTGCTACAAGTACTTACATCTAAAGACTATGACTAGCTCATTGTCAAAACTAAAATTTGTAACTAACTAACTGCTAATTGTGACTCACTTCAGAGGATAATGCATTGAGACAAACAAAGCATGAATTACAAGACAATATCTTATTCAATATTTCAAATTCACATTCACAACATGATGAATCTGATTAAGACAATGAAATAATGAAGGTAACTACTCTAACAACATAAATAAATGTGTAGAAATTAAAGTGGGGAATAGTTACCTTGAGTGGCCCTTTCTCAAGTGATTGTCTCCAAAGGATAAACTCAATCTAGCTTCTCAAATCAATTAACCATAAAAATAATCAAAAAAATCTTCAATGCATGACTCAAGATTTCACAATCTAATAAGAATCTTTAGGGATATCTTATTCATAAAACATAACTAGAAACAAGAGTATTATTGTGTAACAAAAAAACCATCTGAACATATCTATATGTTATATCTGCTATGCTTGTTATTCTCCTCAACCATCGAACCATATATACATAGGTGTTGGGGAGTCTTATATATTGAAACAAGGACTCAAAACATAAATCTAAATGCAACTCACCACTCTCCTATAAAATAGAGTGTGACAAAGTCTAACATAACTAAAAAGGTAGAAGAAGTTGATTAGGATTGCAACTCTATTGAAACTATAAAACTGAAATGTGGACTATAGAAATAGTCACATTGGACTCCCAATCGTAGCAGGTTTCTTCTCCTTCAATAGTCTTATTAAATGACATGGTGACTCACAATCATCTTGATAAATAGATGCCTCCAATTCTACAACTACTGCACTCTTCTTATTTTGGAACTTCCCTTGCATTTCTATTTGAAACTCCTTTAGCTACAGGTTGCACTCTTTAGTTGTTGTAGGCTACAGTCTACTTGCTTTGGCTTCTTGGCTGTAAAGAGTTAGTCCACTGAAACATATACACCATAGTAATAACCATATTTTATACATACACATACACTGCATCCCATACACATTCACACATTTTAACCATGCAATTAATTACCATAATCATATTTCCATATACTTAAAACTAGGTTCAAGTTGCATGATGATCATAGAAAGGTATTAAAGTTTAGGAATATGTATGAAACAAGTATCTGGAAATTTCTAAAAGTATGGACTAAAACAATAAAAAAACTACCTAATGATTGGCCTCATCAACCAATAGGGAGAGAGATAGAGAGGAAATATAGATAGAGATGGAGATGGAGATGGAGATGGAGATAGAGAGGGAGAGGGAGAGATGAAGATATGAGAAGATAAATATAGAATAGGGAGAGATATAAGGAAAATATGAAAAGATAGAGAGGCAAATATATATATATATATAGAGAGAGAGAGAGAGAGATAGGAAGAGAGATGGAAAGAGAGGGATGGATATAAATAGGGAGACATATCTAGAGATAGAAAGGGGGAGATGAAGATAAATATAGAGATGAAGATATATGGAGATGTAGGGAAATAGATGTAGAGATAAAGAGAGGTACATGGAGAGATAAATATAGATTGATAGGGAGGTAGGAATAGAGAGAGTGAGATAGAGAGGGGGAGAGAGTGATAGAGACTGATATAGATGGTGAGATAGAGTGATAGAGAGATATACGAATATATAGAGAGAGGGGGGAGATAGAGAGGGAGAGAGAAAGAGGGAGAGATAGAGATAAATGGGAAGAGAAAGAGAGAGAGGTAGAGATAGAAAAGGAAGTAGGGAGGGATAGAGGGGGATAGATATAGATAGGGAGAAAAATAGATAGAGGTGGAGAAAGGAAGAGAAGAGGGGTAGAGAGGGAGATATACATCAATATATAGAGGGAGAGAGAGAGTGCGAGGGAGAGATATAGAAAGAGAGAGTGATAAGGCGAAGGGGAGAGAGAAGGAGAGATATGGATAGAAATATGGAGAGATATTTAGAGATAGATATAGCTTGGGAAGATAGAGGGTGGAAGAGAAAGGGAGAAAGATAAGTAGATAGAGAGGGAGGGAGAGAGAGAGAGAGTAGAGAGATATGGATAGATAAGGAGATAGAGATAAAGAAAGGGAGAGATAGAAGGAAAAATATGGAGAGATAGAGAGAGGAGAAATAGAGATATAGTTATAGAGATCAAGGAAGAGGGAGAATGAGAGAGAGGGAGAGGTATCTAGAGATAGAGACAAAGAGTGGAAGATAGAGGTAGAGATGAAGATAGAGGAAAAGGGAGAGAAATAGATAGAGAGATATAGGGAGAAATAAATATAGAGAGAGGTAGGGAGGTAGTATTGGTAATGGATCCTAATTATCTTCTTGATTTAGAGTTTTTTGTTTCAACTATGTTTGGATGTTATTTCTTGATAGGGGGTGGGGGGAGGCTTTCCCCTCCCAATTTTCGGTCTCTTCTAGAAGAAAAGGTCCTCATATTTCTAAGGAGATGCTTGATGATAATTTTGAATTGTTACAAATACCTTTAGACAAATACAAGATGATAAGATCCAACTAATTATTAAAATTTGACTAAGTTTTAGAAATTATAAAGTCCCTCCAAAACCTAGAATCTACATCATAGCTCCTAGAGATCTGAAACCACTCTCAAACATCCTAACACTATATACATAAAAAATAAATTAAAGTATAATGAAGTAAATGTCACTTATACTTAAAATTTTATTTCATATAGATAGTGTGAGGAAGAGGGAGAGAGGGAGTTATATAAGGAGGTAGAGAGATGGGAAGAGAAAGAGGTAGTTTTGCTTCATGAAAACTCAAACACGTTATTATCTGCTTTGGATATTTCCAACCCAAAGGGTTGGACTTACATGTCTACACTCACAAGTGTGTGTTTTTAAATTTTAAAAATATGATACAATCTAGAGTGTGCTCTCCATCAGGTTTGCACGTCTTTCAATGTCAAGTTAAGAAAATAACATAGTAACATTGATCTCTCTTAGCTTTCTAACCATGCAATATTTTCTATATTTCAATTATGTTAAGGTTTTGATCTTTAATTTCTTTTGCTAATATCTCCATTTTTTTTTTCAAAAACCTAGTATAGTATTTTTAATTTCATTTTTTACCCGCTCATTGAAATTTGAAAAAATTTGCATTTTTACAAACTAGAGTATTCTTTACACATCAAAAAAAGATTTTTGATTAGTTTAAAAAAATATTAGGGGGTTGCACACTCAATTATTTATTTTTCAAGATGTTTCCACTTTGAAAATTAGTTAAAAAACTATAAACTACATGGTGTTAGCTAATTTTTCGTTGAAGCAAGTTTTGAAATACTAAAAAGCTAATTTTTTCGTTGATGCAAGTTTTGAAATACTAAAAAAAATTAACATTTTATGGCTAGATGTTGTTATGTTTTTTTGATAAAAATAGGAGAAATTTATATGACCCCATATTTGAACCACTTAATCTCCTCTATTTTTGAAAAAAATAGTAGTTTAGAAAATAGATTCAAAGTACTACGACTCTTGTTCTTGTTGTGCCTTCAAATTTTGAGCATAACTATCTTCAATTTCTCATCCAAGATTATTTTTTCTTGATTTCAGAGAAAAAGTAGCCACTTAAGACCACCTTTTGGTCCCCCATTTCTTTGCACATACCTAACAACTCGTTGAAGTTTACATATGTAATTATATGTTGAAAGTTCACAAATGCAACAACAACAAGAAAAAGATATGCAAATGATTGTTTCAAGCAAGAAATTTTGCATGTTTTGTTGGCTAGAAAATCTCTACAACCATACCAGGTGACATCATCATTACATCATCTTCATCCTTTTTTTCTTACTAAACTAAATTTTTTAATAGTGCACATATCAAGTTTAGTTACATTCATCTGTAATTGTACAATGCTAACGTCATCATCAAGACTACCCATTTGAACTAGTTAACTAAACCTTGAAATGTTCGAATAACATGAATTTATTCACAAATCTTGATCTCCATGAGATACACACATACTTCAAATGGATGTGGAATACCTGCAAGCTAGATGAGTAAGAAGTTCCTACAAGTGCAGAAAAATTCATCGATACTAGTTGTGCACCAAATCTTTGTGAATTTTGATAGAAGACCAAACATCCACATAAGTTCAGTAGCAAAGCAAACATTCACATAAGGGAAGGTTCAACAATAACCCAAAATTTCACAAACCAACAACAGACCAAAAACCTACAAAATAATAACAACCAACTTTTTCCCTTGATCTTCACCAAATTTGACCTGCAAATACTCATTAGGATCCTCTACCAAGTGACACCCTTAATTTTATCCAAATTGCCTTTAAAATTCTCCTAAAACCACAACCCAAAACCAACAAAAAAAACAATAAAACTAAAAGCAAAGAAAGGAAATATTTTTTTACTAATGTAAGATTGTTTGTGGACCTGGATGCTCCTACATAATAATAATTTTCCTAAAGGCTTAGTCTCACTAGAATATTTGTTTGACAAGCATGGCAGGTAAATGAAACAAAAAATTAAAAAGGCAACTAATGCTTTTGTTGAGTATGTGTTGGCCTCACTTTAACCCTAGCCATTTTTAAACTTCATGAATCTAATTAAAAGATGTCTTCATGAATGTATTCCACATTCCATGTGAATTCATTTTCTAGATTGAGTTCATCAGTTCACATTTATAGTCGCAAAATATTGGTGTTACATGTTTCCCATCTCCAATTTGATCCATTCGGACTAAATAACTAAATAAAGAAATATGCAAGAATTGGAATGAAATAATTTTATATGGGTATTCTTGAATCTATTTAACATAATGTGAAAAAAATTTAGGTCAAAAATCATTTATGTTTGAGAGATTTAAACTTCCGATTTTTTACCAAGAATTTTACAAAAACAATTAAATTGAAAGCTTTATAAAAGTTGGAATGAAATTATTTAATGAAGAATTTTATATAGTCATAGTACGCAATGTGACCAATTTTCAAGCAAAAATATTATACCAATAAAAATTTACGAATTACCTTATTTTCACCATATTTATATACTTATTCAAAAAAATTACAAATTTACCTTATTCTCTTTATCGATATTATATGGTTTTTAAAATTTTTTAAAAACCAAAATTCTTTATTATTGAGAGTTCCATGGTTCCAAATATCCTTTAAATCCCTTAAAGTTCCTAAATATGTACCAAGTCCTACACTCCCATTTTCTAATATTTTAACAATACATTGAAAGTTGTCAAGCTTTTTAAAGCTAAGTGGAATGAATGAATGGGATTTTAATGACGTCCACAAGACCAAACAATTTAAGGGACCAAGAGCCAAAATGCTAAGAGATTTCCAGATTCTTTTCGATGTTGGATCTTTTGCTATAAATTTTGACTAGAAAACTAGCAGTCTTGTTGATCCTTTCTTTCTCAAACAACTTGTGTAGACTGCCAGCCTTTAAGTTACCCTCATATTGAGTATGAATATCCTCATAAGTTTTGCATTCATGATAAAGTGTCATTTTGTCTCCACCACCCCTTTACTACAAAATATGCAAATTCTATCATCCCACACTTCTTAAGGTACCATCCACCTTCTAGTCTCACACCTAAGATGATGTGATCCGGTCCTCAACTGAGCTATTAACATCCTTGTTTTACCTTTAATAGCTGCTCCTAAATAGATTTTTTCACCATGCTCCCAAGTTGGGTTGAACTCTTTGACATAGTTAGTTTTCTTTCGCCTAATCAGCTTCATCCACATGGCAGTCCTGAATTTTTTTGCGACATACTTTATTATTTCCTCATTGGTGTTAGGGAACTAGTGCAAATTGATGTCCCATTTGCTTAGCCATTTATTATTTTGTTTCATCCATGTTTTCTTCCTATGGCCTAAAACCTCCTCCACAACTATTTTGGGCCAACAGTGATTATCCATGTTTTCAACCTTCTTTAAATAGTTTAACAGTCGGGTTATAGCTGATGATCCAACAATATGGAACCCATCGAAAGTTGCCATAATTCTAACCACAAGAACCTCTGAAAAAGTTTCCAATTGCCCAAAATTTCTCAACATACCTTTCACAAGCATAACAATACTCTTAAAAGAGAGTCCTCCAAGGAAAATGTTTAAATTTTTTTGGCACTTTAACACCTCTCCTTCTTGCCAATAGCAAAGAAGGATAAAATCAATTTTTATTTTCTTTAAATGGGGGCTCTACAACCGTACGAGGGCATCCATTAAAGGTATTAAAAAAGGGGAATTTTTCTCTAATATTATGGTATGAAATGATCTGGCTAATATTTATGACAAATGTGCAAGCATAGATGAAGCTATGGAAATTCATCAAATCTTAACTGAAATTAGTTAAGTTAAATGTATGCAAAACGCCATTCCACGACTTTTTCCACCATCCTCCCTATGTGGTAGTTAGATTTATTTGACTAGATGCATTAAAGGGATGCCAATCATATAGATTTCTTGGAAAGGCTTTAGAAACTCTTATTGATAGGTGCATATCCATTCATGCCAAAAAAAGATCATTTGAGTGCAATAGAATGAGATTTGAAATGGTCTGGTGATTTTTTATGTAAAACATGAGAGCTTGTTGGATAGGCCGAGCTCCACAACCTTCATGCCAAGATGGGGGATCTTTCAGACATCATTAATGCAATACACATAATATTATTTTATAGATTTCCTATCAATATCATGGATCTTTTAACAAGGAATTGATATTCTTTAAACAAATGTAATTGGCCAACGTTGCACCAGACTCACTCACTATCTGCCTGTGGTGAGTTAGATTCTCTACAATAAAAGAAGCGTATACATGATTTCATAGTTAGGAAAGAATTATCATTGAGCGAGTCATAATTTTTCTAAAATTTCAAAGTGACAAACATGTTTATTAATAGTATGAAAGCATAAATATTGGAACAACAAAAGATCCTAAATTGGTCTACTTTGGGAAATGTTGTAAACCCAAATATAGAGAAAATGATTGATAACTTTGTTGATCAAATACAAGTATTTTTTTCATGATGTTATGATTTGAAGAACTTCATGAATGGGAGAACTCGACACCATAGTCCACTCAAACCCGGGGATTGTCATTTTAGGAAAAAATAATGCATGTATAATCCCAAAAATTAAAGATATAATCTTTTAAGAGATTAAAAAAATACTAAAGGCAAGGATCATATATTTAACTCGTCACTCAACATGATTGGCTAAAATAGTTACAATCTATAAGAAGAATAGTGAACTAAGGATTTGTGTGGATTTAGGAGCTTAAACTAGTATTCTCTAAAAGAAACCTTGTTTTCTCATAGTGGACTACGTCTTACAAATTGTCTCTAGGTCAAATATGATGTCCATCCTTGATGGATTTTTTTAGGGTTTAATCAAATTAGTGTAGCTTAGGAAGATCAACACAAGACAACCTTGACAAAAATTTGGGACACCTTTGCATACAATTGTATGCCTTTGGGCCTTATCAATACAAGGGAAACATTTCAAATGGATATGGATCTTTCCTTTGGATATTTGAAGAATAAAATTATTGTTTTTTTTTTTAGACAACTTGATAGTGTTTTCAAAGAAAAGAGAATGACTTCCATGACCTAGAGCTAGTGTTGTAGAGATGTAGAGAATATAATATAACTCTATGTCATAAGAAAATAGTTTTTGGATTCATAGAAGGTAAGCTATTGGGACACATTGTCTCAAAATGGGATTAAACTTAATCTTGAAAGGGTTGGGTTCATTCAACAACTTGACCTTCCTCATAGTAAAACTAATGTACAATATTTCTTTGGTCAAGTAATTTTTTTAGGGAGGTTTGTCCCTAATTTATTTGAATAAACCAATAATGTAGTTGATATGATGAAATACAAGCAAGTTTTCAAATGGAATGATGTAGGAACGAAGGCTTCCAATGATATAAATATAGTTATTGGTAATGCACCTATCCATATGTAACCTAATTTTCTTAGTGACCTTATCATTTATAGTAATGCATTTAAGCACACCTTATCTACAATTTTACTCTAGAAGAATGACTAAGGAGAAGAATCCCCAGTTTCCTTCATGAGTATTTCCTTGAAGAAGCGTGAGCTAAATTATTCACCAATAGAGAAACATTTATTTGCTATTCTCAAGGCTATGAAAACACATTCATGCACAATCATTTATGTAGAGGATATAGCTATTAAAATTGTGTTAACTTAGTATGAAAAAGGTTATAATAAAAAGGATCTTGGATTGATAAATCCCAAGAATATGATGTGGATACTAAGCCTACAAATTTTTTGAGAAAGCATGGACTATAAACTTATTATAGAGAATGAACTTGCAAAAGTAGAAGATATTACTCTCACTCTCTTGGTAGGACTTATATATGAATGGTTATACAATATAAGCCTATTTCCTAACATATGGGAAATGAATGTTTTTGCAAAACCAAATTAATCTCTTGCAGGTCAATATGGAAGATATGGAAAAGTCTATTGGCACATTAATGAAGTTCATGGATGGCCTCATGAAATGGGAGGTGGTGAGTACTCTGTCGGGAGAGATTAATATTAAGAAATAACTCAAGAAGAAAGGGAACCAGGTGGAAGAGAAATATGTTGCTATTGATGGGGATACTGACTATAGGGAGTTTATTTTTGATATTGAGGATAACTAGGAATTGATTGCCACTACAAAATAATGACTTCTGGCTCAATGGTTTTTTGGTGGGTTGGCTACTAGTTTAAACAATTTTTTTAAGACTTTTTATTATGATATGGATATTATATGGTGGTATATTTATATTAAGACTATTATCTATGTTTTTTATTTGGTTAAGAGGCTTGTGTGCTTTGATGATAATCTTATATCTGGCTTGCATGCCCATGCTTGATCCTTTATAGTGTGCTTGATTTAGTTGTGGTTGTCATTTTGTTGTTTGACTAGTTGTTGTTTGCCAATCTATTTCTCTAAGCTATTTTTGCTTTATTTAACTATTGTATAAGATCAAGGCCCTTCCCTACTAATCTAATAAAAACATATGGGGAATGTACTACTCACCTCTCAACAAAGGAGAAGATAAAAATAAATTTCAAGGAAACTAAGCATGTGATATGGGGTGACCCTCATACAAGAAAGGCATTGATAGAACATTTTTGAGATGTGCAGATAAAAATTAGAGGAATCTCCTTGAATTTTTCCATAACGAGGCATGTGTGGGACAATAATCTTCATTGGTAATAGTGATCAAAATACTAAGACAATGTTACTACTAGCTAGGTATATTTCAAGATGCATACAAGTGGGTATCAAAGAGAAAAAATGCAATCAATTTTTTGACAAACCTCAATTAGCAACTCTCCCTTTAAAACCTGTACTAGTTGAAAATCCTTTTTAACAATGGGTATTAGATTTTATTAGGAATATTATTCCTCATTATAGTGTAGGTCACACCCATATACTAATGGTTATAGACTATTTCACTAAATTGGTGGAAGCAATTCCATTAAAGAAAACTACATTTGAGGTAGTTTGTAACTTCATCAAAGAGAATATATTAGTTAGGGTTGGAGTGCCATTGAAGATTGTGAATCATAATGCTTCAAAATTTTCCTCTTCTAAGATTTCTCTTTTTTATTATGAGCATGTTATTCCATTGTCACATTCATCATATTATACTTGCAAGGAGAAGGTCAAGTATAATTAAGTAACAAGAACCTTGTAACCATTGTCTATAAACTAGTGAATGAACATCAAAATAATTAGCATTAAAAATTGTAGATGCACTATGGGTAGATTGAATCACACAAAATAGGACCATATGTATGTCTCCTTTTGAGTTAGTGTATGAAATAAATAATGTATTACCAATTCCTTTATAAATTTTAGCTTTAAAATTATATATAGCCACTAAAGATGAATGTTTCTAGAATGCTTTAGAAAATAGAATCATTTACCTACCTAAGATTGAAGAACATAGGGAAGATGTAGTTGACAAGATAACTAAACACAATAACAAGGTTAAGAGAGTGATTGAAAAGAATGTGAGGTAAAGAGATTTTGTCGGTGATAATGCCCTACTATGCAATAGGAGAAGAAATCCAAGGGGTACACAAAGGAAATTTTGACTCACTTTGGAAGGGTCCTTTTCAAATTAGGAAAGTTTGTGGAGATAATTATTTTATCTTCCTTATTTGGATGGAACAACATTACCCTTTCCTTATAATGGGAAAGATTTGAAGTTATATAAATTATGAAATGGATTTTCCCTTATGTTTTGTACATTAGTTTCCCTTACTTTCTTATTTTGTTTCTTTTTTCTTTTTGTTGGTCATTTTTGTTCTTCTATGTGTGTTTTCATTTCCCTAAGATTTTGATTTTGTGGCCCAATGAATAAATCACTAGTTTTACTTGATATTATAGGTCCCTTCTTCATCCTATTTAGTCCTTGTTCCTAGTAAAATCCAATTATTTCCCAAAATTTTACCTTAGTCTCTTCTCAAAATTGTTGGTCATGATAGTGTCTTTTGAAAGTCAATTTAGAGAAAGCCTTAGTAGAAAAGAAATCTTAAAGTGTAAAAAAATAAAAGTATTTCCCCCTTTGTTATCAATTTTGAGTTTTTCCAAACCTTATCAACCTTTTCCATAATTTGCTAAGTTTCTAAAATTGTAATAATTTTTTTTTCAATGATTTTGTGAGTCACGACTTCCTTAAAAACCCAACAATATTTTATGTTGTTTTAAGAAAAAAAAAATAGAACTTCTTATTTTCTTGATAAGTAGTCTTTTTCTTTTTCTTGTCACTCAATTTTAATTTTTTCAAACTTCCTGAATTGTCAATAAAGCCAAGCATTAGAGATTATTGAGGTTCATGAACCTTTGAAAATGTTGATAATTTTTACTGCAAGGTGTTCAAGTTCTCAATGTCAATTAGTATATGAGTTCATGAACTCATAGAAAAGCCAACAAAAGTTGAAAATTTAATAAAAATATACTTAAAAGAATATTCAAAGAGGAATTTTCAACAAGTTTGTGAGTTCTCAAAATTGTCAAAAAATTGACTAGGTTTTAAAGAATTTCCAAAAGTTCTAACAAATCATGAAATAGTCAATGTATCAATATCTTAGAGGGTTTTGTAATGCCCAAAACTTTACACCAAAATATAGTTAAGAAAAAAACACAAATTTCAAATTTCATTCACTTATGCTTGCAAAACTCTCAAGGTTTGCTACCAACGCAAGAACTATAAGAAGGAAAACAACTTTCGACCAGACATAAACTATAATTCTTTTAGATAGGTAACTAAATTGCTTAGACCATCTTGGTCGGGGCTTGAAGGGAGATGGGGAGTTCACATCACCCAGACAGACTTGATTTGTTATGTTAACTCATCGATAGTCATAGACTTTGTTCAAGTCCCAAGTTATCCAAATAAAATATATAACAATAGTAACATCAAGTAATAACAAGAGAACAAGCCTAGGGGCTAGACCTAATTCCTCGGGGGCTCGTCTCTAACGGCCTTGCCTACATATATAATTCATAGAGGAACCGTAGTTCGACAACTTGAGCTTTACCAATACAAGCTTTGCCAACATGAGGGTACACCCTGGAGGTTCAATTCACATTAGGTTTGACTACACTTGACAAGAACAAATAATGGGCCATAAAAGTTATAAATATGGCAGTTCATTTCACTATATGATAAAATTACTAATTGATATAATAAGAATTATACAAACCATCACCCATTCTTATAACTAACCCACACTTGATTGCAAAATGGATCCACATGGCATGCCCATGAATTCCAAGGGCCTAATTTATTGTAAACAAACACAATTTCCACTCCCTTTCTTTTTTTTAAACAAATTCCACTAGACCTTGCTACCTAATGACCAAAGATCCGAGAAATGCTACACACAACTAATCCTTAACACATCCTCAATACTCACTATTTAAATTAGCTCTAATTATGAGACATAGTTATCTCAAGCACAATTTTTATGCAATAATAGATTTCCAAGAGAATGTAACAAACCTTACTCCTCTTCCAAGTTTACCATTTTTCAAGGCTATCTATAATAATAATAATAATTGAACCTATTACTCATCCCAAAAAATAATAATTAATAGTTCTAAGCATATTTCAAGTATGGTAAATGTCACCCCTTCTTTTTTTGTTTCTTACAGTATCTATAGAACATTAAACCAATATAATGTAATATTAGAAATTGTGTGATCATAAATAATAGCATGCTAATCTTTCAAACAATATAACTGTTGTCAATAATTTTGCACCCTGCTGAATGCAATATTCAACAAACTACTGAAACATGGAAACCTTCTTCAGATGTGGGTGATCTGAACGAAGAAGGAATCTCTAGAGCGAGCTGGTTCTCCAAATGATGAATTCTATTCTAAAATAACCTCTGAGGAAAGGGATAAAAGATGACTAAACATAAAAACCTATTTCTAATAGATGATTCACCAAACTTATAAGAATTCAGACCTAACCACTCATAACAGCTTCTCTATTACAGTAATCCTCACAATCTCATTGGCACATATCCCATAAGTGATTTGCATGAAGATATGGAAAAAAAATACAACATGCAACCTGAAACATGTAATTCTAAAACACAACCTATAACAACAAGACATAAAAGGATTCCAATTTGAAAACACAAATACATCAGATTGCCATTACAAAATTTGAGACAGAAAATAAGAAGGAAAAATCTACTGCTCTATTAAAACTAAAAGAGTGTATAAAAGGATTCCAATTTGAAAACACAAATACATCAGATTGCCATTACAAAATTTGAGACAGAAAATAAGAAGGAAAAATCTACTGCTCTATTAAAACTAAAAGAGTGTCAATCTGTCAAAACTGAGTACCAAAAGGTTTACAAGCTCAAAAATGTGTATGAGCAAGAAAACTATGATCAGAACTACTGAGAAGGAGAGAAAAAGACTAAGTCTTTCAAAACATAACTCTCAAGAAACCCTAATCCGAGCTCAGAAAAAAGCTCAAGGAAAAAGGCCTCAAACTGTCTCAAAAACTGCCTAAAAGCATAAAAAAGCACAATGCTTTTATGATCACACTGTCAAGCCTCTAAAAATAGGCTAGTCTTGCTTTAAAAGCTCAAAAAACATCTTATCTCTCCAAGATAGGTCTGAAATCCGACCAAGAAGAAAAGTCAATAAAAAATCTGCTAAAAATAGAAAGAAATCACAAAGCAATTTATAGGATATCGCTTTATGATTCTGCTTTACAAGATGCAGATTTGCACAATTAACCTTATTTTTGCAATTAAAGATTGAAAAAATATTTTGCAAAAAGAAAATCCCCTTATTGCTTCATTACAATATCTGATTTTCTCAAAAATCATAAAAAACATTACACAATTATCTTCTTCTCATCAAAACTCTCATTGATTTCTTAAAAAAACAATTAAAAGAAACCAAGAACCCTAAATGGATATTTGACCCAAAGCAAAAGATTCTAAGTCATAAGGTATCCGCCATTACACCCTTATTGTTTTCTCACAAAACAATAACATAAGGTATCCAAATTTCAATATTTCACTAAGGCACAAAATAAGTCTCAAAGACTTATCATATCGACCAACCTAGGCATTTGAATTTCGGCCTCCAAGCATATAGTATTAAACTCAGATTTTAATAAATCCATAATGCATAGGTTAAAATTTTTGACCTCCATTTGACATTCACCATGTGCTTTGGTTGAACATTCTGGATGATGATAATGCTCGAATTAGGGCATGAGAAAATAGGGTCAAACCCTAATTATCACTTCATTTCACACTTGTGACTTTGGAAGGAAAAAACTCTGTCTGGAAGAATAGCGCCGCCATGATGGTTGAATCTACATCTTGTATACTCAAGAATATTCACCATGCTCATCAGTCAACTGAAACTCATCTGGGGTAAGCTTTGTTTGCTTTGTATTGAAGTTCTTTCACTTCTTTTTTGAAAAAGAAAGGCCATTAAGGCCTTGGACTGTCATGCTTCTCCTCTGACTTCTCTTTGCACTTGCTTTACCTTGGCCGATATGAGCTCGAGCTCGACCTCTATTAGTCCACTCCATGAGAGCTCGCCTTGTGCTTTTTCTTTCTTTTACTGTGTAGGGATAAGCTATTTCAATGGTTTCATTTCTACTTATTCTGGCCTTGATGCCGCGGTGAACACAATCCCTAATGCGTTTTCTTTGAATTTTCTGTGTTTGCATCTATCATTGTCCCACTATGAAGGCTCAGCCATCACTTAAGAGCTCGAACCCTTATCATTTAGAAGCTATCTGCAACTTGGCCGCAGCTAGAGAGCTCCATCAGAAGCATGGACTGGTGAGTTACACTTAAACACATACTGTCATCATCAAAAAACTCGACCCTTCATTTAAGATTTCAAGGCCATGTATAGGCCGCAGCCTTATGTGTATTATAGAGAGCATTGTAAGAAATTTTGGGCTCGACCCAAAACTAGAAATTCTCCTTTATGCCTTTTTGAGTGTATATATGCTTGTGGGTATCATAGAAATTTGAATTTTATTGTTTTTCCCTGCTATCTCTTTCATGGGTATTGTGGAAATCAGATGAGAGCTGCACTTCTTCTACTTTGAAGCTCGAACCAACACAAAAATTTACACTTTATTTTATTATACTGCTGCTTTATGTAAAACCCATATGGGTTCTCTCCATTATTTTATTTCTTGCACTTTAAATGAAACCCTAGAAATGGATATTTGAGACTCCAAACTACAAATTTTATTTATGATCAATAACATATGAGCTCGACCCAAATGAGTCAGTGGCTTATTCTGAACTTCTGAAACAAAATAATGACACGGGTATTGGAAATTTTCAAATGCATATATTCTTATATTCATGGCAGAGCTCGACCACCCATTCTTTGCATTTATTCTTGCCATTCATTCAACAAACCCTCACCTGGGTATCAGTAGAAATGAAAATTACATGTTTTATATATTTTGAATCCTGACCCAAGAATAAAATTTCACTGGTACTTGTTAATTCACACAATGAATTCAGTTGGAATGATAGAAAAAACTGCTTTGTTACTTGAAAAAGAACACCCTTATGGACAATTGAAAAATGATAGAATTTTGTATACTCCTTGGCATTCTGCACCTCTCAAAAAGAAAGTAACTTCATTGCATCACTTCAGAAATGAAAACTCATGGTAAGAATAATAAGAATCTATATGTTTCTCTGTAGTTAATTCATTGACTCATATTACTCAGTATTCTATTTCAGTATTTTTGCAGCTCTCTTTGATAGCTGTATAAAACCTGAGCTTGATTTATAATTGTTTCCTTTTGATAAAAACATCTGATTCCTTTTGTCACAGAATTTGTCTTTGACTTGGAACTGCAGACTACCTTTTAAATACATCAAATGCACATTCTGAAAATGTTCTCTAGGTATTTAAAATCTTGGCAAAATAGTACAATACCTTGAGCATGCTTTTGTATTTGTCCATTGTGAAGAGAAGGATCTCCATGCTTGCATTCTGTACGCACAGTAGTGTCTTTTGACTTTCCCTAACTTTAACCATATAGCAACATTGCTATTGCTTGATATTGGTGTTTCCATGCCTGTTAATTTCCTCCATACAAATGCTTGACAGTGAGAAGGAAACTAGACATTGACTGGAAACTCTCATATAACAAAATACTCAATTTTCTATTCTAAAAAACACATCCATATGAGTAAAATAGAAGTACTGGAAATCTGATTCACATGATATTTTCACTTCTCAGCCTTCTTTATAGAAATGTTGTATAAATCCTGATCTTTAACAGAACTTCCTCTTAGACATTGAATGAACATCGATACTCCAATTCTTGAAGCTCGTTCGTAGTATTGAAAAACTGCTCTCTATGTAAAAATCTGAGCCTCTTTAAATCATTCAAATTCCTTCTTGAGTCTACATTCTGCATTACTTTGAACATTGAACTCATGCTACTTCCCCTGAGACAAAACTTATCATGGTTGAGACCTTAAATCACAATTGAATCTAAAGCGAACTCCTACTTTTCTGTTTTTGCACTTATGCAAAACTTTTAGCTGAAACATTAAGCCATAATGGTCTGCACTTAGTTATCTGTTCCTATGCATAACTGATACCTCATAAACTCTTTCTGGAAATAAACTGCTTGCTCTTTCCTTATTATTTTGGAATGATCACTTTGTTATTACAATTCATAATGTTGTATTTATTTATTAATCAACTGGAACTAGTGACTCATTCAACACTCAAATGCACTGTCTGTCCTTTGTACTCTTGGGCAACATGGTACTCTTCATGCATTTTTATGTTCCACTTATCAAACTGCTTTCAGAACCGATCTCTTTCATGATGAGAATCAAAACAAACCGTTAAGGCATAATGTATGCCTGATCACTATCCTTGACTGTGAATAGAATGAATTGATACACTGAAACTTGTATGACATATATGATCATGATAAGCATAGAACATGAGCTTATTCAGCAATATCTGATGTAAATGTACTCAGTTGAATTCATTAAGTGAACTAAACTCACTGTTCACCTCTAGCCTTCAGAAAACAAACCTGATTGTTATGAATGCACAGTTGGTTAAGTTGCTTGATGGATAACTCTATTTTTACTCTTTCAGTTGTTCTTCATTTCACTTTATGAACATGATAATGTATCTTGAAATCAACCCATTAATGAATAGGGCAGCATACTGAGCTCTACCCTTGTGGGAGCCCGTTTTCCTCCACATGCTTGGTCTTCGAATAACGTTCAGCTTCCTAATTTTCCCTATACCTTCACAAGGAAACAAACAACATTAGCATAAAAAATAGAACATGTTGATCATGATATCGTTACTTCTCCTTCAACTCATTTCTTTCGTACCGCACTTGATTGATTGTTTCAATGCATGGTTAATAGTATGTTGTACTATTGTGGGTGCTCCATATAAGTTACATCATAATCGGAGCCACTGACACCCCTCTTTTCTCTTACAGGTCGACGGAGCTCAAGAAGACAAGGTGCACCATTCAGCGTCAAACATCGATAATCAGGCAATGATGATTATGTCGTCACTTATGTGTTTTATTTTTTGCATCTCCTGTAGTGCAATGTGCTATTAGCAATGTGTTGTAACAGTTACATCCACGGCTTGTGTGGATCTTTGCTTTCAATTCTACTTTTCAATTGAAAAGAAAAATGCATTTTCATGCAATGTTGTAATATCATTCTAATTGTTGAAATCAAATGAAGCCTTGTAAAATATGAGTTTTTATGAAATAAATGAAAGCATTTCAAATGCTATTTTGCTCATTTGTTCAATTCTGTATTTCTGTCATTTCTGGAACACTTGAATGGCATTCTAAAAACTCCATATCTCCTTTAAAATGTATAACTATTACTCAATGAATAATGATAATAATGCGAAATAGCATTTGAACTTAAGTGCAATTCCACCTTTTAATAAATAACATTCAGCCAGCTCCACCAATTGAGCCGAGGCGAAAATTTGGTAACAATAACACCCAATTTAAAAAAAGAATTAAAAATGATTTGATTAGTATAAAAATAATGATAATATGATTGTTGTGTGTATGAAAATATGCTCAATTATAAAGGATTCAAAACACATTTAATAAAACATTAGATCAAAGAAACTAAATAAACAAACTGTTTTATGGTAACTTCTCTGAAGTCGTCTTATTGCTCTCTATCTCCAGCGTTTCGTTGCTTCAAGTTGCTCTCAGATTTCGTATGCCAAGCTCAATGAAATGGACTACTGAAGAATGAGATTTAAACTAAAATGCATGTTGTGCTAAAATGCAAGATTATGCTATTGTTGTGATAAAATTATTGCTAAGATATGAATATTGTTGAAATGTTAAAAGATGCAAAAGCGTAAGCGTGATTGCGTATATGTTCGTGTGTAACCAATGCTTGGATTTGCACATGTATTTATAGAGCTTTTCGAGAATTTTGATTGGCTGGGTTGGTCAACGGCTGTGGTAATTCCTGACAGATCGAATGGTCGAAGATGTATGAGACTACAAAGAAGAATAGAAGAAATCGAATAAAGCAGGATTTTTCCATTTTCATGGAAGAGATAAGATGAGATGATTTAAAAATCATCCTTTTTTAGAAGAAAATGGAAAGATTCTGAGAAGATAAATAATGAATTATCCAATTCAATTATTTATTTATGTGTGCATGTTGATTTTTCTTAATTAAATAAATATTTAATTAAGATTTTGAGGAAATCAAAAGATTTCATAATTAAATGAAATATCTAATTATGATTTGAAGAAAGCAGAAGATTTTTAATTAAATAAAATATTTAATTAAATTTGAAGGAATGACATGTGTTCCAAAATTAATTAAATAAAAGTATTTAATTAATTAGAAGAAAGTTTAAAATAGAAGAAAAGAGATATTTAAATTTAATTAAAAAGATTTAATTAAATTCAAAAGATGATAATTAACTTAAATAAATAAAATGTATTTATTTAATTTAATTAAGTAGATATATGAAATAATCAAATAAAATAGATTTATTTGATTATAGTAGGAAAATGAATGAACAATATAATTAAATTGATTAAATTTAATTACATCATAGAAGACTTTAGAAAAATTAATCAAATAATAAATATTTAAATAAATGTCAGGAATGAATAGACATGACCAATTTTATGCATATACATTTTGCCCCTCTTTGAAGTGATGTGTGAAACACATTGCTTCAAAGAAAATAAACTTTTTGCCCCTGATACATTTTAGATGTTGATGTTGATGATGCCCCCTTGGGAGGTAAATCACGGATGATGATATGAGTTTCAAATGGATGAGGAAATTCAGATGGTGATTGAGTGATTTAGCTCGTGATAATTGATGTAAAAGATGCCCCTGGTGAAAAATAAAAGAAATGTCATCCAAAAACCCTCCTTAATTGGCCCATATAAGGTAAAAAGGGGTGAAAGTAAAAGTCATTTGCACCCTTTTACTACAGTGAATTTCGTGCTCTGACAGCGACTGAGCGAGATGCCGATTCCATTTCACACACATAGATTCGAGCGGGCCTGCCAATTTCAGAGACCAGCCGCGTATGGACCACCGGTGAGTCAATTAAACCCTTTATGCTTCAAAATTTTATGAATTTGATCAATTTTTTTACGTTTTTCACATGGTTTTAGGTTTTAAAATGTCATTTTAGCGCATACGACTATCTGTTTTAGCGCATTCAAGAAATTTTCCGTAGCGCATATAGGGTGTTCTTTAGCGCATATAGGTGTAGGGCAAATTTTAGGTTGTCTAGCGCATATGAAGTGTACATTAGCGCTTATAGGATAGAAACTCGGCTAGAAAACTTTAGCGCATCTAGGGCACAGAGTCACGCATTTAGGGATTGCACATCTAGGGTATGAAGTAGCGCATCTGCTTGGTTTCTTAGTGCATCTAGGGTTTTAGCGCTAATAGGGAAAACTTTAGCGCTTTTAGGGTGCAAAACTGCGCATACGGGGTTTTAGCGCTTATGAGGTCAACTGTAGCGCTTATGCGTTTTAGCGCATCTGAGGCGCAAATTAGCGCATCTGAGGCGCAGATTAGTGCATCTGGGAAATTTTTGGCAGAATGCCATTGTGATGAAAAATGATGGTCTACATTGCTTCCTCAGTCAATAGATAGAGAAATTAGTTTTTCCATCATGCTGATATGAATAGAAATGATAGAACATCTGATGATTAACTGATAACTTTGCTTTTTCGAATAGAAAAAAAAGAGTATATAACTGATAACTTTGTTTCCCAAAACAAATAAAAAAAAACAAAGAGTAGATTGATTGATTGTTTGATAACTTTGCTTCATAGGAATGAAAAACAAAGAGTATATGTTTAATATGACTTCTGATAAATTTGTTTTCTGTGATAGAAATCAAATAGTAGATGATGGTTTTTAAACATATTTGCATTCATGACTGAAGTACAAATAAGAAAATAATTTGATCGTTGATAAATTTGCTTTCCTGAAAAAGAAACCAAATAGTAAATGATGATAGAGTAGATTGATTTTGATATGCAGATAGATAGATGTAGCAATGATTGCATGATCTGATTGATTGTATGATATGGGTCATTGATTAATTGTCCTTGTGATGACCAAAAAAAAATAGGAGGTTTTTGATAACCTCTAGATTAGAGAGCGATTCTCGATGTGTTGGGATCGGATAGGAGAGTTGATTCCAGCAGAGGTACAGTGGATAGGTGCCTATGGATTGGGATCCTTGTTGACCATCCCACGAGGGATTTGAGTCAACAGGGGGCTGTTGACTGCATTGGCAAAGAGGTGGCATTCAGATCATAACACCTTTCATTTTTCAACTGGTCAGATGACCGTGACACCAGAGGATGTGTACAGGATTCTAGGGATTCCTGTGGTAGGTGCTCTTGTGGTTTATGACCACAAGGAGATAGGAGGGATGAAGGCACTGAGGAGGATCTGCAGTGATATGGCGATATTCGGATACTGGGTGTTGTGGGCAGATTTTAGTAGATATCCAGCCCTAGTTGCTATGTTGGCGACATTCATTGGAGGCTTCCTTGGATCGGATCATCGGTCAAAGGGATTCTTTGTTGGATGGGGTAGGATGCTGGAGTGGATGGTGATGCAGTCGTGGAGGTATGCTTGGGGGAGTTGTATTTTGGCCCACTTGTATCATGATCTACATCAGGTGGTGTACCGAGGGTCGACGAGTTTGGCCAGTGGTGTGACACTGCTTCAGATCTAGGCCTGGGAGCATATTGTGATTATGAGGCCAGAGTGTGCTAGAGCTAGGCCACGAGGCAGGCCATATGTATATGCTTATTCAGGTGCACTTGTCTAGGCCAAGCTGGGCAAGTTGAAGTACTGGCGACGGGTGTTGGATGATGTGGATTCAGTGATATGGAGGTCATATGTAGATTGTGAGCCTTGGTACATGGATCATTTGGAGATGTCGTTTGTTTGTATACCGCAATACCTGATAGGGCAGACGCCATACATCATTGAGAGATTTTGGCCTTGCGAGTGCAGAGACAGTACGTATTCACACAGGGGATGCCATAGGGTGTTGCTCATTATGGGCGGCGCAAGGATGATCCAAGATGGGGCTGATGCATCACATACCAGGTGGCCTATATAGAGTACATTGGCTTGCAAGCTAAGGTATGGGCATACAGGCCAGAGGTTACAGATGCAGGGATGCCAGATGAGTACTTAGAGTACTTTCATACACATCGATTCCCACGGTTTACATGCCCCAATGAGCCAGGGCCCATTGTAGTGGTACAGTAGCTAGAGGAGGAGAGACAGGGGGAGGTGGCAAGTGGAGAGCAGGTGGTGGGTGGAGGAGAGGAGGAGGAGGAGAGCAGAGATGAGGAGGAGGGTGGCAGAGATGAGGAGGAGGGTGATAGGGATGATTACAACTCAGATGGTGGGGATGATGGGGGAGATGATGGAGGGGAGGAGGGGAGGGCAATGAGGCAGAGGATGGATAGCCTAGCTAGTGCGCAGATTGTACGGAGGCCCAGATCTGGTGGTAGACCACAGACTATTATCAGGGTGTCCTCCTCATCACAGTAGGTACAGATAGACACACTGCAGGCTCAGGTGCAGGCTATTCAGGGTCAGCTAGGTCAGGCTCATGGTTTGATAGTGTAGTTACAGGCGCAGCTTGTATAGGCATAGGTTCCAGCACCAGCACTAGTATCTCAGCCTGCCCCAGACCCACAGATAGCTCAGCTGATCTCAGAGAGGGATGATTTGAGACGGAGGATAGTAGAGGCTGAGGGTTTTGCTCAGAGGCTCATGGGTACTGTCGAGAGTGCATCCTTGCGGGAGGCGATTGCAGAGGGTATGGAGATGGCGAGGGAGGCAGAGTATTACCATGTGAGAAATGAGGAGTTATGTCCTCCTGAGCGCAAAGAGCCATTCCCACGGTCCCACATGAGGACCATGAGCAGATCATGGACACGTACACAGAGCCTAGGGGATACTGGCCTCGGCGGGATCCCGACGTAGGTACTAGTGGTAGGCCACCTCCTTCCGGACCAGCTCCATCAGGGGCATCGACTAGCTAGTTTGTGATGTATATCATGTATATGCGATTTTTGATCATATCCCATGTATTTCTCTTTGGAATTTTGTAGTTTCTTTGGACATTGGACATTTGTATCATTTTTAATGAGTGATGATATGCAACAGAGATGATTTTTGATGATGTGATGTGCATTTATGAGATGATTTATATGATGACTATCATGATTTTTTGATTATGTGATATGCATTTATTTCTATATGTTATAGATTTTGGTATGCATTTTAATGATTTGATGACTAATGTGATATGCAGGATAATTTGATATGATGTATGTATGATGATGAAAAATGATTGATGATGCGTACTAATGATATTATGCAGGTGGTTGACTTATGATGTGAATATGTCATGGGATTTTTGATATGTTTTAGAAAAATGTTGCATGGAAAATGATATGAAAATGCATGTATGTAATGTTTGTTTTTGGATTTTCAAATGCAAGTAAATAATGATAATATGATGGAAAATGAATGTTGTGTTTATGATGTGTTATAAAAATGTAATATGAATGGATATGAAAATGATAGGATGATTAATGAGATGAGATGAATATAATGTGACAAATGATATGAAATGAAATGATTAATAATAATGTGATGTATGATAAGATGATAAATGGTAAAGGATATGAAATGATAATGAAATGATAAATGATAATATGAAATGATAACGGTAAATAATATGGAATGATAATGAAATGATAAATGATATGATATGAAAATGAGATGATATGATAATGAGATGATATGATAAACGATATGATAATGATAATGTGATATGAGATGATAACGAAATGATAATGGTAAATGATAATATGAAATGATAACGAAATGATAATGGTAAATGATATGAAATGGTATGAAATGATAACGAAATGATAATGGTAAATGATATGAAATGATAATGAAATGATAAATGAGATGAAATGATAAATGATATGATAATGATAATGGTAATATGAAATGAGAACGAAATGATAATGGTAAATGATATGAAATGGTATGAAATGATAATATGAAAATGATAATGAGATGATAAATGAGATGAAATGATAAATGATATGATAATGGTAAAGGATATGAAATGATAATGGTAAATGCTATGAAATGGTATGAAATGATAAATTAAATATATGAAATGATAATGAAATGATAAATGAGATGAAATGATAAATGATATGATAATGATAATGGTAATATGAAATGATAATGGTAAATGATATGAAATGGTATGAAATGATAATATGAAAATGATAATGAGATGATAAATGAGATGAAATGATAAATGATATGATAATGATAAATGATATGAAATGATAATGATGATAAATGATGATATGAAAGATGATGAAATGATAATGGTAAATGATATGAAATGATAATGAAATGATAAATGATAAATGATAAAAATGATATGAAATGATAATGAAATGATAAATGATGATAATATAAATATTATGAAATAAATGATATATGAAAATGATAATGATAAATGAGATGAAATGATAAATGATATGATAATGGTAAAGGATATGAAATGATAATGGTAAATGCTATGAAATGTAATGAAATGATGATAATGAAATGATAAATGAGATGAAATGATAAATGATGATAATGATAATGTAATATGAAATGATAATGGTAAATGATATGAAATGGTATGAAATGATAATATGAAAATGATAATGAGATGATAAATGAGATGAAATGATAAATGATATGATAATGGTAAAGGATATGAAATGATAATGGTAAATGCTATGAAATGGTATGAAATGATAACGAAATGATAATGGTAAATGATATGAAATGATAATGAAATGATAAATGATAATGATAATGATATGATAATATGGTAATATGAAATGAGAACGAAATGATAATGGTACATGATATGAAATGGTATGAAATGATAATATGAAAATGATAATGAGATGATAAATGAGATGAAATGATAAATGATATGATAATGGTAAAGGATATGAAATGATAATGGTAAATGATATGAAATGGTATGAAATGATGATATGAAAATGATAATGAGATGATAAATGAGATGAAATGATAAATGATATGATAATGATAATGAAATGATAATGGTAATATGAAATGAGAACAAAATGATAATGGTAAATGATATGAAATGGTATGAAATGATGATATGAAAATGATAATGAGATGACACTACTGGATTTGACACCTTTTTCCGACGGGCGTTCGTCGGTTGTTTGACAAATCTTTGTCCGAAGAGCGACGCAATGGCAAAAATCTTTCCATCGCTGTTTTTTCGTCGCAAGGCCGATGAAAAATTAAACATTGAAATAATGGCGAAGAATCGTCGGTTGACGGCATCGTGAAATACCTCAAGATTTCGTCAGAATATGGACGAAAACTTTGTTTATCCACCGACGAATTACACCAGAAGTTCGTCGCCGGTTTGACGAAATGGGCAAGCAGTAGCGTCAAAACAACAGAAGACATTCGTCGAAATTGCGACAACATACTCAGGTAGTAGCGTCGAAAGAACACCAAGAGTTCATCGAAAGTGCGACGAAATTAGCAAGGAGTAGCGCCAGAAGAACACCAAAAGCTCGTCGAAAGTGCGACAACATTAGCGAGGAGTAGCGTCGGAAGAACATCGAAAGTTCGTTGAAAGTGCGATGAAA
>VDFB02270651.1:161544715-161581449 GCA_007258455.2 Sequoia sempervirens | reverse complement strand
TTTTAGTCATTTATTGTTGTTTTTGTACTAGTGGTTGTCTGTAAATCATTTCTTTAATCCTTGTTGTTGTAGATATTGGTCCAATCTTGAATACCATGCTCTAGGTGCTTGTTTTAGACCATACAATGCTTTTTTTAGTCTACAAACATAATCATCTTCCTCTGAAAGCTAAAACCCCTCTAGTTGTTCTATGTAGACTTCTTCTAGGTTTCCATTTAGAAATACAAACTTAACATCCATCTGATACACTTTAAACCCTTTGTAGATTGAAAAATGTAAGACACATTCCTTTTGCTTCTAATCTTACAACCAGTACAATTTTTTCTTCAAAGTCGATGCCTTCAACTTCTACATACCCTTTGCACACCAATCTTGCCTTATTTCTTACAACAACACCATCCTCATTCAACTTATTTCTAAACACCCATTTAGTACCTATCACATTTTTTATTGGGGGTCTAGGAACCAATTCCCATGTCTTGTTCTTCTTAATCTGTTTTAGCTCCTCTTCCATGACCTTTATCCATCTTTCATCCTTATTGGCTTCCAAGTAATTCTTAGGTTCTATTTGTGAAAAGAGAGCAAAATTCACTTGTTCCTTACTCTTTGCAAGTCTTCTTCTTGTTTGTACACCTTTGTTTTTATCACCAATGATCTAATCTACAGGGTGATATTTTTGTACATATTTCGTAGGTGCTCTTTCAACTTCTTCTCCATTTGCAACATCTTCTTCTTCACAATCTGAGTCATCTCCAAAGTTGTTCTTATCAGATTTGACATGTTTAATGGTCTCATCAATCTTGACATTGATGCTTTCCACAATCTTGTGCAGCCTCTTGTTGCAGCACTTGTAAGCTTTGGTTTGAGTGGAATACCTTAAGAATGTTCCTTCATCACATCTAGAATCAAAGCTTCCCAAGTTATCTTCTTCTCTCTTAAAGTAACATTTTCTGCCAAACACTTTGAGTATTTGACTGAGGCAGGCTTACCATACCATAGCTCATAGGGAGTACTATCACTATGAACTATATTTAAGATATATATTGTTGTATGAGCTGCCTCTCTCCAAAACATATATGCTAACTTGGCTTCATTTAACATTGTTCTGGCCATGTCCTTAACTACAATGTTCTTTCTTTCTACTACCCCATTATGTTGTGGAGTTCTTGGTGTAGAGTATTGCCTCTTAATTCCATGGTTCTCACAATATTCATTGAATTCACTTGATGTGAATTCTCCTCCTCTATCCGATTTTAAGCATTTGATTCTTCTACCAATTTCCTTTTCAACCATTTTCTTGAATATCTTGAATCTTTCAAATGCTTGGGACTTGTTCTTCAAAAAGGTTACCCATGTCATTCTTCTATAGCCATCAATTAGCAACATGAAATATCTTTCACCTTTCAGTCCTCTTGTTCTTGCAGGACTACACAAATCGTATGAACCAACTACAAGGGTTTTGTGGTTGAATATCTTTAAATATGCTACCAAAGTTATATATTATTCAACATTCAAATAATCTTAACAATGTTTTCACCTATGTGGAGCCCTTGTTTATGTGTTGGCTTATTTTATACAACATTTTAATTCATTGTGCTATGTTATTTGTAAATGCGCTAGCTTGTATTCTTAGCGCTATGTGATTTATCATATATATATATATAACACTATATATCATGCACTTAAATAAGATCATTAATATATAAATGCGCTAGCTTATTTGTAAATGCGCTAGCTTGTATTCTTAGCGCTATATATATATATAACACTATATATCATGCACTTAAATAAGATCATTAATATATATATATATATATATCAAGTTAGAAGATTATAAGATGCATTATTCAATATTTGAATGCATTTACCCATATTTACATATTTATATGCATATATACATATATTAACATATATGTATGTACATTTCCATCATATACTACATATTCATGTTAGTATATATATATATTTATATACATATATGACATATATATTATTTTACATTTAACACACATATGCATGCACTTACTTATATATAAGTTCTCAAGCATAATCATAACTTTACCAAAAAGACATTTTAACATCAAAACACTAATGGAAAAAACTATCACAAGGGAATCGTAAACCTTAACCCTATCTCCCTATCAACTCAAAGTAAATCAAGATCAAAAACCAAAACCATAAATCATCCTAAGACTATGATCGAAGGCACTTACCTGATTCATGAACTAACCCGTCTCAAGTAGACCAAATTGGAATGTGAGTGTGTGTGTTAGCTCAGTATAGGCTTATTAAGGGTTACCAAACCAAATCCTTTTCCTTAGTGATACTTCCCCTCCCTTCCAAAGGCATGGACTTGTACCTGCATCCAACTTAGCATATTTGCAATAGTAGTTAGATGTTCACATGAAATCTACTTGCATCATAAAACATTTGCATCATCAAAAACATTAGAATATTCACAATGCAATACATATTCTTTCATTGTACTTCATCAATATAAATATAATTACTCCTTCAAAGAAATAACATCTTAATACCTATTTCAGTATTTCATTCATTTATCAAACATATCAAAATCATGATTTACATTCATCATCCTATTTACCCATGAAGGTAAAAGTAACTTGGTAGCAAAGAAACATACTGTAACATACTTCCCCCCTTGTGAATCATCATCCCCGATGATCTAAAATAATTTAATGTACAAATAAAGTCAAATTAGGTTTTACTTTCCATTTTCCAAATTAGTTAGGAAACAATAATATTCTCATCTATCATTCCTTCATAGCACGATCCCTTGCAATCTTATCCTTCATGGACCTTGCATCGAGTGATTTGTACTAACATACGAGGAGAACTTGTGTGCTTCACACATACCTTCCTTTTTAAAGAGCTATATATCATAGTTATATTAACTCATATGTACATCATAAGTACAATAATAACTACATTCTATATGACACCTATACCTTTGTGATTGGAACTCACATTCCCCTTGGTTAATGCAATTATCCTTAGTGTAACCCAATTGGAAAAGGAATGTTGGTGTATTGTCCACTACACCATGGGTCCCATCCTTCCCTTTGGTATTTACACCATCAGACAACTCAAAAACCAAGACCGTATGTCACTAACTCAAGAATTTTCCTTAATCATAATAGTACTGCCCTTGACTACTATCTATCTTGAGCTTAAAATTTCTCTTAAACACTTGTTAGTTTTGAGCATGATGATACTACTTCTTATTTCAAGCTTTGTATCAACAAATTTTCTTTGATCATTTCTATCCACTATTCTATTTGAAAAATTTCCTAGTCTAGAGTTAATCCTATTCCCTAGCTTATCCCAACTTAATAGAGATTCAACCCTTCATTCCATTTAATGGTCTAAATTCCAATAATAGAAGTTTTATTGTAATATAAGTATTCTAAAAATCCTCCAAGATTTGATTCATTCATTTTGCCTATCTAGATAACTTAAAGTAATAAATTGAGTATTCATTCAATTGAATTCTAATAAGATGGTCATGGTTTACATAAAACCTAATGTCACTTGTGTGTCCCATTCTGAGATAACCTTCTCAAGAACATTAAGCAACTACTTTTCACAATATTATGTTTAGGACTGATATCCTATAAATCAAATTTACCAATCAAAATTGGTTACCTTGGTGAGTCTATCCACCATAACATTATTTCAGTTCCATCGACATAAAAAGATCAAATTATTCTTGCGATCTACCACTTCCTCTTTGGAATTCCATGGAAGTATACGAGCCCTGCCAATGATGACATCCTGTCATTATCCTCTGGAATTCTAGACATCAACTTGCTACATACCTAGTAGCATTATACTCTATCCCCTTCTAGATTATATTGGTTCCTCATTTGAAATATTTTTACGTTCCCTTGTGTGCCTGAATATGATATCAATTTTCCTCATTCATTCTTTCATTTCTCAAAAATTTTGGGTACATAGGTTCCTTCTCTGGTTCATAATAGTCCATCTTGACTAAGTGAAACCTCTTTTATGGACATACCATATTTGTTTCTCGAAATATAATATATTGATGGTGGAGATAAACTCCTTCCTCCTAAGACATCTAGATCTTGGATTTTTTTCGTCCTTTAATCTTTTCCCAAAGTTGTAATCCAATTTTCAAATCAATCTATTTCTTCCAATGAGCATTTATACTAGTTTGAGTAATAATTCTTGTTTGATCATGCTAACTCGATATTATCTTCCAAAAGATATCAACAATTATTACATACTTAACTACCAAGCATGTGCATTCCTTGATAACTCAAGATCATGAATATATGTAACTTTTCCCTTTCCGATTCCATAGGCCATAATTTTTCCTTTCATGGCCTAGCATACTACCTATCCTTTTATAAGGCATCAACGATAATAAAAATTGATCTTCCAACTCAATTACGTATAGAGTTGTGTTGTAAATATTTCTTTCTCATTGGTCATAATCCTTGACCTTTCCACTACCTTTCACTATTAATACCAATACCTTATCTTTTATCCTTTCCAACCTTTTTGTGGTTATTGAGGACAAGACTTCAGTTGATTCATGAATTTCATAGAATTCAAAATTTCTTCCAAATTGAGAATACATTAATGAACTTCGTTGTATGGGATACTTTATCTGAGTCTATCTACTCTCCTTCTTCCCCCCTTAGTGTTTCCACAATATTAGATCATCCTAATAGTTGAGCTCATAACAATCATCTATTCTCTTCAAATTGGTTGAATTGATTTAACATTCTTTGATGTTGGCTCTTCATAGTTGAACGGTTGTTATCCACCTTACTTACCCTTACTAAGTATACCTTGTACATACTTTTTGTTTCCAAAATTGGTTTCATCATCGCCTTATAATCTCTTAGAATCAATAGTTGGATCCCTAGTAACGAGATCTAAAGAATATTCAACAACTTTACAAGCTAAGAGATACTCTAGTGTTTCATTCCAATTTTCTTCTCCATGTATACAAATGGCCTTTTATTCATATTCAATTTCTCATTGTAACATCTTCAAATGATCATTTAAAGATCTAAAATAAATCTACTTTCATTGACAAGTTGGTAAGTTTTATATGCACTTCAACCAAACTATTCTCTAACTGGTCAAGCCCTTTGTCCAAATTGTCTGATTTATTTTCCTCCTTTTCAATTAGAATCTCCATATTGACCTTGCCTATTCCAAATGGTGGAATCATGTCATCTTTTTATTCTTCGTAGGTTGCTTATTTTGTTGATCATTCTGGTCTCTAACCTTCATTCAAAGGTATCAACTTTCTCTCTTGACTCCAATTATCATTGCAAGATTTTAACCTTGTATTGAATCAAGTTTTCCAAGGGTTTATCCAACCTCTTATTACCCCTCTAGTTGTTTTTGATTCACAAAACGTTGACTTCCTACTTCAACAAAAGTTTTCAATTTATGCTATCAATTAGTTCCCTTCCAATTAAGCATACTCATAGATTCATAATATCCCTACTCAATCCAAATTCCTTGACACTTTGCAACTATAAGTTGCTATCAATAAGGGAGTTATTTCAATTCTTCCTATCCCCTTAGAGTCATTTAATCAATTTCGTAGGATGAAGGTACCCATTGGTAAACCTCCATAACCCTCCTACTAAACTTGGTTGCATAATCTTCCGTAATCCAAGGGTACCTCTTATTGGGTTGTTGATTTAGGAGTTCTCCAAGGATGATTCTTTCCTAATCCTAGACTTAAACATTTTTTAGGAATCTCAACTTCCCTTTACATTTCCACTATGTTCTTTTCCTCTTGCCATCTTCACATAAGAAATTTTCAACCACTATCTTTTGATAGGGTTTACACATCACTTGCATAGTGAGCTCATAGGTTCTAGAGTTGAACTTGGTAGCTTTGATACCATGTGTAACATGCCCATTTTTCTACTCAAAATAATTTTCAATGTTTTAACCACAAGTTAAATATTTCACGATGTCATCACATAGCAATACAAATTTTCTTTTTAAAACCAAGATATCATGCACATTTGAAATAAACAATATTCCAAACTTCCATCGCATTACATTGAGATATAGCAATATTCATCTTTCTCATTTCATTCAACGAAATGTTACAATCTTTCCAAAGAAATGATTTCATAAACAAGATACAAATTACATTTTCCATATTTTCATAGAAATATTTACAAAATACATACCTAGCTCATTGTAGCTCCATTGGAACTAGAAATACAAATGATCCAGGAATTCTCCCTTCAAATCTTGGCTTTATGTGAGATTTTCATTATTTTTGATAATATAAGCCACATTTACATGGTGTGGAACTCTTAACATGAGGTGAATTGTTTTGATTATAGGGGAAAAAATAGGTTTTGAAGGGACCCGAAACCCTTTACAACTATAAAGACAAAATGATGCTTAAAGATAACAACATTTAACCATCAACATCAGCCAACAAAAAAACAACAAAACAACAGTAAAGAAATAGAGACCCAAAAGCAAGGAAAAAAATAAAGCAAAAAATATAGAGGAACACTATTTCATGTTCTTTAAGGTGTTAGCCACCTCAAGTTCCTAGTTTTGATGTAGTTCTACCATGTCCATCAGCTCTTTCTTCTCGTCCTCAAAGGATTTCCTCAGGTTACCCTTCCCTCTAGTAGTAAGGCCTTTTAGCTTCATCCTTTCCAATCTTTTTCCCTTTTCCTTTTGCAACCTAGTCCTTCTCCATTAGCTCAACAAAGTACAACTAATCTTCTCTTAACTCACTTATCTTGTGAAAAAATACCTCCAAGGATTCAACATTGTTCTTAACCGACATGTGGCTTACATGCAACAGATTTTTGATGTCCGCATTGGTGTCCATAAACTTCACCTCCATTTTAGAGATACACTACTCACACAAGGACTTGGAGTTAGTAAAAGAATACTCTAAGTCCACAATTATATCAATCAAAATATCTGAGGAAGAACCCTTCGACATATTTTGCATATTTTCTTTCAGGCCCCTGATCTTGATAATCACCCTGTTGAATTCCTGTAGAGTCCACTTTGCTAGCTTGAAAGTACCAGTAGCCCCCACACAAGCCATGTCAAGGAGCTCAAACAATGAAGTGGTATCATCATTTAGATATGATAAATCCTCAGAAAATGGGTTAACCTTAAGAGGTTTTGGCTTTTCGGGCCTTGGATTAACCCCCTCCTCCTCATGCACATACTTCCCACCAAAGAGCTCCACACTTGGCATCTTTCTAACTAGGGAGTCATCAATTTCAACAGTCTTCTCCTCAGCACCCTTCTCCTTACAATGGTCCATGGTACCCTTCAAAACATCATTCAACACCTGATTTTTCAACTTAGCAATATGCTTGGAATCCCTTCTAGGCCTTACCATGGCATCCTTGACCTCAACATTATCCTGCAGACCCTCCTCCAAACCACCCTTCACTACAAAATCTTTTCCATTAAACACAACATTGTCTTTAGACCTGGAACCCCCAGAAACAACATCCATATCGTTGCCAGCAGACGAGGACTCTGACTCTTGAAGAATAATCTTCTTGGCTGCACATTTTCCCTTAGGGTTCCCCTTCTTTCTCTTCTTAGAAGAGGCAAACGTAGGGAAATAAGACCCATCCTCACCCTCCTCATTCCATTCCTCCTCTCTAGTAGCACTAGTGTTCAAACTAGTTGAGAGGGATGCATCACTGATAGCCTTTTCCTTGCCCTTAATTATTTTAGCCGGGATGAGAGCCCGCACATGCTCCATTATAAGTAGGATGAGTCCCTCGTGCAAAACCAACACCCTCTTATTTTTCAAATGAGCATACAACAACACCTCCAACGAAGACAAGAGAAAGAAAGGAAATGAAATAAAAATCCCATGTTTGAAATGATTCAACAAAGTGAAATGGTGGCTTAAAATTGTAGTAAACTTTCCTTCTAGGGTCACATATCACATTTTGATCTCCACAATATATGCCCAAATTTTCTTCAGAGAAGTTTGTTCGTAGCCCCAAGATGACATCTTGATAAGCTTTTTACGTTCATCATCCTTACACGAAGGGAATTGTTATTAAGATGTAACTTTCTTAAATTGTTGATGGTTAAGTTTGAAGTGAAGTTAATTGAGCTATTTTATTGTGAGGATATTTGGTTTCAATGTTCTTTCCAAGGTATGTTCTTTCAAAACTGGATGAATTTTTGAAGAGATTTATGATTTTTTTATGATAGGTTTAATTCCATATTTCATACAATTTTCCAAAGTTTCCCAACCTGTGTTAAACTGAGGATTTTGAAACAAAGTATGGTTGCTCATCAAAGATAAATAAGGATGATTGATGCAAAATATAGAAGCATGCACAAAGAATGTGAAGGGTTTGAAAAAATATCATAGAGAAATGTATGGATGTCGTTATTCTAGTAGTCAAGTATGTAAAATATGAAGGGACAAAGAATCTAAAATGTTTGGCATTATTCCTCAAAGAAATGTGGTTGCAAAGTATGCATAGAAAATTTATTAAAGAATATCTTAGAAGCTTTCAAGCAAATTTAAACGATAGGTGAAACCATAGCCATAGAACATCAATAGTTTGACAAAAAACTTCAAATAAAATTCATGTTATGAACATAATAAGTGCATGGCATTCATGAATATATAAAATATTTGTGAGTGATTTTTTAAAGCTTTAAAGAAAAATTCATTAAATAGCACCATTTTTATTTGCATTGATGAGATATAAATATCAAGGTATGAATTTATGTTAATACTAGAAAGTACACTTCTTGAGATCATAGACACGAAGCTGGGACATATCAACCTGCATGACTTCTAGAAAACTATGGAAGAAGGGGAAATATTACCATTGGCACAAAGGATATTTGAGAGTGGATTAGATCATGTTGTTGGCTTCCCAATAGTAGTTCAATGTATTGATTTTTTCTTAGAGCGGATGTGTAACGCCCCGCCACGCAACCCCAAAGGAATTAAGTAAAATGCAACCAATTTTTTTTTTTATAAACGAGAGTAGTAATTAACATAACATAATCATAAATCAAATTGCATAACTTAATCCTTTGAGGAACACGAGGTCGTTACTTAAAATACTTAACTAACTTATTACATGGTCCATAATTTTGTCCAGTCATAATAGTAATTACATCAATAACAACAAAATAGGAAACATGATAAAATAATTACCAAAGTTACAACATCATTATGAATTCTCCTCAAGACCGAGGTTACAATTTACAATACGCTACATCATCATATGATTACATTACAATAGCACCATGTGCAAAATTATACAAGACCTTCCCAACTAGGTGGGAATGATACATCAATAAAAAGAACCACATAAATGCATAGATCTGGAACCCACGAACAATAATCCACTGAAACTGCAACTCAACACCGCAAAATGAACCTGCATAAAAGAGAAGATCCCAACGGGGTACGGAACACGAACCACCCAACCACCCCCGTGCTAGGAGTTGCAAAGGAAGAGGTTCCCGACCAAATCCAACAAAACAAAACTCACAACAACTAAATGAAATCACACAACACATAAAAGCATCCAAAATTCGAACAACACTAAAACCATCAATACGAAGCAAGCGACTGGTTCCAGAGGATTTTCAAAAGACAACATAAACATGAATGTTAGAGGGAAGTGTCATCGCATGGCTTAACATGGATTCTCCAGGCTATCTATTGCAAGGTACCGCCTCCATCTACTGACGGATTATCCAGGCAACCAAGCACTAGGAACCGCCTCCATCTATGGTTATCCAGGCTACCTATTTCAAGGAACCGCCCCATAGGGTTGCTCATGCGGATCCTTTACCCTTCGAGAAGACAAGGCAATGAACATGCCAACCACGGCCTTCTCAATCCCCTTTAGTCTGTGGTAGCACTCAAAGGCAGATGAGGCAATAATTACCTTTTTTAGTGTGTTACTACCCAATCTTAGTTAATTATTTAAATTATCACTTATTAAATTCACTCTGACGAGGGCTATCCTGGCGCCCCTTTGTGCGCCGACCACCCACTCAGAGCCACTCCCTCTAATCATTCAATCACATCACAATAACAACAAGGATTGTACAAGATAAAATAATTACATCAAAGAACAATCAAACGTGAGGCAAGACCATCTCACCAACTGCAAGGAATCACTTCCACAATTCGGTACAATCCATATGTATAACCAACCACAAACATCTCAAGTCTAAATTAAAAGCAAAATCAAAGGCAACCACCTTATCCCACCTCTGGAATCACTTAGGTTCCTAACCAAATAAAACACTTCTAAGGTTTTCCCCAACAAAAGAAAATCCCCATCATTCATGAAATGATATTTCTCAAAAGAATTCATAAACAATAATTCAATACAACATGTTTTGAGACGCAAAAATTCCAACAATTTAGACATCTAATTTAATGTTATATCTCAACGTTACATTTATTTTCTTAAAGAAATGCTCTATTTAATGACATAAAACAATTACACTACCTTCCCAAATTGTCAAATTAAAACTAACTTAAAACAAAGTACAACTCACATATATAAAATCCACATGTATATATATACTTTAAGAACCAATATTCAATGAGAAGCACTATTGCAATCTATCTTTTATTATCAAATTAAAACTGCCCTACGAGTAAATTACAATTTACATATATAACATCTACGCACGTATATATATATTTATACATATACTAACTATAATCTAAATATTAACTTAATCCAAATACATATACATATATCTATGCGGATAAATGTAATTATATTTGTATTCCTGATTAGTGATCTATGACTTAAAACTATTTCCTATCGAATTTCAAGGAACGAACTACCGTATTAATTACATAAGAATTAGTCATATCACATGTCACAATTATCACGTTCGCCCCAAAATTTGACATTCAAACTATTAATAGCTAATACGTACCTTAAAGAATACAAATTCAGCCAACTGGTAGATACACATTTCGAAATTAAAACATTTATCTCCGTAAGAATACGGGTGCAAAAGAGAGAGAACAAAACTCAGTAAATCCTCAACGCACACGGAGCCACGAAAAGAAAAGCGAGAGGAATAAAAGGCAGAACACAGATATCCAGTGAACTTACCCTTCAGCGAAGATAAAGGGCAGACGCCGCTATATTACTGCACCAGGGAAAAGACAGGAAGAAATGACGCACAGAACTAACATACATGCACGAAATTGGCGTTCGAGATTTTCATACCCCAATGCATAACTTAAGGAAACAGCGAACTCCCGGAAGAATGACAGACTGCGCAGATAGTTATAAGACAGATTACTATTTTTTTTCACCTAGGACCAAAGTATATCATTCAAATGGAAGGACACCGACAACGCCATACACAGCGGAAACCTAACAATGGACATGCATATATATAAACTTACACCATGAGATTTATGCAGCATTCAAATACAGTAATCAAACAAAAAGACGAAATACTTCCCTAAACAGTAACGCAAACATCTGAAACCAATGCTGTATTTCCTATCAAATTCTAAGACATGCATCAAATAGTACGGCAAGATAGGGCGGACGCCACTGAACACAATACTAAGGACTGGACAGAGAGTTAACCCGCGCCACCGTCGGGAGTGGAGGACAGAGAAGAAAGGTCGCCACCGGCCTCACACCTCACATACACACAGGAACAAGGCAAAAGCACCGGCGCAAGAACTAACAGCAAAACAGGAAATTTTAACCAAACATTACGGTTTCAACATTTTGATTTATGATTCGCGGAGTTTCAGCATGCCAGAACAACACGGAAGTAACACCACATTGATAGAGAGGAAAATAATTTATCAAAAACAAGTGCGTACTATGCGGCATAAGGAACAATATTCCAGAAATTAACCCAACAAACTTCAACAATGGACAGTTTTACCAATTACGCAACCATACATTAACTTTTACAAATTACAAAAGAGCAAGTCCAAACCAATATCAAAATATAAATATTTACTCAAAAGAATAAAAAGCATTTCGCACAGTAAGATTTAACAATATAATTCACGGTCTTACAATTCTGCCAATCGTCCACAGAGTAAAATAAATAAATAAAAATAATTAAACACTCTTCTATCCCAAACAAAGGCTACCCAATTTCACAGTTAAAGGCACTTCCCAGTAAAAGAAAGGGAATAATTACGTTTACCAAAATATATATATATAATTATACGGAGATAAAGTAAATGTTCCCCATTTAACCCTGATTCACCGTCCCCAATCAAATATATATTATTTTGGCCAAAGAAATTTCCAATACGGAAAAAACCTAATTACGTTTTTCCTCAAGTAATTTACATTAGGGAATTTTAATTTATATTTTCCCTGATTTTAAATGTTAAATTTGCAAAATCTTTACAGACAGAAATTTTCTCACATAACATTTATCACAGCCAGAGATTCAAACAACATAGACAACTTAAATAAAAACAAAATAATTAGATCAGAAATTTCAAGAGAGACCTGGCGTCCTACGACTGAAGAAGAATTTCCCCTCAGACGCTTTTCTCCTGCTTCCCACGCTGGCCCTCTTTCTTACAGCTTTCTTTTCGAAAATCAATCTTCCAGCCCCTTTCCAAGATTTTTCCTTCCCATATAAAGAATATCTTTACAACCGCCCAACTCTTTCTCTTCCGTTCCCGTGGAAGATTTACGAAATAACTAATTTTCTTCCATAGGAACTCCCGCTTAAAAAAATTATTACCCATGTATTTATTTATTTATTTAAATTACCACCAACAAGTTACAAGTTATTTATTAATTTACTTTTTTAACAACGATTCCTTTCATTTTAAAAATTACTACCAGTTAATTTGATTTAAAACAAATGTTTATTAATAATTAACTTTCAATTAAAACATGACTAAACCTCAATACTTCTTAACTTATAATTTTTAATTCTAAAATAATTAAATTAACCATCACCAATATAATAAATTAATTAAATCATCTAACTCAAAATAATCGAAATAACAAGACAAAATCGGATCAACATATAACTCAATAAACTCATACGAATGATGGACCTGAGGTCGGGAAACCCTTCCTTACAACTCCTTTTTAACCACATCGTACCCGTTTAATTTGTGCTCGCCCTGTCCTGCCGAAGCAGGTGGAGTCGAGACTTTTAATCCTGCAATCCCTGCAAACAATTAAACGTCAAGTAACATATAATCTCCATTGAAAACACATGGTGAAAGGAAATAGCGGGGTAATAGGGCACTCACAAGCGAGTGGTACTACTCCGTCCTTCCACCATAAAATACTAACATGTCAGCGTAAACATAATACCATTAACGCATATAAATTTAAGAACTTATCATTACACAATAAATCAAATCAAATCATGTATGCATAATATATCATCAATTGCTACACACATAACGTAAGAGCAGTAAACAAATTAACCAAGGAACCACACACGATCAAATATAAATCCACCACTCAGAATATCACAGAGTGTCCACAGTATCAAAAGTATCAAAAGTATCTAATGAGCCAATCAACATGGGAGTATTACAGGATGAAAGGTTATAATCTTGAAACTTCGGGTTAAAAATATTGATGATAAACTAGTGGTGAAGTTGGATGGGATTTCCATTGGAATTATTCTTAGATTACCTATCAAAAACTAGTTTACTAATATAGAAAAAGGAATTGTACAAAAATACTTCACTAAGAAGAAAAATTAGTGTCTCAACACCATGAAAAGGAATTGGTTACGGGTATTGAAAAGAGGTAAATATGAGTTGCCAAAGATTCTACACAGGTCTCTCTTCATCAAAGAAGTCTCCAATATGATTGTTCTAATTCACAGGTTGATGAGAAATGAGGACTTGAACAAGTTTGAATAATCTTTTCATAATTATCATATGTGCATGAAACCACTTCATCAATTACATGAAGAGAAAGGTCACCGAAGAAACATCTACAAAGCCTTCAAACAAGGATGATTCTTTGAGGAGAAATGACAAACAATAAGGTTCATCTTATTCTTCTTTCATTTCTCAAGCTTTTGTTTTGATCACTAGTTTTCATAAAAATATGCAAGGGGTGGTGATGATGAAGATACTTATAATAAAAATTATTTCAAAAATACATGTGGGGATTATCCAAAACTAAAGAAGAAGAGATCAAAGGTAAAATAAAAATCATTGAGTCCCATATGGGAAGAAGTCAAAGAAAAATATTTTATGGATCCTCAAGAGTATCCTGGTGGTGAAGAACAAATCCTAACTATTTCTCCTTTCATTATTGTCATATCTCCTCTTCATGATGTGCCTCATTCTCCTCCTACAACACAGTCTCTATCTTTATCAACTATCAATGCAATTCTTGATAATGTTTCATTGCCATTTATTCCCAATCCATCTATATCATATGAGCCATCATCTATGGATATTCCAAGTTTTTGCTCCTTCTTGGATACAACATAGCTTGTTAAAGAAAAAGAGATTCGCACATCTAGTTATTCAAGAATTTGATACAATTGCTAATTTAATCTAGAGATCTATCAAGCCTAATAAAACCAAAGCTACATCAAGATTAGCAGTGGATTCTTTATTTGTGGATATGTACTTCTTTATCTGGGGATATGTATGCAGAAGTTGCAAAGCATTTTTTAGAAAAGTACATAGATGAAGTTACACTCATCATCAGGAAAACCTTAACTAAGCAAGATAATTTTCTAGAAATCTATGAACATGTGAAGATAAACCTGTTCAAGATGATCTCCTATCAACCAACTCTGGAAAAATAACAAAAGGTGAAATTCAGTCTATGAAATCTCAAACTATCAAAAAAAAAATTGAAGGGATGATTCACACAAAGCTGTTTAAGAAACAAATGTTTAGTGTAGAATTGATGAAGAAATTAAGTGGCATCTCCATTGCCCTTGATATATGTGGTGGCCATATATCTTTTTTTTTTTTTTTAAAGGGGTAAACGCTTTTGACCGGAGCTATGAACCGGATACAACCATTCAACAATACCACCCCAATGGGTTTGAACCTTGGTGGCAAGAACAACAATGCCACCAATAAACCATCACACCATGCCAATACCAGCAGTGGTGGCCATATATCTAATTATCATGATGATTTAGAAATTGTTCAGAAGGGTCAATCAACTTGGAGATTAGAATGACCAATGTTGTTCCTAAAAATAAGTTCATTGCTACAACTATTAAGTTGTTCTGGGCATCCAAAGAAAATTATTCTCTTCGTCAAAAGCAACCCACAATGCAAAGAGCAAGTCTCTAGAATGTGCCAAAAATGATGTAGCTAAAGGAAAAGGGATTTCTCAATAAGGCCAATTTTTCAATGTATTTCTCAAAGATCAAAAGTCATAAATCACTAACTCTAGGTTTTGGATTATCTTTTTGTAAAAGTGATTTATGTTGCATGTTGTAATAAAATTTAGAGAATAATCTTTATTTCCTAGAAATTTGAGAAAATTCTAGTTGAAATAAAGTTTTTTTTATTTTCTCAAAAATTCCTATAGGTAGTTGTAAAGTAGTTACTAGAATTAAGCCTATAAATACAAGGCTTGTGTTATTGTAAAGGGAATTTTTGGACTCTCACAAAAAATTGTATAAGGGATATTGGAATTGTATAATTTTGTAAAGTAATGGAAATCATTTTTAGGTGGATTCATGGTGTTTTTATGTGTCATTGTTAATTTTTCATGTGTTATTTGATAATGACCTTTTCTATCCCAAGGCTTTTTTTTGAAACAATCAATCATTAAACACACTCATTTCTTGGTGTCATGATTTAGATGTGTGAATATTTATAGTGTAGATACATAATAAAACTATTGTGTGTAGTCCTTGATGTTTATGATGGATCTTTTTAAGTTCTATTATTTTTTTTGAAACTCATAATAGTATTCATGTGTTTTCTATTGGGATTCTTTGAAATATCATTTTATTTAAATATTTTTCCTTTTTATTTTAGTACTTTCTAGTAAAAATTATAGCAAAATTCAAAAATATTATCATACAAGGGATTTTCCCCTCTCAAAAATAGAGGAAGATTGTTATTTCATAGGGATCTCCCCAAATTTTGGAATGTTTTGTCACTCTCCATTGGGTGGTTCATGCTAAAATTTTGAAGTGACAAATATTTTTACCAAAAAGTATTAAGGGGGAACATATGAGGTTGCATTATATAAAAGGTGGTTATATCTTTGAATAAACACTTATTCCTTGGAATTAGATTGGCTAAGGGAAAATGGAATGTTGTGAGAAATTTGTCATTTTTTCTTTGAGAAAAATCCACTATACTTGTTTAAATATGGCTTTGAAGAGTGTCATTTATTTCAATGTTATCTTCATTATTTCTGTTTGAATTATTATCGCATTCTAGATCATTCTTTAATTTATCATTGTATTGATTAACCATAGTCATTGCTAATGAAGCCATTTTTTCTTTTTTTCTAGTTTGAATTGCTTCTTCTACTCATATTTTGTCATACTTATTTGCAAATGGTTGTATGGGAGGATATGAAGATAGTTAGTTTACTATTTGTGCCATTAAAAATAGTCATTCCTCCATATTTCCAATCTTCCAAGGGCACAAGTGTAGCTAACCAAAGTCTTCTTACCAATATCAATGAGTAATTGTATTTAAGGGTACATGGATGGATAACCTAAAAATATATAAGATATTTCAAGGTTTCAACCATGATTGGAACATTTTTTGAGACTTCTTTTGGAATATAAATTGATTGGCTTGTCATCTAAAAAATGGTACTTGTAGGTTGTAGGTCTTTTAATGACAATATTTCCATTATACAACTTACATGTAGGTTGTAGGTTGTAGGTCTTTTAAGTACATTTTGAATTTTAATTCCATTAATGGATATAGTAATCTCAAGACTTCAAATATTACCATACTTGGGTGGAAGAAATTTTCCTTAAAGGAGGTTGACTAGGTATTTGTCAATTAGGATAGCGTTAATCTATTTCTTTTTCCTCCCTAAAATTTTTTATCTATTTTTTTAACCATTTGATTTAACTTAGGTATTTATTCTATTTCTTGTAACAATGGAACTTTAATATTTGATTGTTTGATCTAATGTATAAGGTGAGTTGTATTTAAAGCAATTAGTTCTAGAGGGAGTTTAGGGTAGCTTCTTTAAGTCTTTTTGGAAAATGAGCTTGTTCAAAAATATGATATTTATCTCCTATTTTGGGGTTAACTCTTAAAAAAGATCCAAAGAGGGGTTTGGTAATATTTTTAATAGAATATTTTGATGGGTTGTTAAAATACTTCTTTGAAAAATCTTCAAAAAGTGACTTTGGAGAAGCTTTGAAAGATAATATCGGGGAATTACTAAGAAGAGCCTCTAGAGCTGCTCCAAAAGATAATTTTAGAGAATTTTTAAAGGGTTTTTCTAGGCTAGCCTAATCAATGGGTATTTTATCAAATTTCCCACTAGGTTGCTTATCATTTTGATCAACATGATTACCTTTATGCTCTAAAATTTCTTCTTTCTCACCACCTATTATTTTAATTATGGTATTTTGGCATGTTTAATGAATATTTTTCTTAACCTAAGTTGCATGGCTCCACAACTTATAACATTATTTCCTTCCATGTTTTCCTATTGAACTAAGTACATAGGTGTATCATGTTTGTTATTCTTTGGATAACAATCAATTGGGTTGGTAGTTGAGGTTGTGTAACTTGGTCAACCTACTATTGATTCTATGGGGTTAATAGTAGGGATTGTTGTTCATTTGGCATGTGGTAAGGTCCTTGATAAAATTGTTTATATGAAGGATTTCACTATGGTGTAGGGTTTGGAGGATACCATGATTTTTGTGACTAATTAGACCATTTTAGATTCAAATATTATTCATTTTCCTATTCCTTGGATCCCCAAGAGTAGGGTCCCAAAATTTTTTGTCCTTAATGTTGAGGCTAAGGTGTTGTCCATTGATTATTGCTCCAAATTGGCTATGGTTACTAAGGTGGACTTGAGGATTAACCATAGGAAAAACTATTTCAATATATTTTTCCTACATGATTAACCTCCTCCTATATTAGGGAAGGTTTTTCTTGGAAATTTTGATTGCTTAAAGTAATTCACATTTATCAATATGGTGGTTTTTATCACAAATTTGATGGATATAAATCTTGTCCAAAGTTTATTCTCATAACAAGTTTTTCTGTGACTAATAATTCAAAAATATAAATAAAAACAAGTGTAATGAAAAATATCCCTATTATAAACCATCACAAGCCTCTAGATAGATCTCAATAAGTGAAAGAAAACATGATAATAACGTCAAAGACAACATGAAATATTACCAAAATCCTCTATTGTTGAAAGATTTGCTCCAATGACTTTGGGATGTGGATGCTCCTTGCTTGAAGATCACCAATTTGACAACATATACTTAGTATAAGTGATAATTGATTGGAAATGAATGAGAGAGTTCCTAAATTTATAGACTTTTGGGAGAAGAAATGGATTTTCAAGATTTGATTATGAGATCAAAGGTGGAGAATGGTTGAGAGGAATTCCCTAGGATGTAGGAGAAGATGGAGGGTGGAGATAAGGTAGTTAGAATGTGCATGGTTAGGATGAATTTACTAAGTTTAGTAACTGGTTAAGGGAATGAGGGAAGTTAGGGACATGTGCATCTAGTGAGGCTAGATTCTAGGCTTTTGTTGAGAGAATAATGAGAGCACAAGGACAAGAGTTCCTATGTCCACTTTATTCTTGGAAAGTGGTGAGGGAATGTATACTTAATCAAATAATAATATTTAATTATTTTAGCCACATGGGTGAGGTGGATAATAGGTTAAAATAGGTAATTATTTATTTGTTTATTGTGAGGAGATGGAAAAGGTGATAAATTAAATAATATGATTACTTAATTTAAGTGTGAGACATTGGAATCAAGACTAGGCAATATGATGTAGGCCTAGGTGATGAAATTGGTCGATTAGGGATTAGGTGAAGGTGATTATGTTGATTAGGACTAGGCGATGGATTTAGTTGGTTTGAACTGAGTGATAGCGAATAAACCTAGGGAATATTTTAGGTGTCTATAATTTGTTTTTGCATCTTGAGCAAGATATAGAGAGTGTTTTTTGAATTTTGAGTTTTGGCCTATATTCCATCAATGGTGGTATTTAATTAGAGAATAATTTAAATTTTTTAATTTAATATTTCTTCCCTCATTTTTTTTTATTGGTCCCTCTCATTAGCTAGATTTCTTAATTCATCCTCTGGTTCAAGAGTAGTTTCTACAAAGTACAAAGATCTCAACAAAATCTATTTTGGATACATGTCCTTTTCCCATTGAATCAAAAGCTCTTCATGCATCCTCATCAACACATTTTTAAAATATAGCTTTAACCAATTTAAGAGTCATTATATTCTCACCACATTATTTTAATCCAAAGATGAACCTATCTAGTACATCCTTCAAACTCTCATTTTCTTTTTGTTTAAGATGAAAAAACTCATCCTTCCTATCATATACAATATAATAATATCGATATTTATCCAAAAACACATTTCCCATTTATTTCCAAGTGCTGATTGAACTTGAAGACAAACCCATAAACCAAAGTATAGTTAAATCCTTTAGTGTAGAAGGGAACAACTTAAGTTTTTTATTGTCAAATTTACATGCATGTCTATTAGAGAAATTTAAATTCATAAAGGAACTAGTATGGGTCTTCTAAGGTGATACCTCTAAAAGTGGGTAGGTTGGAGGGAGATATATTATTAATTGGAGCATTCTCATCTGGATTTAACTTAACAGGGTAAGTAATTGTTCTTTAAATACCCTTGTTTCTTATCCTCCATTGTTGTTATTCATGATTTTTACTTAAAAAATCTATTTGAATATTTACTCACAATTTTTTGGTGTGAAATATTAGGTGGATCATGAATTACCAATTGATGTTGACAAAATTCTTCAACCAATACCTTTTTCCCCTTAGGATCAACCATTGATGCTTAGGGTTGGGGTTTTTTGTCATAAATATTTTATGAGATCCCTTTTTTCTGACCATGCAAAAGGAGTTGATGTTTTCATTGATTTGGGATATCTTAGAACTAGATTCCTAAAGACATCTAGAATAAATAAGTTCCCCAATAATGGCACAAAAAAGTGATGACGCGTCATCAAATCTCGTACTATATTCAATTGTTATACTATTAATTTATGCAATGTCTAATAGCTATATGCAATATCAATTCAGGTATCTCATTCTCATAATTGTTTTTAAGCTATGAAATAAAGAAATAGTTTTTTGAGAACAAAATACAAACTAGGGAAACATTTAAAATATCAATCTACAAAAAAATATGGAAAACAATAAAAAATTGTTGCAAAAATTAAATGAATTATTTAAACTACTAGATTGTTCTAAATAGTCTACATAAATAAGACTATACTACCAAATTCTTCAAATAATTTTTAAATAAATGAATTGTCTAAGTTAAAATTATCCATTGGTTTTGTTTCTAAATAATAAAATGCTTCATCATACCATAAACACATTGGATAACACACATAACAATATAGATAATATTAGACAACACAAGTAAATACTTAACAATTTACTTCATTTACTATACACAATCACTTTAAAATAAACACAACAATTATTAATGACAATAAAAATTAAAAAACTTATCTCTAAATTGATGTTCTACTTCTCCAATCAATTGGTGAAATATCAAGAGGATAGAAATTATAAGACTTATAATATCATCACACAGATTGCAAAATATCTTTGAAAATAACACAAAGTTGTATTTCTTATTATATGCATTCAAAAAAGAATCATCTCTACATATTAATGCCTGAAATTCAACCTGTAATTCATACATGATCATTTTTTAGATTTTTAATTAAAAAATCATAAATACTAGTTCAATTGTAATTAATGAAATAGTTTATCCATAACAAAGAAAACATAAATTTGAGGAAGTAGAACTTCAACAAGAGTCTTTATCTTCATACATTTTTTTGGGTTATAGGTAGACCACATTGTAAATTGTTCTAACACTTTGTGAGATAGGGGACATGCATGATGAGTAGGTTATTCCCTTTTTTTACCATTACTTTTCCAAAAAAGCTTCTATTGTGATGACAATGCAAGAGCACAAAAAACTTCACCAAACTCAACTTGACAAGAACACAACCAAATCTTGCTTGTCCTTGCAACTAGGACTCACCTTTCCTTCACAAAACTCATGTTTCATAACACCGAAACTAAGATTAAGGCATAAAATTCTTGTTGAATCTTAAAAATACAATAATCAAAACCAAATTGATTGACTCAAACACTTTCACCAACATAAACAACTCAAATAGGAGAACTCTCAAAATGGACTGTCCTAATTAGCGACTATGCCCATTTAGGGCCCATCAATAAGAAACTTCAAATCCCCAAGCCCATTTCACTTCACCAATGGCACCAACATGTACAAGTATATCTACAAAACATAGTTAGACCATTCCAAAATCTGTATTCATGATATTTCAGCAAACACTTATACTAAACCTTCATTTTAGACTCCAAATTAGGACTATCATTGGTCTGCCATAATTGTTCAGTCAATAAACATGGGCCACAAAATCATAGATTCATCAAACCCTATCTAGAGATGGCTCACCATACACCTAAATATTTTTTAAAAACAAGGTTAATCCAGAAGGACACATTTACCAAAATCAAATCTCTTAAAACCCCACTATACACTGTTATTTTCAGAATTTTCACAAGTTACAGACCTAGGGCTTCCTTGAACTAGCCCAAAACCATATGCAATGGCTCTGAAACCTAGGAATCCAATAGGATACACTTGAAACTCCTTACACACCAATTTATAGCAATTTTCAACAGTGGAAACTTAAGAAACACAATTTTGAATACACATCGCTTACCCTAAATCAAGGTTTTTGAAATATCATGAACCAATTTTTTTCAATTTTACAACTCAACAACAAGAATCCATTAGGGTGAGTTCAATCAAACCAGCAGTTACAAATAACTCGTTGCCAAGAATGCGCACTCAATCTCAACAAGAGAGAGGTTGTCATATAGCAAGAGGATCATCAGTACATTAATCAGAACTGCAACTGGAAGTAACTCTAAGATCTCAAAGCAATGTTGAATAGGAACTCTAACCAAGAATGTGCCAGATGACGGCGAGCATGTGGTTAGAGGATCTTAATGAAATGCTAATACAAAGAACTCTAACCAAGAATGTGTCCAAGATGGACGAGCATATGGTCAGAGGATCTCTACTACTACAAATGCTGAAAGTAAACTCAACACCTAGAATGTGCTTTCAAACTCGGAGTGGGAATGGAGCTACCATAGGGCGGAGATGTGAGATATTACAATGCAAATCAAAGTAAATAGGCAGCAAGCCAGCCTCTTCCACTTATCCAGTGGGTATTACAATGAAATAACAGAGAAGAAGTAAGATTGCTGACAGTACTACTGTTCAACTTACAATAATTATAGATTTGCCTGCCAAATACATAAAATAAGAAAGTCTAACCATGCTGCAATATAGTATAATGTCTCCTCAATGATCACAAAGACTTTCAACCCAAACCCAACTCAAAAGATAGAAATTACGCAAGCTGATATGATAGAACAACAACTTAATATGCATAACCAGCAACCCTAGAATTCACTAAAATGCTCACAACTCACTCAATACTTGCCAGAATGACATGAGACTTGATGCAAACGAAAGCTAGGATGATGACAATGAAGACTAGACAAAGAAACAACTGACAAATTGAAGTATTTTTTTTTCTAAACACTTGCCAGGCAAAACAGAATGGAACAGCTTCAAGAAATGTTCTACCAACAAGATAAAATCCAAGACACCTCTAAAAAATCTGCAACTTGGCATAGAGGGGCGCCCAAGGCTAGCAAATGCATGGGTAAACTACTCAGAACCAAAATAAATTCGCCCGAAGACTTATGAGTATAAACTTCAATCTACAATACAAAATCAACAACTCCAAATTTTGATTAAAATGCAAAAAACTAAACTACAAATGCAAAACAACTTCTACAATGCAAAATCTCACTACAAATCTCACTCAACTACAATCTAACTCTCCACTAGTTGCTGTCTTTCAAGCAAGAAGTCGAGCCAAAGCTAGGAGGCATTCATTCCTCGAAGCAATCCAAATACCATTCCGACAGCATAACTTTACTCAAGACATAAGATGATAAAATGAAGAGAGAAGGCCTTCTTTTATAGACTTAGTAGAGAATCTCTAGATGCTTCTAGAAAGTGCGCCCTTTTTCCAACTTGAATTTGACTTCATTTTCCCTCCAAGAGTGGCGTCCCTTTTTAAGAGCAAAAATAAATCTTTTAATAAAATAATATCTCCCTCAAAGTTGGCATCCAAATCCTCTAGCTAAAATTTGGCCTTTAGAAATATTAAAATATTTCCTCCATGTGAAAATACCCTTCAATGTCCCCCTTTTAAAGACAATATTAATTCATGATGCTAGAACAAGGAATTATAATGTTGAATTATAACATTATAATATTAAATATCTTATATCACCATGGAAATGCATTAGAAGCCAAATTCAACCATACTGTCTGAACAGACTGCCATAGTGAAGCCTACTGATTAGGAGTCAACAAGTCAACTGCTAAAAATAGAATTTACTAAAAATAGTAAATCCATGTAATTGCTCAGAATGCCAAACCGAAACCACCAACGCGAAGCTCTCTGAAAACCTAGAAAGAATCCGCAATCCAAAATCAACAATTCCAAATGCAGACTCAGCAAAAAGACGAAAACATCCTCTAAGAAGTTTGGAAACCCTGATTCAAGCTTCTGCTAGCCGACAACTCACCGGGGATAGGCCATCAATCACTGAAAGGTGTAGTGCTAAAAATGGGGACATTACAGTTTTACCCGCCTAAAGAGATTTGCTCATAAATTATTCAAACCTAAATGGATTTAAATGAAATCAATTGAAAAATGAAATAGATTCAAAATTCTTTAATTTCCAAAGGTGGAGGAGAGGATTTATTCATAAAACATGGCCGTACAGTGGCCTAAAATCAAGAAATTGTAGATAAAATACAAAAAAATAGGGGATTTCATTGATTTCTTCATTCATACATCATCCTCCAACCTTCCTCAAAGTTTGTGAAGCTTCAAATTGATTTTATAAACCAAAACCAATGCCTAAAACTAACTCTCCAACTATTGAACCTTTCACATTCCCCCATTTTACAATTTGTTGCATTTTTACAATATTGCTTGACAACCTTTTGTCAATTTTTGCAACTTTTACATTATGTATCCAATGACCCCAAAATGATCAACTATGACCAAAAAAGAACTCAAAATGGTATAATTGACCTTATTAAAACACTAAGACATCGCATTTAAACCAAAAACTCAAAGTTTCCTCATGGAGGCATGTTCTTGCAAGGGTGCACCTGCACCATTCTCCCAGCCAAATAAAAATCTTCAAGTCCTCTTGGATCATTAAATGCTCCTCCTTGTAGTCTTCTATGCCCTACAAAAAATTTCATCTTCAATTTTGGTTTGAGTTGGTCTATGCCAAATTGGTTCCATTTTGTCTTGCCTCCCAAAATCTTCTTCTTCATGCTTTGAAGTGTTACAATCTCCCTTTGTCCTTCCCCTATCTATTGCATCTTGATCATCAAATTGTTCCCTATCCAAAATATTGGTACTACAAAGAAATGATACATTGTTTCTACCAGAATACCTCCATCTTTCTTCAACTCTTTGTAAGTCTCCAAGATCAATTCATCCTCGATCTTCTCTTCATCCAATCTTGACACCAACTCAGTATCTTCTCCCTCTAAGAGAAAGTCGTTTATATCTGCTACACCTTCATCTTCATGCTTGGGAATGGCTACAATACCTTTATCTTCTTCATCCATGAATTCTTTTCATTTCTCTTCTCCTTTTGACTATCTTCTTAATGGGCCATACCATCTTCCTTTTCAATGTCAAGTGCCAACTTGTCATTTGTGTGATCAACTGTTCCATCCTCAACTAGGACTCCTGGAACTCCAAATCGAATCTTCTTATGTCCTTCTTCAGTGTTGCTATCTATCGATCAACCTTCTCTTGCCTCTTTCTCTCTTTTCTTCTTTCCTCTACCTGAAAATGCCTTCTCAGCAAATCCATATTATTCTCTACTCAAGCAAGTTTCTCGTTGCTTCTTCTCAACTCTCTGCCTCACCTAGGTCTTTCCACTTTTCTATACCTAGTCTCTTGGCCACCAACTTGCATAAAACCACACCCACACAACCACAAACACACAAAATATTTCTCTACCCAGACCTTTTTGAGCTCTGATACCAAACTGATGACAATGCAGGAGCACAAAAAACTTCACCAAACTCAACTTGACAAGAACACAACCAAATCTTGCTTGTCCTTGCAACTAGGACTCACCTTTCCTTCACAAAACTCATGTTTCATAACACCAAAACTGAGATTAATGCATATAACTTCTTTTCAAATCTTCAAAATACCATAACCAACACCAAATTCACTAACTCAAACACTTTCACCAACATAAACAACTCAAATAGGAGAACTCTCAAAATGGACTATCCTAATTAGCAACTATGCCCATTTAGGGCCCATCAATAAGCAACTTCAAATCCCCAAGCCCATTTCACTTCACCAATGGCACCAACATGTACTATTATATCTACAAAACATAGTTAGACCATTCACAAATCTGTATTCATGATATTTCAACAAACACTTATACTAAACCTTCATTTTAGGCTCCAAATTAGGACTGTCACTAGTCTACCATAACTGTTCAATCAATAAACAATGGCCACAAACTCATGGATTCATCAAACTCCATATAGATATGGTTAATCTAGAAGGACACATTTACCACAATCAAATCTCCTAAAACCCCATTGTACACTGTTATTTTTAGAATTTTTAGAAATTACAGACCTAGGGATTCCTTGAACCAGCCCAAAACCATATGCATAGGCTCTGGAACCTATGAATCCTTTAAGATACACTTAAAACTCCTTACACACCAATTTATAGCAGTTTTCAATGGTGAAAACTTAAGAAACACAATTTTGAATACACACTACTTACCCTAAATCAAGGTTTTACTCGCTTGAAGAGTTTTGCTCATAACTTCTTCAAACCTGAATGGATTTAAATGAAATCAATTGAAAAATTAAATATATTCATAGGGATTTAATTTTCAAAGGTGGGGGAGGGGATTTATTCATAAAACATGGTCGTATAGTGGCCTGAAATCAAGAAATTGCAGATAAAATATAGTAAAATAGGGGATTTCATTGATTTCTTCTTTCATACATCATCCTCCAACCTTCCTCAAAGTTTGTGAAGCTTCAAATTGCTTTTATAAACCAAAAAAAATTCCTAAAACTAACTCTCCAACTACCCGACCTTTCACATTACCCCATTTTACAATTTGTTGCATTTTTACAATATTGCTTAACAGTTTGTCAATTTTTGCAACTTTTACATTATGTATCCAATGACCCCAAAATGATCAACTATGACCTAAAACAAACTCAAAATGGTATAACTGACTTTATTACGACACTAAGACATCGTATTTAAACCAAAAACTTGAAGTTTCCTCATGGAGGCATTTTCTTGCAAGGGTGCACCTACACCATTCTTCCGACCAAATAAAAACTTCCAAGTCCTCTTGGATCATTATATGCTCCTCCTTGTAGTCTTATATGCCCTGCAATAACTTTCATGTTCACTTTTGGCTTGAGTTGGTCTATGCCAACTTGCTTCCATTTTGTCTTGCCTCCTAGAATCTGCTTCTTCATGCATTGAAGTGTTACAATCTCCCTTTGTCCTTCTCTTATCTGTTGCATCTTGATCTTCAAATTGTTCCATGTCCAAAATATTGGTACTACAAAGAAATGATACATTGTTTCTACCACAATACCTCCATATTTCTTCAACTCTTTGAAGTCTCCAAGATCAATTCATCCTTGATCTTCTCTTCATCTAATCTTTTCACCAACTCAATATCTTCTCCCTCTAAGGTCAGGTCCTTTATCTATACTACTGTTAACACAAGGATTTGCACCCGAAATTAAGCTGAATAACTTATTAAATCCTGTGCACATGGGACTATTCTTAGGCTGTGGGTATCCTATGATGAGAATAGACCTCTAGGTTTTGGGCTGGTTCCCTTTGGATTTTCTTGTAAAACTGGTTTTTTTAACAGAGGTAAAGGATAGAAGGATAAAGTAAACATAAAACAGAAAAGTAAGGTGATTCACCAATTCTCAAAAATGACTTGCAACTTTGATAAACTTACAAAGAAAACTCAATAAAGCTATGTGATCACAACTCATAAACTTATGCTTGCATAAATGATTCTAAGGTAAGGCTTAAACTTATGCTAAGAGTAAAGAAAAAAACAATGTTTTCATAGAATCCCTAAACATGAGGCTTAAAAAAAAAACTAAGATCTGCACTATGACATAATATCTTAGGCATTCAGTATAGAAGGAATTGATAAAATAATGAAAGGATTCAATATTTAATCATGTAACTCACAACAATTACTAAAGAATACAAAAAAATAGAGAGGGAAATAAGCTTCTTTATTGAGAAATAAGAAGTATCTGCATTACAAATTTGTAGATCTCACAAGAAAATGAGTTACAAAATGTGAATAATGCTCTCACAGCAATCTCCAAATCAAGAACTAGATAACATAAGAGAAAAGAGGACTTATAGAAAAGGCTCTCAAAATTCAAATTTGAATTTCGGCTCTAAGAAAAGATGTGTTGTCCTTCCTCTCCTCCAAACAAGGCATGAAATTGAAGATGCTCCTCCAAATATGCAAAAAGAGTTGTCAAAACTCAAACAACTCCAAAGGGTCGTATGAAATAGAAAATCCCTCAAAAAGAGGGTCACAACTAAAAGTGAACTTCATTTTTAGGCCTCAAAACACTCCCTGATTGGAGTTAAGTCAAACTGAACTCAAAACTGAAGTTCAACTCATAAATAACTGCCTCAAAACCCTTGATTTTGCTCCATACGTTGGCAAAAATTTCTCAACCTCCTCCAAGAATAAAGCAAAGTCTTTAAATGCTCCATTTGATTCCCTTTGACTAGACTTTTGAAAATAAAGACACTTTATCTTGCATTGGAAATATCATTTAATTTAAATGATTTGTATTTATCATTTAAAATAAAGATTTACAAGTTTAAAATTAAATGCAAATAAAGGTTTATTTCCAATTTGGCATTCATTTTGTATTCATATATCTTCCATTTTTTTAACCTTTTAAAAGATCTTAGGCCACAACCTCTTGTATTTTCAGATGTTTTGTATCTGGAACTTTGTTTTTGATGAAAACTTCATGCTTGGCTACTTTTTTCTAAGTCTTTGAGGAGAAAATAGAAGAAAGCTTGAAACTCAAAGCAAGCAAAATATTAAATATTCCTTGTTTCTGTACATGAATTTCTCAGGTAGGTCGTGGCTATGTTGTTGTTGGTGTTTTTCTCTGTTGTGATTACTCTAGAAAAAAAATTATGTGGCTGAATATGCAAAGTAAAAACATTAATCTTAAAACACTTCATTTAAACCTATGTTCATATGTTGACAATATGGAAAACCGCGGCTTGAATCCCTCTGTGCATTGTAAAGAACTCAACTTCAAACTCAAATACTTGCTAATAATCAAGCCACCATAGACTCTCTGCATTTACTTGCTTGAGCTTGACAAAACCTCAATTTTTTTGTAGATTTTCAGGCCGCCATTGCACTTACTTAGCTCAACCTCCGAGGAATAAAACTCTAAGGCTATTATTGTTCAGCCTCTATGCATTCATGCTTCTCTTTCTGAAACAGGGTAACAATATGCTCATTGTGCTTTGAATTCAATACCAGAATCCTTGTAGCTTTGATAGTTGTTGCCTTTATACTTTAGAAAGTATAAGGGTTTCCATATTTCTTTCTAAAGATTCTTGTGAATGTCCTTTGTTTATAATGGCTACAACCACATAAGCTTTTCAGAATCTATTTATATTCATAAAATTCTAGCTCCTTTTTATAATCTCAGAAGGCAACTATGAGGAACCTTTTATATATTTTAAGCTCTGTGCTTTGTTGAACAAATCATTATGAAAACTCAGCTCAAACTTCTTAACCATAGCCATAGACCTTTTTTCTGTTCTCCACTCTTGATGCTGCCTTTTATATCTCTGCATATTTGCGAAAAGTCTCTGAAAATATTTGATGCTAAAACTCAAGAATGTTTCCTTTGCTGAAAAATAAAGCATCAAATAACTGTTTTCTTTATTTTACAATCATAGTAGCTGCTCCAAATTGTATATCTATTATGGCTGATTTTAAAATCTTGCTCATTGGAAAATCTAAAAAAATTCTATCTTTTCTATTATAACAATGCAATGATTTCTTTCATATGAGGTGGCTATCTGGAACTTGTAACACAAAAACTTAAATGAGTTGGGCTCTACCCTTGTGGGAGCCACATTTTCCCCACTCGTATTAATGTCTGATGATCAACAACGTTACATTTCCTGTTTCTGCACATGAAACAAACAAGTTAGTGAAAACATTGGATCAAATGATTCCTTGATGATTTGTTCTATGTATCTGCACATGACACAAACCAGTTAGTAAAAAGTGGATCATATGATAGCTTTTCTCGTGCTCTTCTTTTCTTTTTTAACTGGTGAATGATTGATAGGATGTACATTCCATTTTTGTTGGTAATGTAGGGATAAGATGAAATGTGATTCCTCATTGCTCTAACATCACCCCTCACAATTTTGCAGGTAAACTTTGGAGCTGGAGTTGAAATTGATGCTGGAGCTGAAAAAAGATCAACACAACTACGACAATGATTCATCATTCCAGGCAATGACGAATCACCTTCTCACCTTATTGTTACATTACTTCTAGTTGTGTAATGCATGCTTTCTTTCATTCAACATTTGATTAGGAATCAAAACATGCTACTCCCACGGCTTGTGTGGGATTACATAACATTTTTCTTAATAAATGAATTATTCATGGCATGCAATGGCTTCCATTATTTTTCTGAATTTATTTTGTCTACACAATGCAACAATGCAATTGCAATTGTTCTAAAACATATATTATGTAATCAAGAATGATTTTCCTACATTATGTTCTTAAATCTGTAATGCCTTATACAAAACAATTGCTACAGTTGAATGGTTCAGTTTGAACATTGTTTTCTTTAATGAAATTTGTTTATTTTCTGCTTTGTTGAACTGTTCAACCAGTTTAGTCTAAACTGTTGAATGATTTTGCAAATCATTCCTAAAGAAACCTTCATTCTAAGAACAAAAATTTCATTTGATAACTTGTAATAAATTTTTTTGTACCCTAGCAAATAATTGCTTTTATGATTACTAATTTTAAGTAAGACACTAAAAATTGGTAATATTTTTGGCGACCTCTCAGGGGTGTTTTCCTACTAAACAAAATAGGCCAATTGCCTTGCTTATTCATTAGGTATGGAGTCTATTTATGCCTTTTTTAGACTCATAAAACTTGTACAAAGTTTACTCATTACTTGTAACTGCTTGTAACTTTGTTGTTATTAGTTACAGTCCCATGGGGCATATACTTGTTGATGAGATTGAAGTTCTATTCCATTTTATGAATAGGAAGTATTTATCTCATTGAACTATAGCTAGTAAAATCAGATTTACAACTTTTTTCTTATTTCCCCTAGCAAAACTCAAAGGAAACTACCTATTGTGCAAAACAACACTTAGAGGAAACTTTAGATGTAACTAATCTATGTGCAGAAGCACTTATTGAACACTAGAATCTAATCAGCTATGTACAGATTTAGATCAATACCTCAAAAACAACGCTTGAGGTGAATCCCATTCACTAGGATTGGCTCCACTTCACCATCCAACTTAGACAATTGGAAGGAATTATGCTATTTTTTTTCAGTGATGATGTATGGCCCAGCCCAAAATGCATCAAACTTGGAGTGCTTTCTAGGTGTTCTTTTTAGTTCATCCCATTTTAGAACTATGTCTCCCTCCTAGAAAATTCTTGGAGATGCTCTTTTATCAAAGGATCTTTTCATTTGAGCTTGATGTTGCTCAATCTTTTTCATTGCTTCAGCTCTGACTTCTTCAAGTTCGATTAGCTAAGCCAATCTTGTTGTCATAGGCTCTTCTTCAATCATATCAATCTAATTTACTAGATCAAGAGCTGGTAGCTCAAGTGAAATAGGTAGCCTTGCCTCTTTTCCATACACAAGCATGTATGGTGAAAATCTTGTTGATCTTTTCGATGTAATTATGTCATCCCACAAAGCTAATTATAGCTTGGTATGCCAGACTCTCTGATTACCTTCCATAGTTCTCTTGATGATCCTCAAAAGGTTCGTATTAGTGGACTCAGCTTTTCCATTGCCTTGAGGATAGTAGTTAGAAGATGTATTCAAATAAACACCATTTTTAACATCCCACTCAGATATCTTAGTTCCTATGAAAGCAAGTGCATTATCTGAAACAATAGATTCAGGAACTCCAAACCTGGTTATCAACTCTTCATAGAAGTTTAGAACAACTACCTCATTTGCTTCTTTAAGTGCTACAACTTCAGTCCATTTTGAAAAATAATCAGTGGCTGTGAGCACCCACTTGTGCCCTGCACTAGATGGTGGGTTTATGACCCCAATGAAATCTAAGCCCCATTTCATAAAGGGTTGTTCAACTTGAATTGGCTGAAGTGGAAGGGCTACCAATTTCTCTTTTCCTACAAACATGGCACATTCTTTGCACTTCCTTATCCATGCATGAACATCTTTGAATATGGTAGGCCAGTAATAGCCTCCTTTCATGATTTTAAGAGTTGTAACTCTTGGAGAAAAGTGTCCACCAGCTGACCCTTAATGAAATTCATGCAATACTCTATCAACCTGATCAACTTCAATACATCTCAACAAGCCACCATGAAAATCCTTTCTAAATAGTAAACCATTTAAAAGAACATAAGGTATGGACTGTAGTCTATAATACCTTCTTTTTGATTTAGACAGATTAGGAGGACACTCACCAGTTAGCAGAAAATGTGTCATTTCTATAATCCAACCTGTAGGAGTAGGTTCAACAACTTGTTCTTCATCTTGAAGTGCTAAAACAACAGTTTCTTCTTCTTCTTCTATATTGCTGTCATTATTCTCTGTAAGTTGTTCACAGAGACCTTTGCCTCTTATTAGCTTGGTAACCTTGATTTCAAGGTCATATTCCATTACTTTAGTCACCCAATTAGCTCTTTTGTTGTTCAAACCTTTATTCAGCAAAAATTCTTTGACTAAAGGGTGAGCAACCAACAATTTAATTCTGTTATTAGACAACATATGTCAGAATTTCTTCAAACGCATGATAATAGCGAAGAAATGTTTTTCAACAAAGGAATAGTTAAGTTCATAGTCTTTAAGACCTTGACTGAAGAAAGCTATGGGTTGCTCTATTTTTTTATCATTTTCCTGAACTAGCATGGCTGCAATATTATCAATATTACGATATGCATACATAATGAAATCCTTTGAGAAATCAGGATTCAACAAAGTAGGAGCAGCTGCAAGTGCTTCTTTAATAAGCTGAAAGCTCCTCTTTCCTTCTTTAGTCCAGCTAAAAGAAACATTCTTTTTTAACATTGAAGTCAAAGGCACTAATAATTCAACATCTGGAATGAATCTTCTTACAAAGTTGATTCTACCCATAAAACTTTGAAGACCTTTTTGTGTGTTGATAAAGGAAGTGAAAGGATTGCACTTACTCTTTCCGGATCTATCGAAATACCATGTTTTGATACAATGTATCCAAGCAATTTACCTTCATGAACAACAAACACAGATTTCTTTGTGTTGAGAGAGACACCAAACTCTTTGCATCTTTCAAAAAAATTCCTCAAGTGATCAAAGTGTTCGTTTGAATTCTTTGAAAAAACAGTTATGTCATCCAAATAAACTAACACTATCTTATACATCAAACCTCTGAAAGCCATATCCATAGCTTTATGAAAAGTAGCTCCAACATTAGATAAACCAAATGGCATCCTCTTGTAAGCCATTGTACCCCATTTAGTTGTAAATGTTGTCTTAAACTGATCTTCTTCCTTAACCAGGATTTGATTATATCCTGAAAAACCATCTAATAAAGAGAATCTTTCAGAACTAGAAACAACTTGAAGGATCTGTTCCATGGAAGGAAAAGGGTGACAATCTTTTAGGGAAGCTCTATTAAGATCTCTAAAATCAACACAAAGTCTAATTTCACCACTTTTCTTTCTCACAGGTACCAGATTGGATACCCAAGTGGTATGCTTAATTGGATAAATGATACCACTCTCAATAAGTTTATTCAACTCTTTGACCATGAGGGGCTCAAGCTTGGGATTGAGTGGCCTCTATTTTTGTCTCATAGGCTTGGCATTTGGTTCAAGTTCAATTGTATGCTGGGTAATAGAAGGATCAAAACCTTTCAGATCTGAGTATTCCCATGCAAAGACATCACTGAACTCTTGACATAATAAAATAAAAGTCTGCCTTTCTTCTAAAGTGCATACCTTACCAAGCTTTAAAAGCTTGTCTTTGAAGATCTCAACACCTTCATAATGATCTTCTTTAATCTGCAAACTGGCTTTCTCTTTTCTGACTTGATCATCTGTATTGAAAATGGATTCCAAAGTAACCAAGCCTTTGGGTAGTTTGTTGGTTTTCAGTTGTAGATCTGATCTTCATACTGCTGTTTGAGTTTTTCCTGATTATCATTGGAAAACTCAGCTTCTTCTCTCAAGAAATTGATAATTTGCTGGTCACTATCAAAAACTTGCCAATGTTCATTATTGTTAGGAATTGATGACCTAACAATAACTTTTACATACTGTTGTTCTCTTGAATTACTGATATCATTTGGGATATCATACTGAGCACCTATGGCTGTTAGTCTATCAGCATGATTATTTTTAATTCTGGGAATTGACAACAAATTAATAGCTTGAAAATCTTTGATAAGATCCCATACTCTATGCTTATAAGACTTGAGGAGATCATTTTTAGTAGTATGTATACCTCTAACTTGATTAACGATCAGTTTTGTGTCACCAAAGACTTGTAAACAACAAATACCTCTCTTTTTTGCCCAATGAAGATCATGAATCAGAGCTTCATACTTAGTTGTATTATTGGTGCAGCTGAATGTGAACCTGAATGCAAAATAATACTTCTCACTAGATGGAGAAATAAGCATGCAACCACTTCCAACACCATTTATACTCCTTGAACTATCAAAGAATAGCTTCCAAACTTCATTTGTTTGCTGATTTGTTTGTTGTTCAATACTTTTTTCTGGATTAGGGATAACAAATCAGTTTCATGCATCATATAAATTCCTAAATTTACCTCTTCAAGTTGTTCATTTGAAGAACTCTGATCATTTTCTGTTGCCTAGTCATCCAATAGAATATCCAAAATGTCCTCTATTTGAGTAGTAGTCTCATTGGCAACATTAATGTCCTCTTGATCAAACAGAGCACAATTTACAGTAGCTGCTACATTAACTACACTTGGATTATATGGTTCAATATGATTTTTAGCAACAAGTTCAGATTTGATAGTGACTTTGGTTCCATACCTGGTCCTAAATAACATATGAGACCAATCAAAGGACAAGTATCCTCCAATCTTAGCTGTGAAATCATGAGACAAACAGATTGCGAAGTGTGGAGGTAACTCTATGACATAAACATCTTGAGGTATTGAAAAGTTTGGACATGCGTGCAATGTAAGACTCATATTTTTAATAACTCCAACTATTTTAACAGCAGTACCGTCTAGTTGGACTACCCCTTTTTCTAATGGCTCATACTTAATCCCAAGCTTGTCTACAATTTGCTTGGGCATTACAGAACTACTTGCCCCAGAGTTAATCATGTAGTTATGAACTAAATGCTGACCAACAATTAACGAAACATAGAAATGGGGTGGTTTAACTACCTTGGTAGGTTGTTCTTTATTTTTAGGTGAGTCATTGGTAAGCACAACCTTAGCAGGTTGTTGATCAGACACATCATCAGACAGAGAAAACTTTTACAGAGCTTCATGTAAGAGATCTTTTTGTCCAGGAAGAGCTAATGAATCCCACATTGAAACACTAACATTAGTCTTCTTCATATGCTCTAAAATATTAAAATTACCAACACTAACCTTCTGTTGTCCTTTATGAACAACAATTTTTTTTTGAACTTGTGTTGATTGGCCATGTTGATCTTTGCCAACCACAAACTGTGTTCTTGGCATAACTTGACCATTCTGTGTAGCAAAATATTTATCTTGTCCTTGTGAACTTGTAGAAGGATGGTTTCTTTCTCCATCAGTTTGCTGCCCCAAATCAATAGCCCTTTTCTTACTTCTTGTGTTAGCTGCTATAGGGTTATTTGACTGATTTTGTACATTGCTAACTCCACAAAACTCCTCACCTTGCCAGTTCATGAAAGTGACATCTGGATTCCCTTGTTCTGCATGAGTGGAGTGCCGATCATGAGCCTCCTGTGATGAATTCTTTAGAACAACAACACTACTTTGCACCATTAGTGCTTGATTAAGAATTCCATTGGAACATGTAGATTGGTTGTGGTTGATTACATTGAAAACACCATTCGTAATCAACAACCATGTTATTTTGTACAGGTACTACCTCCTTAGATGAACTAGGAGCACTGGGGTTGTAAGGCTGGAAAGGCCTTTGATTAAAATTCCTTCTTTGAATTTGAGGATTGGACTAATACTGAGCTTGGTAAGGGGCTTGGTATGGTGGCTGACTTTGCTACTTCTTGATATTAACCAACTCATTACCAAAGGTCTGTAAGGTCTTTTGAATATTTTGATTTTGCTCTTTTATGCTAACTAGTTCCTGAAACTGATTAGGAACAACATGCTCTTGAGCTGTTACTTGTGAATTAAAGGCTGGAAATGCAGGAACAATAGCTATAGTAGGTGGAAAAACTAGGGTAATTGGTTGTATATCAGAAAAATAAGGCATAAGAGGCCTAGGGGCTAACTTTCCATCTTGAATTAAATTATTTTCTGCCCTAACAGCTATATCAAATGCTGCTGGTAATGTATCCCCTCCTAAAGATTGAATCAAAAGTGCAATTTCACTATTTAATGCTTTTAAGTAATACAAAAAATCATGATCATTTGATGGATTTACCGTAGTTGGAATTTGATTCCAGGTCTTTATAAACCGATAGTTGAAGTCCATCAAAAGTTCATGTGGTGCTCTCTTGATGGTAGTAAGTTGCTCCACCAGTGACAAATGGTCTGATTTATCTTCAAACTGTTTGTTCAGCTTCTCTCCAAGCTAATCCCATGTTGTAATTGAATTCATTGGTAACCCTTTGAACCACTGAAATTCTTTACCCTTGAAAGAGGCTTCCAAGAGCCTTACTGCAACATCTTTCTCAGTTATATGATGTAAACCACACAACGAAGCCACATCTCGAATGTGTTCAATGGTTGTTGTGTGATCTTCACCAGTAAAGAATGGTAAACTTTTAAGGGCTGCAGCTGGAATATCATTAT